>OV884011.1:124577909-125177909 GCA_930367205.1 Acanthosoma haemorrhoidale | reverse complement strand
AGTATATTGGCAGGGTCCCGACTCGAACCAGGATAGTAATTTATTTTTAATGCTACTGGGATTCAAACCATTGCAAAAATTAACAATATAAAACGATATGTTATAGTGCCGTAACATTTTCAAACAAGCTCTCAGAAACTTAAATTAGGTGTGACCTGCGTCCAGTGACTACAAGAACTTAGGAAAAAAGACTCGTAAGAAAAAGAACGCCCACTCGTTACAGGAATATGAGCGATTATTTTGTCGTTTTTCTATTATTATTATCGTAATTGTTATGAAATTATAGTGTTTTGTCCTTTAATATTTCATTATTTTTTTTTAGTAATTGTGAGCATGGGAATCACCTGGGAATGTTTAATTGTTTCCTAACAATGGAAATGTCATCTTGACTTCCATTGAATCTTAAATAGAATTGATACTCAAGCTTTATAATTATTAGGGAAGAACTTTATTTTTCACAGCTTTTCAGCTGGTATACCCTGGTATTTCCCCGGGCAAGATGGGACCTATAAACACTCAGGAGGCGTCATGATTAATACATACATATATTATAAGAAACTTCATTATTTTATTTTTATAATAAATATACGTAGAGTCAGACTCAACAGTTATCACTCAAACATATTCTTCTTTAATCGTTTTATTATCCAGGGAAAGAGACAAGGGAAGATGGGCCCATATGACCATAGCATGACACGGACATGTAATATGACATTATTAAAACACTCAATGAGCTATTAGTGAATTGGACAGATGAGATCACGAATGCTTACCATGAAGGTAGATTAAAGGCTGAATGTCATACTGAATGACTTAATTTATCAAAATCGATTTATGAAATGACACAGTATATCAAACTTTCTTTTAATAGATTGTAAGGTCATGGAATGTGACATGATAATAATGATATCCTCGTAAAATTTATTTAGTTTTATTGACTATATTTATATTTACTTTCCCTGAGGAATATGGGTATGGAAAGTGATGTTAGAATGATTTTTTTCAAGCCTCTACTGTCATTTAGTTACGAGGCTATATATTTGGTCTATATGTCCGCATGTTCTACTGTATTAGTCGTAAAAATGATTCATTACTTTAATTTTTTAGGTATACACTGTCTACAACTCCTTGAAGTGTCTTTTTCCCAATTGCAACTTCTTTACATCAATTTGTTATCATTTAAACATTTTTAACCAAATCAAAGTCTCGGAAAATTAAGAGTGGATATCAAGCTATGTTTTAGTTAAGGATGGAGTCTAGGGTTTCTAATAAATTTAATTAAATGATTGTGAAAAAACTCGGTGATATTGGCCACGGATACTTTATCATGTTTTTAAGCCATCTAGGCGACTGATGATTGTTTTTAAATTATAATTACTAAATCTGTGCATAGCTGTATAATCTCTGAAAACAAAAAACTGCAATTTGTTAAAACAACGTTGATTAGTTGAGTTCTATTGTTGGGTCTCAATTTATTAATTCATATTTTTGTTTACCATTTCTTTCGTTGTAAAGAAAAAATCTTTATGAAGAAAGGTGGAAATTGAACTCCGGTCTCCTTAGTTAGTGGTAGCCATACTGGCCACAAGGTTGGAGCACGGCTATCTGTACGTGCTTATTGTTCTTTACCAATAGATACCGTTAATTTATCATACAAGCATGAGTTGTTTAATTAAAAACTCTCCACAATGTTATTTATTAATAAAATCGCTATTGTCAGCTCTAAGATGTCATCTTCAGTTACTAAAATAAAAATAGAAAGTCCTGTAATTGAAACATTGAGGGTACGATGGTCTAGACCATATACCATAAAATAAAACCAACCAATTGCACATAAAACTTCAACACAAAATAACTCGTATCATATTTATGATAAAAATAAAAATTCAATATTGTAAGTTTCAATAGTATATATATTTTATTGCCCCCTTTACCATTGGGAAAAACTAGAACTTTGCATCATAAATGGCTTCTGAGCAGGAACTTGAAAAATCTTAAAAAATAGTAAAAATCATTCTTGTGGCCACCTCTTAAATACGAATAATTAAAAGTTCCCCTCTCCTCGGGTCAGAAATTTCCATCTATGTTTTCATATTTTTATAATAAAGCTTATGACCTCAGTCAGAGAGGGGGGGGAGAAGCTTGTGGGGAAAACAGCCGCAGGTGGGGATCCCCCACATCCCCACCACGGCTGGTCTGCCTATATAACCCGAGTGTCTTAGGGCAGATGACAGAACTCACTAAACGGGCACTTGGAACACTACTCTCTCTCTCCTTCTCTCTCTCTCTCTCTCTCTCTCTCTCTCTCTCTCTCTCTCTCTCTCTCTCCCTCTCTCTCTTTCTCTCTATCTCTCTGCACTGGCGATGCTGATCTACTCAAACCATGGCCTTCTCATTGCCTTCTCATTCAACTACCTCTATTTCTCTCTCTCTCCTAGCCTCACTATGTTTTAGTCCGGTGTAGTGGGAATCTCTGTCATCGTCTCACTAAAACTAGCACCTCCTTGGGAGAGACCTCTCCCTCACGGACAACGGTAGCCTAGTTCTACAAACTTTACCTAGTTGCGTCTCCCACGGCAATCCAGCCTGCTTCTCTCCGGTTCACACTCGCCTTTGGGATCCGGACGGTTTTCCGATACCGAGTGTGAATTCCTAGTCATTCCAAGACCACATAAACCTACCCTGTTCCTCTTCTCCTGAACATAGTGCACTGTCATGGCGCACCTTCTATATTATGGAGTCAGATCAAAACGAATTAAGCTGCCCACCGACTAGGCCGGCAGCAAGGGTGAAAAACCACAGGTCCACCCGTCTTACCTCTTCCTTGGCGCTTGCCGGACGGCGGCTAGAGGTTTTAGCGACCCTAGCCTCTCCCCTAGTTCTCCTCCCCACTTTGGGGATATTCAACATCTAACCCGACAATCAGACATTCATTTCAATTTTTTTCCTTTATTGAGTACATTTAGTATGTAACTGCACAGTTTAAACCCAAACTGGGTTTGCTATCGTTAGTTTTACTTGAGCTTTTATTAAGGGAATTACACACTGTTGTGATGTAATAACGTCATTTCTCACGAACTTTTAGCCAATTATATTACGATACTTACTTTACTCCTTACCTCCTTACCTACCGCAAGTGAACTGCAAATATTAACACATTTGGGATATAAATGAAACTGGCTACGCAAAGCTATTTGCAAAAATAAAGGATTGAGTCAAACGCTACACATGGCAGAGTCGTCAATCGATGAAATCAACAATATTTTTGTTTATACAACATCCAATATCTTATTGAATAACAATCCCTTCTTCCAATCCAGCAGTTTGGTTTCCTCCTAAAACATGCCTTTGTGCTGTAGGATCTTCACGTTGTGGGCCCAATTTCCTCAAATTTGAGAGCAACTATTGCACTGGTTGCATTTCTGGGTGTAGCCCAGGCATGTGACCGTTTTGGCACCCTGGCTTGCTCTTCAAAATGAAACCCTTTCTACCTTAGCCTTTACCACTACTTATCTACCACTATTTCCAAGTCCACTGCCGCTCAGAATACTCAAATTACTTTCTAATCGAAGCCGGCGTTCTTCATGGAATTAACAATCCTCTTAGAGAGATATGTATATCTATATTATAGAGATATCTCATATACCGCAGACATTCCTACTAATTCCGCATCTCTGCTGCTACTTGCGCTGATCACACATCAGTTCTCCCAACCTTGAAAGGGATTTCGTCACTTCCAAATTCACCTCACCAAACATGGGCAGTAGTGCAATTGTTGGTGAGTAAGAGCTGATGAAGTGAGTCTTTTACTTTATGATGTAGAGCTTGCCCACAAGTCCTACTTAGCGTTTTATCAGTCCCAACATCAGACACAGTACGATATAAGAGTAAAGACAAATGCTCAATCGATATTTCATACAATTAGACAGACTGCTAAACAGAAAATCATACCTCTCAATAGAAAATACAATACTAGTTCACATAACCATCTTAAAACCAATCAATACATTCGGACTTGAACTCTGAGGGCAGCAAAGTAATCGTGTATCTAGCAAATCCAATCTTTCTAATCCTAAGTCCTTGGAATTAAACGAAATGGGTATGTCAATAATAAAACCTTCTTTACTTACTTAAATTTACCCACTATCCTTGAACATTTTCTGGTAGCTGAATTTGGAGGATTCCAGGGCTTTGTATATATATTTATGTTGTATGTGTGTATATATATTATGGGACATTGAATGCAATATTGTATATATGGTATGAATACGATTATTTATCGAAGTACGAGCTGTAAATGATAGGTTCAGGCAATGAACATACGGAAATGACTGAACGTCTACTCAAAGAAAAGGCCAGGGGAATGTTGTACGATAAACTAATTTATTAACTAAATTTGAGTACTCAAAGATTAGGGATTTAGTTATTATAGGATTTGGAATTAAAATCGTGCCAAGAGTGGGGAGTCGTGGGGCTTTGACCTTCCTCACAAGGAAATTTCCGTTCATCTTTTCATTTACAGCCTTTGGCATGTCTACTTGACTATCGTCATATTATGTTAGTTTAGACCTATTTTAAGTCTTTGACTTTGACAGATTTACTTGTTTAGCTTAAGCTGGGTACATTATGCACATAATGATTCACTGAAGGATGAAGAATAACCCGTTCCACAAGACCAATTGAGATCTACAATTATTTAGGATTGGATCTAATAAAATAAATATTTCTAAGATGAGATAGACTATTTCTATTTATTTAGGTTTCTGGGAGTCATGGATCAACTCATTTTTATATAAATGCAAAAATCAACGGACCAATTCACATTAATAAATGAATGATCAAGTAATAACTATAAGATTATACTTTAAAATATGGTCTAGGCGGTAGTCTATGCTGCTACATGTACCACTAACTACCGGTACCAGTTTATGGCAGGAAAATCTGATTACCACTTGGTGGCAAAATTTTCCCTGTTCGTGGTTCGAGATTTGTCTTCACTGGGGAATTCAGGCTTAGTTATTACTAGCAAGTGCCTGGCTCGTTTTGGATTTATTCAAATTGCCATTACATCAATATATTGATATAAATCAGGGCCATTCACTAATCGTGCTGATAAGGAACGCTTTCTATCTAAAAAATGAAAAACAAAAAACCTTATGATCCGAAACTAAATTGTACTTTCCACATTATAAGTGTAAATTAGTGCATAAGTGATGCGGTCTCGTAAGTTCATTATACCCTCATCAAATACAACCTCTGTGTTTATGTGTGCTGTTTACAGGCAAGAAATAGCCACTGATTTGTAGTTTTTTTGTTCACTTATGTCCGAATCACCTCATTAGCCTTAGCCAAGTGATTTGGCAATTTGAGTTTCACCGTCATTCGTTTAATTTCCCTGATACTAAAAAGTAACTGTTAATCTGAAGTCTTGACATGATGAAGAATGACTTGGCATCCGCGATTAGTTTCTTTAAAAAACTAAACCCAGACCATCAGATCCTTCGGACGATTGCATTTCAAATTCCAGGAGGGTTATTGGCACAAGCTTATTTATTTATAACTTAAACAAAACTTAGCCAGTCAAAAATACGTTATATTAATAAAGTAAATTCAGAGGTAGGAATAAATAAGAACCACTAGTATTCTTGAACAATTTTGTCTAACACAATAGTTACTCTATTTCATATACTTTTTTTTAGAGCAATAATGACACTCAATCAGTTTAAAATAAGGTATGAAAATCGATCTCGACAAGGCATAAAGCTATTCTACTGCCAACCCTATTTGTTATTTATATAGTTAACTGGTGATGTTCATATTCTAAGTTCATACAGGCATTTTTATTTTTGTAACGCCACATTTCGCCTTTGGTCTATGCAAGAGTCCCTGCGAGGAAGGTGTGAAACATTGTTTATTTGGGAACCCATTAGATGGGTAACGCTACTACCCTGAACTTCCCACTGCCTGTTAGTTAAAGGGTCCCATCTTATCCCAAGTACGTAGTAAAAAAAACTGACCTTGATAATTAAGATTACCTACCTGTTTGGTAAGGCAGGCTGCATTTATATGTAAGCATAAGACATTGTTACTGTTTTTAGACCTGAGGCCTGTGCTAAACGCTCTAACTACCCAGATTACATCTCTGATGATCCAGTGGAAGAGCTCTATATGGGGTGACGTCTCCGCAGTTTGCATAGTGACTACAAAGCATTCTGGCGGTTGGTGAAAACCAATGTAACCAAGAAAAATGCAGTACGACTGGTAGACAACGGGCAGTTCATCTCGGTTGCAGAGCAGGCAGACTTACTAGACACTTGAGAGGGGATAGTGACAGCAAGCCAATCACAGCGCCCGACCGGCAGACCCCCACCCTCACCACTATGCATACCTCCTACCACCAGGTTACAGCAATCATTCGTCGCACCAGAGGCAACAAAGCACCAGGGGATGATGACATCCAAAACATTCTTCTGAAGCAGCTACCACGGAAGGGGATATCTCACATAGTGAACATTGTCAACTCTTCTATGTGACTACACTATTTTCTCCGGACGTGGAAGTACGCCGTCGTCGTCCCACTTCTGAAGCCGACCAAAAGTGGATATGAGCCAGCTCACTACAGGCCCATCAGTCTCCTGACCCAATTGTCAATGATCTACGAGAGGATTCTGTACAACCATCTCACCAGACACCTTCAGTAAAAGACTGCAATCTGGTGAAACTACAGAAGCACGTTACAACGAACATGCGAAACAACAGAGTCACTGCGATGATCTCCCTTGATTGCTCGAAAGCATTCGACTCTGTAGATCATCACACATTCCTACGACGCCTGAACGAGCATGAATTTCCCGCGCAACTACAGAACATAATGGCTTCCTATCTCGCAGGAAGAACATTTTCTGTGCGAATATGAGCTATATCAACCACTAGAAGGAATCTCATCGTATACGACATACGAGTCTACAGCACCAGCCTCAACCCAGCGAAAGCTCTAAAGGCTGCAGAGGACGCCAGTCAGTTAATCACCGACAGGGTAAGAGCTGTCCACATTAAGGTAAACCCAGCCAAGACGCAAGGGATTCTTTTCTCGTTCCAGCACGGGAAAAGAAAGCTTCCATGGACTGAAGAAAGATAGACGGGACTGATTGCAAACTTGCCAACAGCATATGCTACCTAGGCATCAACCTAGGCAGACACATGACGTTCGGCACACACCTGCAGAAGCTGAAAAGAGTACGTAGAACTTACTACTCTCTCCAGAATCTCATCACAAGCCCAGCTATATCCCTGATGCTGAAACTGCTCATATATCAGAGCGTCCTGAGGCCAGCTTTTCCGCTTTCTCAACACCAGCACCATAAATAGACTCCAGAGCTTCCAGAACAACGTCCTGCGCACGGCACTATGGCCTACTCCTTTTCGTGAAATGACATACCCTCGTGAAATGACAAACTATAGCATACCCCTGACATCTATGAAAAGTTCGAGGTCACCACCATCACCGAAGCCATCAGAAGAAGACACATCGAATTCTTCGACTCGATGAAACATTGTCAAAACCCCCTATTCCAAGACCTTACACCCCCACCACTACCAGCAAGATGGCAACTCTCTAGATCTGGGAAAGCAGACCAAATGGTGGAAATTACGGCCCTTGGTCAACCAGCAACAAGCCTCTGACGGGCACCCATCACTGCTATCCAACTGAATGAGCTTGCACTAAATGCCTAGAGAGACTCTAGGCTCAGCCTTCAGTGGACTCTCACCACTGCACCGCAACATTTCCACCTCTACCGAGGCTTCCCACACTCCTTAATTCCCTCACTTCACCTTCAAACAGGTATTCCTAGTAAAAGGATCCGCTCACCCCAAATAAATTCCTTTATTTTTTCTTTATCCATAATCTTAATAGAAAATACGATGCTGCTCAGTAGGGATACTTCAGCACAGAAACACGGAAAAAAAATCTAAATATAAAAATAATGATCGTTAATTCAATACCTTATCTTATCTTAATGCGAATCACCTATCACATGCATATCGAAATTAGTTGATCCATGACTCCTAGAAACCTAAATAATTATGAGTGGCCTATCTGAACTGCGATAAATCTAGTTTTGATTATTATAACAGAATATACGTTACTCCATTGATTCTTTTCAACAGGTTTTGGTTATTTGAAATAAAATCATACTTAATCCACAAAATAAGTAGCAGTTGTTAGTATGTTGATTAATTTGAAAATGTTAAATTGTGAAATCACAAGCATGGCTATTTGGTGCTGTAAATCACTGGCGTTCTTTTTGTAGATAACGTCAGATATATTGTGTACACAAGTAATATATTTCACTTACAAATTATTTTTATTAAATAAAATTACCTTCACATTACCGACTCTTTCAACTTCCAATTATAAAGATTCTTCTAAGCCTTGTTATTCCTGTAAATAATATACTGCATATTGTTAGCCCTTGGATCCTTTTAATGAATGCACTAGGAGGGATGGTGTGATTTGTACGATCTTGTAAGTGATTATCTAATGTGATAATAACATGTTCCTGTGGCTCGTCTTCAACAGTTAAACGCACAAAATCAAACACAATGGCTCTGTTTAATGTTTTTAAGTTTTTATAAGCAGTCAGGTACAGCAAGGTACTAAATGTATGGACCACTATGAAAGGTAAATGAAGTACAAGAAACTCCATTTTAGGTTTTAAAACGAGTACACTGATTAACATTAGTAGGAAGAGCAGAACACTCAAGAATAAGTAAGCAGACGAGGAAACATATTGTCCGAAACCACCAAGGAGAAGTTAATATTAAACGCTGAAGAAAAGGAGTGGAAACGGAAGCTCATCTGAAGATGATTTTAAGAATAACATACGACAATGACGTGTTTAAATCGTCCTTAATTTTATTACATATATAACATTTTATAGGAATAGATTATCCAAACATAAGCTGCAATGATTTTTACGATAAAGAGATAAAAAATTGACTAGGTTAAGCGTTCACAGGGATGGTAGAGTACCTGACCGTGGTACAAAGAGTCCCTAGTTCGAATCCCGACCCAGTCAGTACATTTCTTTGGCTAATAATTATAAAGCAAGTGGGATTTCATACACTACTAGTATTTATAAGTTATATTTTATGTTATTTTTAAAATAATGGCACACCGTCGCAGGTTTAGCAATAAATAATCTGTAGCTTTGCCGAAGGAATTAACAGACATATTTGCGCTGTTACATGTCCTTTCATCAATTGGTACCTGCCATGTCACGCAATCCTGTCACAATCGATAGTATTTAGAGACGGACAAGGCTAAACTGTGGAGCAGGTAGGCACGCTCACTCGACAAAACATTCTCCCTAAATGATAAACACTACTTCGTGGACAAATAGTTCTACTTCTTGGAAGCGTATATTTTTAATAAAAGATTTAATTTATATAATTAAAACTACCTCTGTGAGCTGGATCCTAACTAGGAAATGGGGACACGTCAAAAATTTAACCTTGACACTCTTATAATGCCAGAGATCACTATTTTGATAAACGTCAATGATTTTGAGTTCTAACCACTTGTCGAATCTTGTGCAAGAGATTGCACATAAATTGTTTTATTAATCAATATAAGTTCTGATGAAATTTTTGAAGTGCATTTTGAAATTTGGTCATGCACTAACACTCATCTTTGTCACTTTTAGGTTGACATCAGCTCAAGCTGCTAGAATGTTCCAATATAAATGTTGGATCCAAGCATCAGTGACCATTCATTCTTACGGTTTCGTTGATTTTTTTTTTTTTTTCAAAATGAGAAGCACTTACATTTTTACTTGAGTGTCAGTCTACCTGTTTATCTTCCCACGCAGTTCTTAGTACCATGTTTCACCTACTAAAATTAAATTTTATATCCAGATTCTACTCGATGGCATAAAACATATTTCCAACTCCACAAAACATTATTAAGAGTTAATAGCTAATCAAGAACTTGATGATGAAAATTGAAGTAAATAAAAAAACATTGAAGAAAGCACAGTATTTAACGAAAAGATCATAAGACATTAACCGTTAACGGTGACTTGATCAATATTTTCATTGTCATTATTTTTCTAGGAAAAAACACGGTCACTTGTATGCTAGTTTCTGGAGTTTGAGCTCTACTGCGACATTTAAGATGTTGTATGTAGTTCAGGGGTTATTTATAACAATCTGAAATCAATATCAAACACTTAATGAAGATATAAACACAGCCAGGTTTCTTGGCTAGAAAAATTATGATTGTATGGTCGCCTAAATACAAGTAGGCCATATTTTTATCACAGCAATTTACGTTTATTCTGATACTTCCCCTTGTGTTATTTTAACCATAATCTAATCAGTGTCATACTTTATTGTGATTACTTCAACATAGTAAAAAAGAAATGTGGTTAATTGTAGTTGTTTCAAAAGTGAAGAAAATTAAAATAAATACTATATCATTTGTTACTACAAAACTTTAATGCTGGATGACGAAGACAAAAGGTATTATTTAAGGGGTTTGAAACAAAAAGATGTAAAGATCATTAATTTTTAATAAATGAACTGCAAACGAGGGGGTAATTAAAAAATACAATACTTCTTTTGATTACATATTTATATTATTATTATATTATATTTTATTAGCTTTTCAATAGCGGTAAAAATACGTTATATTGAGCCGTATTCATAAAAGTGAAGGATATCCTCAGGGGAATTAGGAAGTGCTAAAAAGTAAAAGGTAGATGTATAAGCATTTCCTTCTTTAAGTATTTAAAATGATTACCTCGTACTTGCAAACATATCCTTCATGGTTAAGTAAATGGTGTCACGACAGACATAGTATAAGCTAGGGAATCGGTGTTTTAGTTCATAGAAACATCGTTCAATGCAAGACCCGCTTTTTCTTAAACGTATTTTAAACTGAAGCTCCAGGGGTAGGATTTGTAAATGGAGTCATAAGGGATGGCTCTATAGCATACCCGTCATCATCAAGTAGAACAGTGTTTTCTTTGCTTCTTAGTAGTAATCTAACCTGTGAATTTTTCCATATCTAGGCGTTTATTGTCAACACTGGCGAACATTCCTCTACCCCACAAATATCTTGCACATTGAGAGTAGGCTTTTCTTTCGGGTTAATGTACTCGTCTCCATGGTTGTTTGGTTTCAGTATTCCCGATGGATGGAGTCAATCACTCTAATTGCTGTTAGAAATATCAACTTGCTTCGCGGTTTCAATATTAGCAGTTGGAAATCTTATTCCTTTTTTTGCTTGTGCATTTATGATGTCAACAACTGGAATGAGAGTGCAATACCCTCGTAGCTTGAGCAATTTCAAGTTCCTGTTTCATACCTTAGGTGATAGCGCTCCATCCCAAGTTTCGTCATTTGCAACTAAAAACTTGTCCTCATCCGAATCCACAATCCATTGTCTTCTTCAAAACGATATATATCTGTAGAATCACTAACGATTGTACTTCAGCTAGGTTTGTACGATATGAATACTAACTGAAGGATTTCCTTCGAATTATGCAAATACAAGTGTATCCTTTATTTTATGTACACAGCCCATTAGTGTAATATCTATTTCTTCGAAACGGTCCTTAAATGAAAAAAAATAATCATTTTTTTTTTTCTAAGAAAAAAAAAGGTCAGGCATCCATGATGGAATGCGGAAGAGATGAAGAATATCTAGCGACAAAAGAACTGTTTCAAAAGATCTGCTCTCAGGAAAATGTAAAGTGAACTAATTGGGAGATAGCCGTTAAATTATGATTGGTTAGACAGACGATAATGAATTACTCGATCAAAGTGTAAAGGATAAAGGGATTCTCATGATTATAATAATCATAAACTATATTTTTTCTGAATTATTTTCAGATGCACGTAGCCTATCATGTCCAATGTTTTTGAGCTGCTAAATTTTGAATCAAAATTTACGTCATAACTTCCAAAAGTGATTTCATCATCACTGCAAGGTACTTCAAAAATTACGGTTCGATATTTAGGATGAGAAATGGTAGTAGGCAGTTTTATATTTAAAAAAAGGGTTATTCAGAGCTATTGTTTTTACTGTTCATCAAAATTAAATAACTATTTAGCGTTGACAGGTAGAATATGAGATTCTAAACCAATATTTCTTTATATAAGAGTATCTATTTGATCACACTGTGACAAAAAATTAAAGAATTTAACATTAAAATATTTTTAATCATACTACGTAGGATATCAAATTAATACTCTAGAGTTAGATAAATAATATTCAATATTTGTTGGGACTTTATTGGAGTACACTTGCAAAGGAAATAAAATTACAAAACATTTTCGCAGCCCCAACCGGGTTCTTTAATTGCAATTGACGAACGTTTTAATAAACTTAACTAAATAACGATTGACTTACCTGATCAAGAAATTTTGTTATCAAATACATATTAGAGAATGTTAAATAGTACACCAGGTTACGCAGCAAGATATTGACCGTATTGATGCTCAAAAAAAAAAATTTAAATACAAAGCTAAAGAACCTGTTTTATTACTTTTTGTTGATAGGTTGTTCCTAAGCTAAATACCAAAATGTATTTAAACTCATAAAGTTTATGTCAATATCCCTAACAGCAGAAGACAATTTGTGTAGGTCGATTCGATAAAAATGATCTTACTACCAAGAACACAAATATTTTCTATACCTGTATAAATTTTGTTAAGATGCCAGAATTTCTCTCTTAACCAATTATTGAAATTGGCCTAATTCTTTATATATTACTTTTTTGACCATCTTTGATAGGCCCGCCAGTAGATGTGTTTACCTTTTAAAATTAAATAATTATTTTACTCATAGCGTAATTATCTTACAATTTTATGAAAAGATCAGGCTTGAAATTCTTAGAGGTGAACTTACATGTGTCTTCCGGAAATAGAAGTGGGTTGTACCCGGTAGGTCGAATTTTCTACCTCAAACGAAGGGGATATAAGCCAAGAAAAAATATCCAAGCCAAGTGTGATTTATCGCACGAGTAAGAGATCACGCCCGAGAAAATGTTTTATAATTCAGATCACTATCATACATTCCATACATTATTCAGAGTAAATATATCTTTAATTAAAATAGATCTTCCATTTTAGTTCTGAGTGGGGTATACTCAGCATGGTAGGAAAGATTATTTTTTAATACCTTACTTTATTATTAATTAAATATATATTTATGGGGGATAATTATATCCATAAAGTATATCCAATATTATATTGGACCTTCATGTAAAAGTTCATGCCTCTAGCTTGAACTACTACTCACTCATCTTGGTGACAGACATGTACAGGAGCAAAAACAAGAAGATTTATGGTTTTGAAAAAAAACAATAAAACCCTACAAAATAGGATACATGAGTCGGAACAAAAGAGTTGGTGTCAAATTCTTATTTTGGGTTCGCAAGGACGTCAAATCCGAAGCATTAGCTTGACATTGAATTATCCTACACTGTTAATGGAATGTATTTGTTATGTTTGACGTCGGTTTGGTTCGTGTACGTAGAGGAGTATTTGCTGACGATATTTATTTTTCAAAAACAGTATCATACACAAAATACGATAACTAACCAGTATTCAAGTATTAGAACAGAGTAGTAATTTTATTCCAAGACAAAGTCCCCTATGAATAACAAAAATGTTCAGATGAAAAATTCACTTCTGGAAAATAAAAGACTATTACAGCATACTAAAACATAATGACAGTGCCAAATAAAGTGTAAACATCTGTAGAAATGATAGTAATAATTATGAAATAAAAAGAAGAATGACGTTTTTTAACTCCATTTAGTAATTAGCTTTTTTTTTTTGTTCCCTAAGCTCTCTAGTTAGAATTTTAGGATGAGGGAGAAATATAAAATATTTAGGGTGATCGGATCCTTGACCTAGCAGGACCTGCTTGAAGGTGGTGTGAGAGGAGTGAGGAGTGTGGGAATCCTCGGTGGAAGTTGATTGTTACGGTACAGTGGTGAGAGTCCACTGGTGGCTGGGCCTAGAGTCTTCTCTAGGGATGTAGTGCAGTCGTAGTTAGTCTGATATCAGTGAGGGTGCTCCTTAGAGGCTTGTTGTTGGTAGGCCAAGCGCCGTGATGTCAACCATTTCTTCTGCTTTACTCGATCTTGTGAGTTGCCATCGTGCCGGTAGCGGTGGTGGTGTCATGTCTCGGAGTGCATGTCGGAAGCCTTCATAGTAATTAGCCATAGGGTTGAAAGTTTATTTCGGCTTAAAAGCTGCATACAATTTTTTTTTTTTTTAATTTAACAACTAATTATTTCAGAAGGCCAAAATGATCATTTTAAAATATATACAATGATGTACTAATTTATATATTACATAATAGTATAACCTAAAACCTATTTTTTCCCCTTTGCTAATATAATATAAAAAGTTTTTGACATCCTCATAAACTTCTATATAATTTTTTTTCGGCTCAGCCCGAACCTTACTACATGCGGATCTATGTTACGAGAAGTATGTGTAATACAACTATCCTCTATACTGCATTTTCGGTAATGACTTGATCAGTATCGCCGATAATTTATTTTAAGGGCTTCCTCCACTTCTTCGGTTAGTATTCCAATTTGCAAAATAGCAGCTGAAATTAGCCATGACTAACAAATCACTTTTTTGTTCTTTTTTGATTTTTGAGAACTGATACGCATGGCAGAAAGTTTGTTGATGTTTACTTAATGGTCACTTATCCTTCCATTTGAAATGAACGCTCTAGAGAAATAAAATGTGAGTGGCAGCAATAACACAGACCAGCAGTTGTTTTGGTGCCGGAGTATTTGAAGCTGATTTCATATGAATTTGACGCCCAGAATTCAATTTTTGCCTAGGAGCTTAAATTTCTAAGATTATAACATTTTAGTGACATATACGTTACACTATCTTAACTTAGATCCATGGATCAAATAAAGGACTAAACACATTTTGGAACAGTCCTTTTTTAAACGCCAGCAGTAATCTGTATGTAGATGCGTATCCCATCTTCCTTGGTAGTGGGCCTCCATAGTTTTAATATCTTGATGAATGAAATCTATCACCTTGTTCCTCACTGGCGTCACCTAAATTTTCAGGAAACGGTAAAAGTGGCTGTGTAAATAGTGCCCATTAATATTCATGCACAACCAAGGGATGTGAAACTGTTAAGCATCTCGTCTACCAGTTCATCATTGTTTTAGATTTGCGTTTGCACAGAAAATTTCCAACAACAAATGAAGTGCAGGCTTTTCGCTGACCTTCATTCATCGAATTTACGAAAGCAAGGATCCTTAATAAGTTGCTTTATTTGTGAGCCGTAAAATATTCCTGCTTTAATTTTTTCAGTACTAAACTGACCCCTATATATCCAAGCATGATCCGTTCCTATTAAGAGCATTTACAAACTGGTTCATAATACCAGCTTTATAGGCAGTGGAGGAAAGATGATTCACTCTCGCTCAACTAAGGGGTCTTTAGTGACATTATTTTCCCCATCGTCCATGTTTTGTCTCTGCTATCCCAGAGGCTCAAAAAGCAAGGATATCTGGGGTGACCACCTGGCTTTCCAAGGTTTAACATATTTAAGTCGACTCAAATCACCCATTGATGTTCATGATACTTTATGTTCTCCAAGACCAAGTTATGGAGTCTTCTCTCATTTTCGTTGAGTGAGCAATTGGTACTGAAACATATTTATTCCTATTGTGTAGAAGGACAAATTTTAAATAGGCGCCAATCACCTGGAAAATGGTCACAATGGCCCATTTTTTCCAGGAGTCCTCTAATTTCATGAAATAATTGTCTTCTTGAGAGAAAAAGGGAGAAAAAGAATGCAGGAACCAATTCTTATATGTGATTTAGAACTTCACAAAATGGAGTAAGAAATGCACGTTAAAAAAACAACTCGATCTAAAAACGTAGAGCAGATAAAGAAAAACTGATTTCATATTTACATTCAGCGCACTAATTACTGGTGAAGTTAGTTCTAAAATCATAGGCACCAAAAACAATTTCTTTTCTCGTGTTCCTCTTAAATTAAATAATGTCGACAATATTTTCTTTAAAAAATAAAAATTAAAATATTTCCGATTAAATCAGTAACATATTTTAGGCGACTAATATATTTATCAATAGTGAAAAAGTGCTTTTTCTGATACCTTTGAAAATTAGTTTTTTTCCGCCTTTCAACTACTGGGGAACACAGAGTCCAATAGACAAGTCTAACGAAGAGCGTAGTGTATTTACTGTAAATGATAAATAAAAGGCACTGTTATAATAAATGCAATAAATATACTAGGTCATCCTAATAGTTACCTAGAACAAAATATCTGTCCATGAAAAATTGGCTTTCACAATTTTTTTAACCAATAATAAATTATTTACATTATTAAAAAAACACATCTTTGTTTATTAATATAATAATATATATAACTATGTATTTATATTATTGTGTATCCTTAATATTTAATTGTATTGTTGTTTATCATATTTGGTTGATGACAATTAGCTGGTATTGGTCATCATTATTGGACTCCTTCTGTCTGTTTAAGAATATTTTATAATTATAACTCTAGATTAAAAACATTACAACAAAACCAAGTAGACTAAGTAATTTTTGTTCTCCCCTCTACCTACAGAATCGTTTATCATAACGGTGGAAGTCATACTATATAACCGGCAATGCTGCCACAGGCCATATAAACCAAAATTGTAGGAAATCGAATAAAAGAGTTTCGTTTATACTGTAATGTTTAAAGGGTACTTGGAATGAGATGTGCCAGTTTTTAAACTATACAAATATAATCACTTTTTTAATTTAAATGGTGTTACACCATATTAGATTTTATTTTAAAAGATTTCACGTATTAAATAGATATTGGAATATGGTGTATTTCCTAACGAAAAAAAACATACTGATGACATACTATTATATATATTTTTTATAGTAAAATTTTCCTTTTACTTTCCTTAGGTTATGCTAAACTACTGGTGAAAATCGTTCTTTATAACAAAAATAAAATATCAGAAGGTATAATAGCTAATTGTATTGCATAAATATACACTTTTTGCGTTCACTATGAGTCATTCCTGGGTTTTAGTTTTGGTGGCTACACGCTGTACTCATAAGAAAATAAATGAAATCGCTCAATTCAGGTACACACATCAATAGATGAATGAGGCAGGGTAACAATTTTATTTTCATGTCCACCCTACCAGATGAATTTTGCAAAAAGGTCAACGAGCCAACGAGTTAGCGCTTTAAACTTTTTCATGGGGAAGGTTCTGGGTTCAAAAGTGGAAAGCAAATTTACATCATTTAATTATTTCTATAAGATAGCCCGAATGTAAGTCTTCTTAAATGGGCGTTCGGCCTAAATAATGAAACGAAATGTTTAATAATAAAACACATTGGTAAATTTCACGATTTTCCTTGTTTAGATCCATGCTCAATGTTATTATGCTTATGTAGCTTCAGTCACGACATGATCATACAAAAATGCTTTTAAATCTTGTATGGATCCCTATTCATTTGATAGAATAAATGAGGTTTGAACTGTATTATTATTAGTTAAATGTACCAATTAAGCTCTTGCCAACTATAAGACCTTATGTTCCATCCTCTCCAATAGAATCTCAGAAATTATTGATGTTACTATCGGAAATAATTTTTATGTTTTCCTTCTTTTTATACATGTAAATTAATAATTAAATTACTATTTAATTTTATGTTGTTAATTTAAATTATAGTTTTATTTCTAGGACACTGTTGTCCGGCAACTGAATGAAAACATTTCATCTATTTACGAACAATAATAGTTTATAGGCCCCTTCTGGGTGATAGATGCTCAGTACAATAGTGTAGCTCTGACAAGCAGAGTATTTATTCTCCTTAAATAGAAGCAAGGCTCTGCCCGGTAGCAGAGCCCTAAATTCCTTAAATGGTCGATTAGAAAAAAAATGTATAAAAGAGATTGAAAACATTTTATGAGTCTTGTTTCATCCTGATAATGGCAGTGCAAGGACACTTTAAATCACGTTTACATTAAAATAAAAAAAAGTCAAAGCTGTTGTATTTCCACGTGGATGGCTTCTGAAAAAAAACCACTTTTACAGCCACAAAAAATGGTAATCTTCAACGCAGGTATGTCGGGTCTCATGTTTAACAAGAAAAAAAAACCCAGACCAGTGGGATTTTATGGCAATGCATTAGACAGAAGGTGTAATGTTTTATCGGTCAGATAACAAAATAGAAGCAAGGAAGATGCTTAATGAATTACCAGTTATCTCAAGTATTTTACAGATAAAGATGAAATAGTCTCCGTTATTTATTTTGAAAAGGAAACTTACTGCACATACAGGGCAGATTGTAGCTTTAATTCAATAAAAAGTAAATATCTAATAAATAAATCACTAATGTTTTTTTTTCTTCAAAATTTAACTTTTTTCATTATTTTTGTTTATTTATATTTGATTTTTTTCTTAAAACACTTGTCATTTAATTGATTTGTTGCTGCGTGTTAGCAATCTACTTGAAATTATTCAGCCTCTTATTTTTGGAATGAGGTAACGCTCTCTTATGCTTCTATATCATAAACTCTTCAATTCACAAGTCCAATTATTATTATCACAATTATCCAATTATTACCTAATCCCATGAAAACCTATCCGCAAATCCGGATCCTAAAGTCAACTCCTCGTTATACACTAACATTGTATCCTTACAATACTCATCGTCCCTTAAAGTGGTATATTTTAAATAAATTAGTACGTGAACGGGACAAGGATGGGGTATGTGAACTATGGACTGGCAACCATCTCAACTCATGTCTTGAGTGTCTGTGGATCTCTTAGCCTCTTTCTATCGATGAGTGGGGTGAGGAGAGCTCCGTTGCCCCTGACTTTTCCACAAGCTCCTCGGGCGATACCTCTGATGCATTGCACTCTTAGGCATAATTTATATGTACATATTGGGTATGTGTTAGGATGAGTGTGAATTGTACATTGGTTTAGTGGAATTTTGTATATAAGATATGAATGAGCTCTTCAACTACAATGATTAATGCCGGATAAGCATATATCATTTTTGCAAATAAGGACCTTCTCTCTTTTTGTCAAATCTTTAGCATTTTACCAAAAAGTGGTGTAGGGTCACAGTAGGGACACATGCAAAACATTCTGGAGGAGGTTACCTTGTTGTACAATTGGGTCTTAAATGAAAGAACATATATTGTATAAAAAAACCCCTCTTCTCCCTGGTTTTCCCTAGTTTCTGAAGATTTAAATTTACATATTTTATTGTCCCTTTGGGTCTACCAGTCAGCCTGGTGCATGCCAAACTAACGTTGTAAAATGGTAGCTTGGTATCAATTCGCAAACATGATTCGTGAATGATGAGGTGCTTTTTTCGATATTTTATGAACCTTTTAATTTTTTTTTGCTAGATGATTCCAATTAAAATAAAACAAATAATCGATTGTGTCTTTTATTACATATGAGTCGTATCGATGAAATATTGCTTGTTTAAACAGATAAAGGGAAAGAAGCCTAGGTTAATGAATTACAAATTATCTCAAGTAATTGACAAATACAAAGAGTCTTAATTGATTTAACTTGTGGAGAGAGTAATCTTTTATTGATATGATTATTTTTTCAATCGGCCGATTCAAGGGTAGCAACAGCTAATTTTCAATAACGGCAATATTGATTCCCATTTACATTTATTCAAACGAGCTTAGCGTTGGCTAAATTCTACGAAGAAGGATTTCTCCTTGTTATGTCTAATCCTGCTTAAGAGGGATTGGGAATGACAAGCTATCAAAGAGAAATCCACCAAAGGGATAATCAAATGGCATCAAAGGGAATTGATTTACCTACCAATCCATTCAGAGGTTCATTCTATTCAAGTGTAAATGTCCTTCTAAGGCCCAACCAATGTATCGGATGATATTTGTTTTGTACAATAAGCGGTTCGTTTCGTTCAAGAATTTAGGGGTCAAAACTAAATTTTAGAGTATGACTTTTTTATGCAGCGCCTATTTGCTCTTGATGCATGAATTTTGTAGTGGGTTGATCTGATAATCAGTTGATGGTTCCCATTTCTTTTGTATGATATTGACTTTATACCACCTAAAATTGTATTACTCTAATTATGAACTAAATTGTGTAGTCTTAATTATATTTAAAGAATTTTTGTTTCTAAATGTATACCTCTGTAGAAAGAGAACAGTTTAAACAGTTTGGTAAAGTATAAAATAATCATTTAAGATATCGATATCCTGGTATACAGTTTGTAACCCTAAATGCCAGGGGGAATGATATTTTGAAGGAGAGTTTTAACTGACTGTCGGGAATCGGTGTCCCCAAAGGGGGGGGGGGGCGCCCTCCGTGGGCTAGGGTCACTACAACTCGGCCACTGTCCGGCGATCGTCTAGATAGGGATAAAATAGGTGGACCTCTGGTCTTGACATTTGCTGGCGGCCTAGTCGGCGGGCAGCTTTATTCGTATTGATCTGACTCCATAAGATTTTAGAAGGTGTGAAAATCACACAAGAACAAAACAAAGCACTACGTTCAGGAGAAGAGGAACAAGGTAGGTATTAAAGGTACTTTATGTGGTCTTGGAATGACCTCGAATTCACACTCGGTATCTCAGGGTAGGTGAAAACCATCTTGATCCCAAAGGCGCGTGTGAACCAGAGAGAGGCAGACTGGATCGACGTGGGAGACACTACTAGGTAAAGTTCGTAGGGCCCCGGCGACCGTCGTCCGCAAGGAAGAGGTCCCTTCCAAGGATGTGCTAGTTTTAGCAAGACGAAGGCAGAGAATCCCACTAGGAAGGTGTGGGGTCCGACAATGCCGGACTAAATCATAGCGAGGTTAGGAAAGAGAGATACAGAGGCAGTCCCAAATCTGGCCCCTTATATAGGCGGTCAGAGGCTAGGCCTTAACCGGGCACCCTAGTGGTATTCAGCTGTTTCTTGCACTAGTTCCCCCCCTCTCTTAGCTGACGCTTTAAGGTGTTTATTATTAAAATATGGAAACATATTCTGGGCCGAGAAGAGGGGAACTTCTATTTATTCGTGGTGATGAAGTTGTCACTTCACTGACCGTCCGAAGATACTGAATAGCCCCGAAAAAGTTGCAAAAAAAGCAACCTTATAAAAAATAATGAAGGGTTGCTTATCGATTACAGGTAATTAAAAATCATATTTAGTAGGGGTATCAAATTAAATGTCTTTACGTCCTGCTTAGTAATATGTAGCATGTCTACATAGTGCTAAAGTGAACTCATTACGTAAAGTTATCCAAACCGTCATCATAGGTATATTCACAATTTTTTTTCAGTTTCACCTTTATCATGTCGCGAGATAATATTTGTAGCAAAAGTTTTGCATAAAGCCCCAAGATGCTACAAAATAATAGCAACCTTACGAGAAATAACGAATGAATTGCAATTCAAAATTAATTTTTTCCAATCCTGTTAGTCCTCAATTATAATTTGTTTGTGTATAGCTTTATTGGACTACTTGCCATTAAAATTGCAAATATAATCGTTTTCTCAATCACAACGAAACTGTTAATAGTGTGATACATTAACTTGACTTGATTTTTTTTTACTCAACTAAACTTCTTTAATGCTTTGTGAACAATGTGCTAAATTAATAGGATAGTCCAATATGATTAACCTAGACCCGATACATATTTTTTCATTTCCTGTCAGATATGTAGACTAATCTAATAAAAAAATATTAATAGTAATTAGCAGCCGATTACATGGAATCACATAACTTGCCTATGAAGGAAATGCAAGGAATGCTATTGTTTGTTTTATTAATTACCATTAATCACAAATGACAGTATCAAATGACTATACGATACAAAAATACTTTAGATTACTGGAATACCAAACACATTGTGAATTATGAATCATAATTATGAAGGATTATTTGATATGTCAAAGGCCACAGATGCCTGGGGAGGTAGAAAGTTGTTTAAAACTCGAGGACCAGGCTGTTAATTAATTCCCTCTTCTGAGAAGTTATGGTGAGTTCTCGATATCTTCATGGTCGTGTTTTTCTCAAGAGAATGTCAGATAGAGCAAGAAACCATCAGGTTGTACCAAGAAGCACACAAATAACTTCAAAGGTGCCTCTAAATTTACTATACTTTAATAATACGCTTTCCTATAATAGGAGAACAATTAGTTCAACTAAAAGCAGGAACAAATATAATAAATGAAAAGAAACTCGTTTGAAAAAAACCTTAATGAATAATGACAAAGATAAAGTAAATGAGATCATGAGCAAAATTACAATAAATAATTAGATAAATAGCTCTAAAAAGAATTGATCCAATATGATGAAGTATTCTTCGGGAGTCCAGGAAGTTGAGTACCGCAAATATTGTTTTTCTGGATCGGCAAGGGAATGAAAGGAGGAGATGGCACATATTAACTCCTCCTTACTTTCAGGGAATTTTACTAAAATAATCTTGACTGTAAGCTCAAATTCGAAGCATCAAAAAGAGGGATTTCATTAGGCATTAAGTAGTTATTGGTCAGTCTGATATGTCCAATCCTCAGACAATCCTACACAACTCCCCGGCCTTTTGTTCGACTTGTTCTTCTTAAACCAGAGGTTTAATCTCTCTGAGCTTATTGTTGGTAACTATCTCCTATAGGTTTTCCAGAAAATCCATATTGCCGGTGAGAAATTATTAATGACCATTTCAAAAGCTTCACCTTCGAATAAGTCAGCTTTTTCATTCTTTGCTAAAACATGATTTTTCCCGGTAGCCAACGGAATGTCACATTGAATACCAATCGTTTTAGATGTTGTGGGATTTTCAGGAAAGAATCTATTGAGTCACATATATTCATTTTTTTTAATTTCTTGGAGTCTAGACAACGGGTAAGTACAAAATACTATATTAAAATTTGATAATTTTATGTCAAAAAACTCCGCTACGTAATTATAGTGAAGTAGGGTACAGGGTACACGTGCTACTGAACTCAATAATACATGGTCACACCTACCCCGGATGTCATTTTTTTTTTTCCCCCTTCATAGCCCCTTTAAACTTACAGACAATTATATACAACGGATGTCAATTTTTTTTTTTTTTTTTCCCTTCATAGCCCCTTTAAACTTACAGACAATTATATACAACGGATGTCAATTTTTTTTTTTTTTTTTCCCTTCATAGCCCCTTTAAACTTACAGACAATTATATACAATTATAGATCCTCAAGTGAATATATGGATATCTTGAATAGCTTTTAAGTTTTCAATTTATTTCAGGCATTTTTAATAACCAGACTTCGGTAGGGAATAAAAGTGGTATTGGTTCGTTAAACTTTATAATTTCTATTATTAAGCTATTTCTTAATTTAAAGAAGCTATTCTGCCAGGAAAATGTATTCGTTTTGTCAGTGGGTAATGTTGAAGGGGTATTAATTGGGATAGAGGGCATTAGATTAAAGGTAGTTCGATGGGAGTCTTGAAGAAAACTTCTTCAAAAAGAAATTATTAAGAATATAAATTAGTACTACTTTATATTGATATTTATACTCCAATATCGAATATCAAGTTGTATATTGGGTTGTTACAATACAGCAAACCTATCAATCTTGAGAGAAAGATAGTTTAAATCATTATCTCAAATTAATGAAACTTAAAATAAACTATAATTGGTAATATTATCCTTTATTGGTAATTAAACATAATATAAATATGTTGTTATTATACTGGATGGGTTTACTAATGCGAGAATAATGACTACAAGCCAAGCAAGGTCAGAATTGAGAGGCACTTACTGTTTGAGCGAGACACTTATTATGCACGCCAAGATTTCCCAAGTCACTGGCGCCACAGAAGGAAAACCGTTTTCCCGCATAATACGATGACAAACAAGTCGTTTATGTATTTAATTGTGATATTCTCACTTGAGAAACGTTTGAAAGAACCTGTATAATTGTTATTAAAAAAAACGTTGAGAGGAAAACTGGACAGGCTATCAATTATCTACGAAGTTTCATCACACCATCGTGGAAATTTTGTTACTTTTTTTCTCCGAATCTCTTCGTCTCGAAAAAAAAAACTATTATCTTATCACTTTTTTTTTTATATCACACGAGCATAAAAGTAGCAATAAAAAAAGTCAATTAAATATTTGCTTTCTGATATACAATTACAATTAGATTTTTTTTTAATCCAAGTCAAGTGTGATGCATTATACAATTACGGATATTGTTAACGCTGCATCGCAAACTATGTATGACTGTTTTGAAGACTATTTGTAATTATAGTCTGCTGAAGACACATTATAGGAATGTATTATTAACTAGACCTCGACGATATTCAATTTGATAACCTGTTCAATATGGGTGGGTGTAATATTATGAAAAATTGAGATGTGTACCATATATACCTTGGCCTTTTTGCGTGAAATAATCTATTGTGCTCAGATGGTGCGTAGAATGGCAAATTAAAAGGTAAATTTATTTTAAGACATTTATTTTGAATTTTTAGTTAATAACTTGTGCGATAATTCCATTGTGGCGTTTCCTCATGACCGGTAACGAATCCCACAATTCGTGGTGAGATGAGCCGCGAGATCAGGATAACTCGTTTGCTAACCTTGAGTAAGGGGAAATAAAACTAACTTTTGTACTAACTAACTAATTTAAGTTACAATTTCCTTTCAGCAATCCCCCCCAAATTATGTTCAATTGTGATTTGTGAGACCTGCTTCAATCGTTACATTATATTTTCATGTTACAAATTCCAGTACCTGATACCATATTCATCTTACCTTTTGAAGTAGAGCCCATTTCACCAGTTCATAGTTGTTGTGCCATATCCCTTCACTTAGAAGGAACACTAGTCGGCGGGCAGCTTTATTCGTATTGATCTGACTCCATAAGATCTTAGAAGGTGTGCCCCGACAGTGCACTATGCTCAGGAGAAAAGAAACAAGGTAGGTATTATAGGTAGTTTATGTGGTCTTGGAATGACGACAAGTTCACACTCGGTATCTCAGGGTAGGCAAAAACCGTCCGGATCCCAAAGGTGAGCGTGAACCGGAGAGAGGCAGACTGGATCGGTGGGGGAGATGCTACTAGGTAAAGTTTGTAGGGTCCCCGGTGACCGTCGTCCGCGAAGAAGAGGTCTCTTCCAAGGAGGAGATAGTTTTAGCGAGACGAAGGCAGAGAATCCCACTAGGAAAGTATGGGGTCTGACAAAGCCGGATTAAAACATAGCGAGGTTAGGAAAGAGAGATGCAGAGGCAGTCCCGAATCTGGGCCTTATATAGGCAAGTCAGAGGAGGGGGTAGCCCCGCCGTGCCCCCTAGGGGGCTTTCGCTGTTTCATGCAGTACTTTCCCCCTCTCTTAACTGACGCCATTTGAAGGTTTTTATTATTAAAACATGGAAACATAGATGGATATTTTCTGGGCCGAGAAGAGGGATACTTCTATTTATTCGTGGTGAAGAAGTTGGCCCAACACATCTATAACCATACCTAATTATATTTGTTGTTTTCAAGGATATCTATGTATACTGACTATCACAACTTATTGTACAAGTTTTACTTGTAAACTGCTTTTTAAACATTTTTTTATCACGATTATAGTGAGTGTAATTGCAACTTCGTGCCTGTGATTAAAACATGGTAAAAATAAATAAAAGTTTTTTTTTAATTGTTCATCTGTAACCAAGTAAAACACTGTAAGACTGGTAAACAACGGGCAGTTCATGTCTGTTGCAGAGCAGGCAGAGGGAATAGAGAAAGTGATCCAATCACAGCACCCGACCGGTGGACCCCCACCCTCACCACTATGCACCCAAGAAAAATGCAGTACGACTGGTAGACAACGGGCAGTTCATCTCGGTTGCAGAGCAGGCAGACTTACTAGACACTTGAGAGGGGATAGTGACAGCAAGCCAATCAGAGCGCCCGACCGGCAGACCCCCACCCTCACCACTATGCATACCTCCTACCACCAGGTTACAGCAATCATTCGTCGCACCAGAGGCAACAGAGCACCAGGGGATGATAACATCCAAAACATCCTTCTGAAGCAGCTACCACGGAAGGGAATATCTCACATAGTGAACATCCTCAACTCTTTACTGAGACTACACTACTTTCCCCAGACGTGGAAGCACGCCGTCGTCGTCCCACTATTGAAACCGGCCAAGAATGGATATGAGCCAGCTCACTTCAGGCCCATCAGTCTGCTGACCCAACTATCAAAAATATACGAGAGGATTCTCTACGGCCATCTCACCAGACACTCTAAATCCAGTAATCCTTATTGTGCAATAATTACAATCTGCCTTTTATAAGGCAATAATAATACAGATAAATGATCTCATTCATACCATATTTACAGTCATCATTCACTCGCTCATTCATACAATAGGACATGATTGGAGAAACTGGCCATTGCCAGGACTCCCACTGTCACGCGATTATAGCAGGTCACGAGGCCACCGCCGTTTTAGTCTCCGAGGAGGATTATAGGGATAAGTGGCGCAGTGCAAAGACTGTGCTACAGGATTAGGGTGGTTGGAAAGGCTACTGTGGAATTTCATAAACTTGGAAGGGATGAGTTCTAGAATGTAGGGTATATTAAGGTCGTTATGAAGGGTTTTGTTGCTGACATAATAAGGGGCATTTACTATTGTTCTCAGGACTTTGGATTGAAAGGATTGGATACGCTTGATGTTCGACTTTTTTGCTGTCCCCCATAGCTCTATTCCGTATGTCCAGATTGGTTTAAGTATAACTTTGTAGATAAGTAGTTTATTTTCTATTGAGAGATGGGATGTCCTTTGAAGTAGTCTGTACAGTTGTCCAAAGCGTCTGTTTAGTTCTTGTCTTTTTAGTCTCGTATGTGGGTTCCAGGTCAGTCGTTTGTCGAGATGGAAGTCTAAGTACCGTACTGTCTCGCTTACAGGGAGAGGAATAGAATTAAAATAAACTAGTGGACAAGTCTTGCGACAAAGGGTGAAGGTAATGTGGGAGCATTTTACTTCATTAACTTTGATCCACCATTGATTGCACCAATACTCGATCTCGTCAAGGTGTTTTTGAAGGTTATGGGATGCTATGTCGGGGTCTGGGTGGGATGACAAGACACCAGACACTGTGACGCTCAAGACATTATACCTCTTCAACAGACCGGCTTCAGTAAAGGACTCAGCTCGGACTGCAATCTAGTGAAACTGCAGCGGCACGTTGCAACGAACATGCGAAACAACAGAGTCACTGCGATGATCTTCCTTGACTGTACGAAATCATTCGACTCTGTAAATCATCGTACACTCCTGCGACGCCTGAACGAGCACAAATTTCCTGCGCAACACCAGAACTCCAGAACATCATGAATTCCTATCTAGCCGGCAGAACCTTTTCTGTGTGAATAGGAGCCATATCAACAACCAGTAGAGATTTCATCTTCGGAGTTCCCCAAGGGTCGGTGCTGGGACCCCTAATCTTCAACATCTACACCGCACACATAGTAGGAGCATCATACTCCAATTGTGAGGTAGCGGCATATGCGGACGATATAGGGGTCAACAGCACCAGCCTCAACCCAGCGACTGAATGCAAACTTTCCAACAGCATTTGATACCTCGGCATCAACCTAGGCAGACACGTGGCGTTCGGCACACATCTGCAGAAAAAGCTGAAAAGAGTACGTAGGACTTACTACTTTCTCCAGCATCTCATCACAAGCCCGGCTATATCCCTTCGGCTGAAACTGTTAATATATAAGAGCGTCCTGAGGCCAGCTCTACTGTTTGGGACACCACTCTTCCGATTCCTACACACTAGCACAATAACACGACTCCAGAGCTTCCAGAACAAAATCCTGCGCACGGCATTATAGCATACCCCTTTTCGTGATATGAAGGCTCCCGGCATCCACGAAGAGTTCGAAGTCCCCACCATCACCGAAGCCATCCAAAGAAGACACATCAAGTTCTTTGACTTCATGAAACATAGCCAAAACCCTCTATTCCGGGACATTACACCCCCACCGCTACCGGCAAGATGGCAACTCTCAAGATCTGGTAAAGCATACCAAATGGTGGACATCACGGCGCTTAGCCCACCAACAACAAGCCTCTAACGGGCACCCAACACTGCTATCCAATTAAATAAGACTGCACTACATGCCTGGAGGGACTCTAGGCCCAGCCACTAGTGTACTCTCACCACTGTACCACAACTATCAACCTCTACCGAGGCTTCCCACACTCCTTAATTCCCTTTTGGGAATAAGATCTCACCTAAGAGATCGCTCAAGTTTACATTGGCACTCTGTATAAGGTTAAATAATTGTATGAGCTCAATTCACTGCAGTTCACATGACATAATTGATTAGTAAAAAAATCATTATTATAAAGTTGCTCGTCAGCAACATTGTTGTAAAATTATTTGATTGATAATGAAATAAGGTAAGATGATAGATTTTTTATTTGACTAAGGACCTCCAATATAATGAAAAGTAAATGTTCACGATTTTTTATTGTGTGTTGTGAATAACAATAAGTATGATATATATAGCAAACGTTAGAATCAAGCAAGTATGATTTAAATTTATAATTATTTAAAGAAATCACCAATATGAAAAAACCAAAGACTTGTTAACAGAATTTCTTTTATCCAGATTTACTGATGTGGTATAGAATATAGATGTTAAATTAAATCACATCATCGTGCATGATAAAAACATCGGTTATGACATGTTACATATTTTTCCTTCCTATATTTTTTTTTATAAAGATTATAGTTATTTATAATCTCATAAAGACTAGAGTTATTTTCAATTTTTCGTTTTATTTCGTTTATATCATATTTTTTTTTGTCTTATTATACGTAGGCTGAGCAACAGTCTCTCCATCAGAATTATTAATTCACAAAATCGACAATGTATGTTGATCAAATACAGATAATAGTCGAAAACTTTAGCATCCCTGTAAGATTCGCACTCTCACTAATGTGCATAATGGATAAGGAAGGTATGTATGACAAGCAATGTAGGTACATTTCAATAGATAATGTAAGCAGTGAACTCCACATGTATAATAAACTACTGTACATAAAAAAAGAGGCAGGGAGAACGATTGCAAAACACTTTTTGCATAAAACATAGTCCATTCACTGGGGATTCCTCTCACACATAGAAGAGAAAGTTTTCGAAAACGACGGATAGCTATGGGACGTAGGGAAACTGGTGTCCGCAGTAAAACGCAATGAAAAACTCTGAAACAACTATCATAGCTACAAAGAGAAATAGATATTAGAGCGTGACTGCAATGAGGCCAAGAAAAAGGTTTCTCGAAATAGGAATGTGCACATTCAGCGGATTGCTGTAAATCCTTTATGCAGCTGTGTTATTGAGAGAAAGCAAAAAATCAATGGTGCCAATAAGAATAGTCAATTATTATTTATAAAAGTGAATTTTGCAAGTGTTGGCCTACAATTTGTGGGCAGTAGGAATGCAGTGTAATTCGCTCATCACGATCTTGAAGGGACCCAGGGATTCAGATCGTTATACCCGAACTTCCTTCTATCCTAAAGACATGCATATGATAAAAGATATACATATGTACATTTTGCATAAAATCTATTTTTTATAACGAATTATTAAGTAAAGATTAGTGTAACGAGTATAATGGGAGTTTTATTATATACATAATTATGATTAATTTGCTGTTTTAAAATAATAGTTATTATCAAGGCCACTCGTATTAATATGATCTTATATTTCTTATCCTATGTTTCTGGGTGGCCGTGTTGACAGCCCACTAGCCTGTGGAAAGGATTAACTACGGCAATAGGCCTATGACTGTTGCATTAAACCAACGTTTGTGAGACCGCAAAATTAATGATTTTTTTTGTTATCTGCAAGTCACCAATGACTTCCACTGTCCTTTATTCAATAATTCAATAAATTCAGACTTAATGATAGAGGGATTTGGAGCAACAAATGGGAACAGAGTTCAAAAGGTTTATGGCATGGATCAGGAAAATACGGTCAAAATAGACCGATTAATCCGTGGGGACAGAGAATACAAAATTTGAAACATAAATTATTGATCAAACATGTTCAACCTTTATCTATGACTAACCATTATTAAGATATCTGCTTCTAACTTAAGTATCCTTTGTCATTTTGTTGTTTAAACATAATTTTATTCTTTTATAAATTATAAATAAAGCATTGACATGATTAATGTAAACATATCTATTGTTGCTTTTTAATGCATTTAAGTAAGATAAATACGGTATTTTTATAAAGTAACATTTTGTATTTTACTTCATAACTTTAGGCCAAATGGACTGCTGAATCAATTGCCTTTAGACTCAATCTCTTATTCATAATGCCCTAACTGTTTTAAGCTTTCATCTTAACTCCATTCAGCCTTAAGATGTTTATTTCAAGTAAAAATTGTACCGATTTGCTTACCGATTAGTTTTAGCTAATAGATTTATGTACATGTTGAATAAAAATTTGTTACATTTTCAACTATTATTGTTCATAGTATTTTCATATTTTTTTTGTTAATTTTTTACTATGAAGTACTATTAATATGTCTGTATGAAAGGGATCCCTTCCAAGGATATACTAGCTCTAGTGAGACTGAGGTCTGACTGGATTTTTCTTCTTGGTAGTCTCGATGTATCTATCATATGAGTGGCTTCACTGTCAGCCTTGAAGGCAGCGATTTCGATGTATTAAGGGGAATAAACGTTTTCTAGCCGTCAGCAAATAGCAGCATGAGCTGCTAAAAGCATTAAGAAATTGAAAAAAATACGAATTGTGGATAAACACCAGAAAATTGACTTTTATTTCAAGCCTTCGACGAACAAATCACGACAAGTATAAAATCCAAAAATATTAACGTCGTGATGAATCTATTTAGTAAAAATTCATATGAATGTTGACATATGAGTTTGTGAAAGTGCCGACTTTCAACAGCCTAACCCGGGTGATGTGCCCCCCCCCCCCACCTAACACAAACTGCGTTAACAGGCAGTATTTAGGGAAATACTGCAACTAATTATAAGCCCAGAGAGATACAGGAATGTTGTTCTATTTTGCTGTTCTGTATGCTATGTTTTAAATAGTTTCTTTACAATCCAGATTAACTGGTTTGAAAAATAAGTACCTGTAAAGAAGTAGAGATAAGTAAGGAAAATAAAGTATGTATATGGAAAAAGGAAAAAAAAAAATATAGGTCCGGTATACATAATGATATACAAAATGGTGGAGGCACCCATTAATACAACACCTACAAAGAAGAGGCCGCTTTAGTTAAGAACACTGCGCAAGTGAACAGTGCGCTGTCAGGCCAACAACTGAATTTTCAGGGCCACAAAAAGGATAGGAGATGATGGTAAGTCTTGATAAACAACAAATTAAAGGGAATTAAATTTTGTTGTTGACTCACAAATGCATATTTTTTTGGAATCCCTTTGAAATTATTTCAGCTTAATTATTTTTATTGTTTCCTTAACCACCGAAAAAAAATTGAATCTATGTTAGGTTCAATGTCTACATAGGTTCTGACCTTAGAAGCTTAGAGAAATACTCTAAACCAGAGAGCGTCAGTAAGAAAATAGGTTGGCATCCACTCATGTGATAAGTCTTATTTATTTCGTAACATGGGATAGAGCCAAATTCTGAATTTGAATACAGCCCAAAAAAGCTGTTAATCCCAAAACATTACAAACTCGATGTTATCTACTTTGTGAAACACTCTGCACATATATTTATTAAGTATGAGATGGAGAAACAGATTTACGCTTTAGTCATGTAGACTTAGTTTACATAATAGGCAGTATGTAGGGAAAAAACTTGGCCACTAAATAAAATGCTTCCCCATGAACTATAAGCTTTATGAACTACAAGTATAGAACCTAACATAGATTCAATTTTTTTTTTGGTGGTTAAGGAAACAATAAAAATAATAAACCTGAAATAATTTCAAAGGGATTTCAAAAAAATATCCATTTGTGAGTCAACAACAGAATTTAATTCCCTTTAATTTAAAATCCCTTCGATATTCTTTTTAATAGGTTATATAATGAAAACGATTTTTCCACGAGGCAGTAACTAATATGAAAATACCATTGAAATACAATGAATACTTTTTGTTATCTATTCGCAAATACGAAGAACACTCCATACAAGTCTCCCTATTTTTTTCTCTGAGTCATGCAATAAACATAAATTGATGTAATCTTTCTAATCTTATCATTGAATGGGGTTACTTTTATATCCTAACCTCTGTCCTAAGAAATACTTTAGACACTTGGGGTGTCAGTTTATTTAGTCAATAATGCTTCCTTATCAACTTTTTCTTGATAATCATCAATTTTTTTCTAGATGCATATAAACTGTTTTTTTTTCTTTCACAGAATGCCCCCAGTTTACTCTATGTATTGCACACGAAAGCTACACACATACAAAAGCCATCTGTAAATGTGGTGTAGTGGTCAGTGTCGAAACTTGAACATTGTCACTAGGACAGTGTCTATAGTTAGTGTGATAAAGCCATCATAATTAAATATGTTTATGTGAAGTAAATAAAACACACATTCTCAATTATGCTGTGTGGGATAAATCTCCTTGGTCATTTTCTTTTCGTATCAGACATACTCTAGCTTGTAGTGCATTAGAAAAAAAGTCAATTGAGGGTAATTTTACTTTTTTGTTTAAAAACTATTCAAAAGTCATAGAAAATTGGAGGCCACAAGAATATGAAAAAGCTATCAATTGCAGCAGAAGTCGTTTGGACTCATGCATAACACATCCAAGAAACACATTTCACTAGTACAAATCCTTATTTAAAAATATGCCAGTTAACATTCATACAATGATGAACCATGAAAAATTACAACAATTTGCATAAGAGGCTTTCGGAAAAGAAGTGGTAAATCTTTAAAATTACCTATTTTCGGCAAAACGAAGCTTAGGTGGAATTGAAGTTAAACGGAAACAATTACATCGTTGCCGAGGAGAATGTATTTGCTACAGATCGGAAATACTTTTGTTCCTGTGCTGGAAGGTGGAGTCCCGAGGCAAGGTGTCAATCACTTTTTCAATTTGTATAGCACCTGGATATCCCTCCAGTGTTTACCATGTCTTGTATTAGGATCAAAAAGGAAGAAAACCAGCAGTTTGTTGTTTGGCTTGTGGTGTTCCTAGAATACGGCTAACAAAATATATTTTATGTATGCATATACATTTATTTTTAGCTCGGCTTGTAAGGATACAGGGATACATAACGTTGAATAAAAGCCTAATACCGCACATAATGGGGATGGTCTGATTTAGAGGAACCCATAACTAGATACAACATTCTAATAAATTAAATTGGTTTTAATGAATGAAAATATAATAGCAAATAAAGTAGCATTAGATTAAAAAAGAAATGAATTCATTGCATAAAAGATTAATAGTGACAATGATTATGATATCAATGTTCATAATTGAGTTAAATAGAAATAAGAAAGAATAACTTAACGTCTAATAATGTTTTGGAGTATAAAATGACGTCTTGTATAAGTCTGTGTTTTAATCATGACTATGAAGACGGATTGCCAATTTAATACTTGATTGATCGTTCTATGTATTGCCAACATGAATAAATGAATTCATCTATTGCCTCTATTTGTTGTTTTTGCCCCTCTATGTGTTTGTCTTGGTAGAGTTGTTGGCTTCTGGTGGGCCGTGGAGCATTCACAGCTATTGTTTGTATTTGTTGTTTTTGCCCCTCTATGTGTTTGTCTTGGTAGAATTGTTGGCTTCTGGCGGGCCGTGGAGCATTCACAGCTATTGTTTGTATTTGTTGTTTTTGCCCCTCTATGTGTTTGTCTTGGTAGAGTTGTTGGCTTCTGGCGGGCCGTGGAGCATTCACAGCTATTGTTTGTATTTGTTGTTTTTGCCCCTCTATGTGTTTGTCTTGGTAGAGTTGTTGGCTTCTGGCGGGCCGTGGAGCATTCACAGCTATTGTTTGTATTTGTTGTTTTTGCCCCTCTATGTGTTTGTCTTGGTAGAATTGTTGGCTTCTGGCGGGCCGTGGAGCATTCACAGCTATTGTTTGTATTTGTTGTTTTTGCCCCTCTATGTGTTTGTCTTGGTAGAATTGTTGGCTTCTGGCGGGCCGTGGAGCATTCACAGCTATTGTTTGTATTTGTTGTTTTTGCCCCTCTATGTGTTTGTCTTGGTAGAGTTGTTGGCTTCTGGCGGGCCGTGGAGCATTCACAGCTATTGTTTGTATTTGTTGTTTTTGCCCCTCTATGTGTTTGTCTTGGTAGAATTGTTGGCTTCTGGCGGGCCGTGGAGCATTCACAGCTATTGTTTGTATTTGTTGTTTTTGCCCCTCTATGTGTTTGTCTTGGTAGAATTGTTGGCTTCTGGCGGGCCGTGGAGCATTCACAGCTATTGTTTGTATTTGTTGTTTTTGCCCCTCTATGTGTTTGTCTTGGTAGAATTGTTGGCTTCTGGCGGGCCGTGGAGCATTCACAGCTATTGTTTGTATTTGTTGTTTTTGCCCCTCTATGTGTTTGTCTTGGTAGAGTTGTTGGCTTCTGGCGGGCCGTGGAGCATTCACAGCTATTGTTTGTATTTGTTGTTTTTGCCCCTCTATGTGTTTGTCTTGGTAGAATTGTTGGCTTCTGGCGGGCCGTGGAGCATTCACAGCTATTGTTTGTATTTGTTGTTTTTGCCCCTCTATGTGTTTGTCTTGGTAGAATTGTTGGCTTCTGGCGGGCCGTGGAGCATTCACAGCTATTGTTTGTATTTGTTGTTTTTGCCCCTCTATGTGTTTGTCTTGGTAGAATTGTTGGCTTCTGGCGGGCCGTGGAGCATTCACAGCTATTGTTTGTATTTGTTGTTTTTGCCCCTCTATGTGTTTGTCTTGGTAGAGTTGTTGGCTTCTGGCGGGCCGTGGAGCATTCACAGCTATTGTTTGTATTTGTTGTTTTTGCCCCTCTATGTGTTTGTCTTGGTAGAATTGTTGGCTTCTGGCGGGCCGTGGAGCATTCACAGCTATTGTTTGTATTTGTTGTTTTTGCCCCTCTATGTGTTTGTCTTGGTAGAATTGTTGGCTTCTGGCGGGCCGTGGAGCATTCACAGCTATTGTTTGTATTTGTTGTTTTTGCCCCTCTATGTGTTTGTCTTGGTAGAATTGTTGGCTTCTGGCGGGCCGTGGAGCATTCACAGCTATTGTTTGTATTTGTTGTTTTTGCCCCTCTATGTGTTTGTCTTGGTAGAGTTGTTGGCTTCTGGCGGGCCGTGGAGCATTCACAGCTATTGTTTGTATTTGTTGTTTTTGCCCCTCTATGTGTTTGTCTTGGTAGAATTGTTGGCTTCTGGCGGGCCGTGGAGCATTCACAGCTATTGTTTGTATTTGTTGTTTTTGCCCCTCTATGTGTTTGTCTTGGTAGAATTGTTGGCTTCTGGCGGGCCGTGGAGCATTCACAGCTATTGTTTGTATTTGTTGTTTTTGCCCCTCTATGTGTTTGTCTTGGTAGAATTGTTGGCTTCTGGCGGGCCGTGGAGCATTCACAGCTATTGTTTGTATTTGTTGTTTTTGCCCCTCTATGTGTTTGTCTTGGTAGAGTTGTTGGCTTCTGGCGGGCCGTGGAGCATTCACAGCTATTGTTTGTATTTGTTGTTTTTGCCCCTCTATGTGTTTGTCTTGGTAGAATTGTTGGCTTCTGGCGGGCCGTGGAGCATTCACAGCTATTGTTTGTATTTGTTGTTTTTGCCCCTCTATGTGTTTGTCTTGGTAGAATTGTTGGCTTCTGGCGGGCCGTGGAGCATTCACAGCTATTGTTTGTATTTGTTGTTTTTGCCCCTCTATGTGTTTGTCTTGGTAGAATTGTTGGCTTCTGGCGGGCCGTGGAGCATTCACAGCTATTGTTTGTATTTGTTGTTTTTGCCCCTCTATGTGTTTGTCTTGGTAGAATTGTTGGCTTCTGGCGGGCCGTGGAGCATTCACAGCTATTGTTTGTATTTGTTGTTTTTGCCCCTCTATGTGTTTGTCTTGGTAGAATTGTTGGCTTCTGGCGGGCCGTGGAGCATTCACAGCTATTGTTTGTATTTGTTGTTTTTGCCCCTCTATGTGTTTGTCTTGGTAGAATTGTTGGCTTCTGGCGGGCCGTGGAGCATTCACAGCTATTGTTTCTATTTGTTGTTTTTGCCCCTCTATGTGTTTGTCTTGGTAGAGTTGTTGGCTTCTGGCGGGCCGTGGAGCATTCACAGCTATTGTTTTATTTGTTGTTTTTGCCCCTCTATGTGTTTGTCTTGGTAGAGTTGTTGGCTTCTGGCGGGCCGTGGAGCTTGTTTCACAGCTATTGTTTGTATTTTACTATGCATGATTTAGAGCATTTTAAGTGATGGGTTAGCTGAGCCCCAGACATTTTTCCATTGGATTATTATAAGTTAGTTCAGGCTGTTATGAAGAGTAATGACACAGCAGTTTCATTATTAAGCATGGCTATTGATGTTCTAGGTAATTGAGTAATACCATGTTGATAAAAAATTAAACAACAGTAGTGACAGTACTGCTTTCCTAGGATAAGCGGCATCTATACGAATATTTGTTGAAGTCGAATGTTTGTGCTTTATTTTTAGATTCAAAACTTTATTGTGATAAAACTACAATCTGCCTTATTGGGGAATACATAATTGTGATAAATTTTCTCATTCATACCATATTTACAATTTTCATTCACTCACTCATTCATACACTATTTACAAACAGCCCAGAGACTTCCGAAATCCACATGGTTGTCACCTCCCTTGCATGCGAAAGAGGAAGTGGAGTCTTGGGAAGTCCCCCACGCTGCTCCGTCAGCCACGTCACCGGATACGAGTCAGGGGAGGCTGACTAAAAGCGGAAGCCACAGACGCTCAGAACATGATTGGAGAAACTCGTAATAGTGAGGACTTCACTGTCACGTTTTTATAGCAGGTCACGAGGTCAATGCCACTTTAGTCTCCGAGGAAGATCGTGTGCTTTATTATGTTGTGGTATGGCATTGTCGCTGTCGTTGAGCGCTTTCTAGAGATTATAATTCAATTTAAGTCAACTGCTGGTAATTCGATGGTATGTACCCTGCAAGGTCAGCGATGACAGCCATGCCATTGCGATTTCAATCAGCTCTTATCACTCGAATGTTTAAGCCATTTAGATCAAGGATATAGGATACTGGAGGCTGTAGTAGTAACACAGGGAAGCCGAAAGGTGCTGGTGCATAAATACAAAGTTCCTTGTGCTGTCAGCCTTGTTGATAGCGTACGCCCTTCTTACAGGAAGTCAGGTCGGCCAACTTACTTTTAAGATAAACTAAAAAAAAAGTTTACCTTCTGCGCGCCTTAAAGAGAATACACTGTCCCTGAGGTATCTGATGTGTGGCTGATTTCTCGTCACCACTGTGTTTCATCAAAGTAGTATTTGTATACGCTAAATCACTTCAATTCTATAACCAAAAGATTTTGTTATTGATATAAACATTAATTTAAAGAATATTTGAACTCACTTTGTAAGTAATTAATATTTTTTATATATTTCACGTTACAAGCATAACCCGCCGTTTGATGTTAATATATTTGAAATACAAATCTTCCATAATTATACCCAAAATCTGTACATTATATTTTCCTACTAATCGTATGCTAATCAAACATTACTTATAAACAGGACAATCTTTCGTCCGGCCAGTTCAATCATGTTACCCAAAGAAATGATTTAACCAATCTGAAATTTTAAAGCCATATTTAATCACATATTGGTTAAGAGAGTTAAGAAGTATTGCCAAATCAATGAGTATTATGGATCAATGTGTCAGTTAACTACGTTCAATTGGATGGAAAAATTATTTTTAGCTATCAACATATTTAAACAAAGAGAACAATATTTTTGAACAGAAATTACGAACAGATTCTTTTAAAATAACGTGGTCAGTATCTGGTGTAGATTTCAGCAAGTGTTTTCAATAGCATTTTTTCACTATTCACTTGCCTTACTTCGTTTGTATTTATCTTAAAGAATACAATTCAGTTCATAATTGATGAAAAATAAAACTAGTCTGTAAACAAAGGAAAAATAGAATTTTGACCATTAAAGAACAGAACCACGACGCTACTGATTCTCGGATGTACTAGTAGCAGGTACTTTTCGAGGAAGTAATAAGATGTAGAATTGATAGCATACAGCTATTATAATGCCAATCACATCACAGGTGAAGGAGATGTCTATACCAATAGAATTTAACTGTTTTCAAATTACTTTAAATTCACACCTCAATGGTTTGTAGCACGGATAAGAAAATAACGGTCAAAGGAAGCGATTTCCGAGAAGGGAAATTCATGTCAAAAGGGCGGGATCTATTATTGTGGGATTTGATTGCCAATTTGAATTGGTGGAGGTCGTAAGGGTAAGGGGGCTTTTCAGACAGTGCTGAAGAGGATGGATTCAAAGAAGTATTGCCAGCGCGCAGAAGGGTACATCCCAACTCATTTTTGCAACAAACATTATATTGTTTAAGAAGGAGAGAGAATTTCATTATTTCATTTAATGTAACATGAGATTTTTACATATAGGCCAGAGCACCTCTAAACTAAAACTAAAATACAACTAATAGTTAACAATAAAATATCCATTTATATATAGGGATGCCAAAACATGGTAAAACTAAGATTAAATGTGATTCATTAGCGTTCACGATAATGGATGAGGGATCCCCCATGACCTTAAGTTAAACTCTAGTGACCTAACAAGGAAGTACCTTGACTATTTATAACGGTGAGAAATCAGCGTCTATTGGCTATTGGCTCGTCGGTGTTAGTTTTTTTCTGGTTTGCTAAGTGGTGTTTAAAGAAATAAACTATTTAGAATCACCTAATGGTACCTATATTTAACGACTGTATAATATGAGTTTATGGCCTTATTCTTATGTTAGTTATAACTATTACCCAACCCAAAGGGGGGCTCTATTTTCAAACAAGTACTTGGCAACGGTAATTTCTCTGTCTGTAATTTCACATTGTAAAAATTACCCATTAAACTATAATTTAAGCAGATACACCCCAGGATATGGTCTACATATTCTGGTTAAAATATGTATGTTAAAGGGATGTCAAAGAAAAATAATATACTTGAAAGTCATCATTTTTATCAACTGAGTCTTAAACATTCTCATGTCACAGCTCGGAAACTAATTCTGTTTTTTTTTTTATAGATAGTTGAAGACACATTAAAAACGTAAACGAAAAGTAATCCAAAGATTTTTAGAAATAAAAAAAATTTTTAGGGAGGTGAATGAATATAAATCATGTCGTTCGATGGGGTTTTTGGTCAATACTCAGCTACATATTTACGATTTTTTTTTCTTTTGATTTTTCAGGACAAGCTCTGTACAACTGTAAAATTTAGTGGTTTAGTAACGGATGCTGAGAAGCCAAAAAACAAGATTGTAGAGGTTAGTGATGTTAAAGGTAATGAAAACAAAAGGCTTTTCTCACTTTGAATAAAGTTTAATCCTGACATATTTTTTTTCAAAGTGTGAAGATTGTGAATAGCAGATTGTCGATTGTAAATTCTGTAATTTGCACCTGATCTGGGCTTCTGGCACTTAACCCATTTTTGTATCATTTTTAACAGATGCAATTTATTTGAATTCTTAAATAAAAACGTACATGTCTACTTGTGTGCATAATCACTTTATAGTGTCGAGGACACAATCTATATCCACTTTAATCTACCAAAACCTAACTTTTAGTATTGGGAAATTAAGCAACCCGGACCCTTATTTTGCTATGGATTTAAAAACAATAGAAAGGATTTAAAGAATGTAATATTTACATCATAATGCCATACACCATTTACATTTTACTTTTAGAAAATATAATTATATATTAGAATAAAAACAAGTATTTTCAAAAATATTACACCTTGATTTGAAAAATTGTTGCCAAAACAAATAATCCCTTGTAAAAATAATCAAAACAACACCAATTAGAAAATGGTAATTGATCAGAGAAAACATAATATAGTTTCAAGCTATAAGTGTAATAAAACTACTAAATAATAAAATGACATGCTTTAGTTAAAACAAAAATACGTAGTGTATTCAAAAAAAGAAAATTAATAACATAATTAAATCGGATAGTGACAAAAAACGCAGATGTACACAAACTTTTCAATCCACAGGGGCCCCCTGAGGGCTTTTACCATTAATTTCTCTTTTTGAATCATCAAAAATTTCCTGTGACAAAACCAAAAAGAAGCTTCCACACCGAGGCAATAGTAAACCAGCCTCTTTTTGTTTTTGCTGGTGTACCTTACTTCTTGTTGGACAACCCGATTTGCAACATTAAAGAATTTACAGTCCTTTATTCAACCCATATTATTTTTCGAAACTGCGTCAATAGCTTAAGTCATTTGAAATAGACTCCATTTTAATCGATCAACCATCCATATTATCCCTGCAACAGGGTTTCATGAGAATAAGAGTGTGTGCAAATACAGACTTCAAACATGAAGAAATAAGGGCTCTGGTTTAGGAAAAAAGGGCGCCCTGTTTAGTTTTACAGTCTAAATGTTTTTAATATAATAAACTTTTAACAAAAAATGAAACTGATAAACAATAACCTTTAAAATTACTAATTAAGAATATATATAGGTTGAAAGGCCAACCTGCCAATATCTAGGAGGAATAACAAAAAATCTAGCACAATAGAAAAACGTTATTCACTGTTAAACCACGTAATTGCAAACTAATAAAAAAATTGAAGTGAGTGACGTGCGCTCTCCGCTACAGACTGGTAGAAGCGTTAATTACGATTTACATTTGGTCCCGCACGAGCTAAAGAGAACCAGGGTACTACATAGTCCGGTTTAGTCGGAGGGGTCTGGGTGGGCTAAGGGCACTTTCATTTATTATTTTCCATAAGTTTTTTTTCTGTAGACGCTTTTTTTGGGTTCCGAGTTTTTTAATTTACATTTTAGAAACATATCACTACGAAAAGCTCTAATGTAGGCGACGCCGTTTCCGGAACGTCACCATCTTCAATATCATCCTCTCACCAACATTTTAAAATATTTTATTGACGAACTACTAGCTATCTTTTGGAGCCAAGCCTAAAGAAAGAAGCTCTACTTTTAAACATGATTTTAAATATTGCATTTGCTATGATATGTTTTGTTTGGCATAGTAATGCGAATTAAGTGAAAAGAAATTCATGTGAAAAAGTCTGTTACTATTAAAATATCCCAAGTCCACCCAAGAGGCTTTTTAAAATTTTAATTTCAAAGTAATGATTTTCGACCAAAGATATGTCTATTATGACAAAGCAAAATTAAATTCGAAGATACTCCAAAAAATGTTTGGAGACCATCGAATATCCCAAGACGTTCGAGACTATATAATTTTGGTCAATATTTTATCTATTTAAGATTTTTTTAAATTTATTTAAAAGGTGATTTTCGTAGAAGAATGTGTATTAACAAGTAAAATTAAGTATTTTTGATCAGAAATAAAATTTTATTTTCGTAATAATTTAGAGTTCACTAATAAATGTTTATATTAGATACTTAATAAATTCCATATATTGTTTATATAGATTTTTTAATTACAGTTTAGCTGATGATTTAAAAAGGCAGCTCTCGCACTGATCTTAGATCATGTACTAATTTCATTTCCGTTAACTCCTATCTCACAGATTTTTGAGAGGAGGGGTGCCGATTAAATTTCGACTTTGGGTTCTATTACTAATTAATTAATAAGTATAGTTGTCAGCTGATGTGGTTGAGTCTATGCCTTAATGGGTTCTAAACGTCAACAGCCTAATTTAAAATATTTTGCGCCGAATACGCTGCGAGGCAAAGATGATTGCTCAAGTATTTGCCTATCATTCAAGCAGGTAGAACTTATTGTTGGGTGCTGAACTGTATATGGACGGAAGGTATGATAAATCATTGATACCGTATGTATAATAAATACCATTATAAGCTCAACAGCCGTTGCACCCTGAGGTACACTTTTATTGCAGAGGAAGGAAACGAATTCGTGCACCACTACCGGTAAATTGTAGTTTTTCAAGCTGACCTTTGTACCATAATCATAAGCTGCAGATTTGACTAACGATATCATTTGACCCTGGTTTGAACTATTTGATTACTCGCTCTGGCTTGTGTCCCCCGGCTCATCTTATCAATCTACTCCCTGGCTCTTCCTAGTTTCTTCTACTTTTCCAACTTAAAGAGACCGTCTCGCTTTCTGCCCGGCTCTATTTGCTCTCGAAAGTGTGTCGTCCTGAAACCTTTATCTCCAGCTATTCACTTGAAATGGAGCTAATCCCTACTTAACTGTTAAAGCATCATTCTGATTCAAAGCTTATTGTTATTTATTTTCCAACGTGACCAATAAGGATTGGGATTAAAAAGTTACACTATCAAACCTGGATCCACACTTCAACAGTTGATTGGCTCCGAATAAATATTAACTTTAGGATATCGTATGCGTTATTTATGATAACAATATATGTAATGAGCTTTTTTTAGCTCACTTGATAATAATTCATGTTTGTTCTATCAAGAAATCAATGACCCGTGTAAAGGATGTTAAAGGATCAGTTTAATAAACATTAGGATTAGCTCAGCAGATTTTGAGCGATGATTGATAATAATCTAAATTTACTATGGAAACTTCCGAAGTTAGTTAATATGGTTGAATGTTTATAAAAAATGTATTTATTTGTTTTCATTTAACTTGAGTTCTTCTGTATTTATTCACTTCTTCATTTCACCTCCGGACCACCATACTGGGTTTCACAGTATTATCTAAACAATAATATTGTTTAATTTGCTTTCTTAAGAATTTTACACTACACTTCTTTCGGGTCCTCTAGAACCAGTGTTGGAGTCCCAACTACATCTAATGACTCATTATCCTGCAACATTGAGGTATTTGAACATTTTATTTCTAATAGGCTTAGTGTTTCTTTGCCGACTCAGTGTGACTCGCAAGCACGTGCAAGCTCCTTTTCATATACTAACAGCTGTGCCTACCTCATACGATTTTCCTGCCAATAATGTTCCTATATCTAATTCAAAGTTGTAGCTGCCGGGGTCTCCAGCAATATCTGTCTCCAATTTACATCACGTCAACAGAAAAAAATACGTCGTTCCTTGGTGTACGAACTCCGGATTTTCCGGAAGTAATTATTAGCGAACAGGAAAGATGTGTTTTAAGGGATGGTCTTTTACCCTTCAAGTTCATTTCATGAATTTGAATGGGTCGATGCCAAATTTAACTAATAAATTAACAGTAGTAAAACGTACTTCTTTGTTCCCCGTCTCGACTTCTGTGGAGTATTGCTATTGTCTTATCAGCTAAAAACAATTTCTAAATTTGGAATATTCATGGAGATTAAAGTATTAACATTTTCACTAAAAGTATTATTAAAACTCTCTAACCAGGTTTATCGTCAACTTTCATGGGCTTAGCATTGGTTATGTTATAATCAATAAATAATTTAAGGGTATATTCAATGGAAAGGATCACACCGAACATAGAATGTTATTCAGAATTTCACATCGGCAATATGGGGTTCTGGCAAAACGCGTGAACCTTACAAACCAACAATAAGCTCAGCGAGATTAAATCTCGGGTTTGAACCTGGGATACATCCGACAGGTCCAACAGAAGACTGGTCGTGTTGGCTCGTCTAATGATTGGCCATACCAGTCTAACCCTGACCATACATACATACCTAATGGCTCTTTTTATAGGCATGCCTGTATACTAACATTTTTCTAATTTTTTCAGTATAAAGTAAAGTTTTTTTTATTTATTATATTTATTTTTTGAAATAGATTTTCTCGTTTTTTAGAAAACGAGTTAGTATAAAATTCAACCAAGGAGAACCTGGGAGAGTGCTTGTAGGCCAGTTTCCTTGGCTTCTTGGGGGACGCTACCGAGGCTTTGGATGGCACTTCAGATCTCACAGAGCACTTTTGGAGTCAAAACGCTTGAGGGGGGGGGCTTATCCACACTTACGATTATGTAAATATTAGTCGACTGTGCTGATGTTTGAAATATAAGCAGGCAGTATGGTTTTTACCTTCATCCTCAGTCATCGTGTCCTTAATTTGAGAATACATGTCCATCCTACCAGACAGGTCGGACTGGAGTGCCCCTTATGGTCCTAGTCATCCTTGTGTCTGAGGCTTTGTTCTCACTATTGTGTTCACTCGGGCCCATAATATATGTAGACAGCATTAAAACCCCCAAAAGTTCACAAATTTCTTGAGATTTAAACTACAATGTTCTTCTATCCTAATAATAAAAAGGTAATATAATTAGCAAATTATAAAATCAAAACAATAAAATTATCATAAGTTGGTGTCGATGACCCTAGTGGGTGACATGCCCTTAAAAAAAAACATTTGATAAGTTTTAAGTTTTGTCCTGATGAGATAGAAATAAAATAATGTTATTAATGAAGGGTTTACTACTTAAATGTTTATCATTGTTACTAAGGATATAGACTATAAGTCATACCACTTCTAACCTTTCTAAACTAATTACCAATTAAAAATAAAAGACTTATCTGTCCAACAATACTCCACACTAACTGCGGCCACGTCCTCCCGGATCCCTCCAATATTACTCGCTACCAGTCCATCCATGCCTCCGGAAGATAGCTCCCCCTAAACAGAATTTCCGTTCGCATCTACCTGGCCACCACTCTAAACGTCTAAGGCGCTCCTCGTCCCTTTCTTCAAATCAACTAACATTGTGTTTATATTCTAGTTCATAAAGTGAAAAGTGGTGTGGTTTAGTCCCATCAGCGTTCCCCTCCACCCATCCCAAATAAAGAGCGTAATAACGCAAGGCCTAAGTACTGCTATTAGAATCGCTTGTATAAGCACAGTGTTTTCTGCGACATTGTTGAAGAAGTTTTATGATTGTAAGATCCCTGTTTGGTGTACAGACACGACATTTTGCCATTAGAAGAATACCAAATTATAGATTTTGTACTGATAAGGAATAATGCTTATAATTGAATCTGTTCCTACTGATGGAACCTCCGTCCTAAGGTATGCTAGCTGATAATAAACGAATGAAAAACCCAGATTTAATAAATGCTTGTAGATTACAATCAGACTTCCAACTGAAGCTGTTGTGTATCTTGACGTTTCAGAAGAGTCATGGCGACGTAGCTCCTTACTTGACCCTACCGACTGGACATGTATCCGTCAGTTCCATTAGTTTGGAATAAAACATGAACCAGCTTGTCCGGCATGTACGCCGACTATTGAGTGAAGCATGTGGTTTTTCTCTACCCACGCTTTTTTGGAGAACGCTAAAATGCGATTAGAAAGAAACATGGGCTCCTGGAGAAGGAGAGGTCGAAAATAACCGTGTAAAACTCAGCATTGTAAGGTAAAAGTTTTCACTTCCCGATGAAAAAATAGTTTAAGTCAAATGTGTTGCATCATGTGATTAAGGGATTCGTCAAGGCTTTGAAGACGATTTTGATGACAGTTGTAATGACTTCAAAGTGGCCCAAATGAAACGGTCGTGAAGGCGTGCTGGTGGAAAGCCCTTACTCGTGATTTTGTAGACTTGTACATATGACGTATCTTTCTTACTTTGGAGAAACATCAACAAGCTATACATCGCACTTCAATAAATATTTATTTCAAAAAAAATCTTTGTATGATTTCCTTGAAACCTGCGTTGTAATCTTAATTTTTATAATCTCCTATCCTCGTTGGTTTGCCCCCTGAACTGTAGAGGTTATATCCACGAAAGTGAATTATGAAATATTACATACAGTTTCAAGGAAAGTTATACGGGTTCTTATAACAACGGTAAGTGAAAAGAAAAAAATGTTATTTAACAGAAACTAGAAAAACGAAATCTTCAATGACTGGGAGACCTCTGAAGGTTCGAATTAGTCAGTTTTTGCATTTGCAAGAAATAAAAAGTTCAACCTTGCGCGACCTTCCCGATCCCTGGATTTGCAAAAAAAAAAAAAAAATTGATCTGTATCTATTGTATTATGCAGCTGACCTTCACCTTCCTACCGCCACCGGACCGAAGCACTCGGCCTTGATTTTCACTTATAAATAATGTTTCACCAGCAATTTGCTTTCGATTTTTATAAGATAGTTAGAGATTTCACGGATTGGCACTAAGATTACGGAAAAACCGGGTTATCTAAATGCCAAATATGATTGATATGAATTGATTTGTATAATTTGTTTGAACTGAATTTGAACGAACTATTTTTGAAAAGCCACGTGGTTTCATCTCACTGGTCTAATTCACGTCAATTCACTAATCTAAAAATAATTGTGTGAAAAGGAGTTTCTCAAAAAATGCTTGAATTCTCTATCGAAATATTTTTCAATATTTATTATAGACATCAACGATGTCTATTCAGGCAAGATAACAATTATATAACTAATATAATCTAATTCTTAAAATAATTTCCTGTCTCAGAATGGTATAAAATTTCCTTGAATCTCTTGCAAAACGTACATCCTCATTTAATAATTAAAAAAAACAGAATTTTTCCAAGATAGATTCCAAACAGTTGCACGGAGTTTTATTTTAGTGTTGTTTTGATGCAACGCTCTGAGAAGGTGAACGTGTTCCCGACATCGCCTCTGAATCAGGCATGCAAAAAGGAAACTTAATGAAATAAAAAAAGGGAGAAAAGTTACGAAAAAAAGTTCGTTTTTTTTTTTTTTTAATAATTTAACAAGACATCAAGGGTGTGAGCGATGGATTAGAGATTACTACTTTGCTAGTCAAATATCTACTGAAAGCACGTTCCCACTTGAATGTCTATGTTGCCGTGACAGGCCGAAATTAGGTAATGTCAATATTTTCCAGGGAATATCGACATATCCCAATTACGTCAAAATACGTAATTATGGTGTCACGGCACACAAACTAAAGTATTCCACGACTAAATGCACTTGCAAAAGAAAGTGACTAATTCAATGTGCCACAACAGTTTTAATGGTAATAAATAAGATTGTATAACATTAAACACATAATTTATTTGTAAGTTTATTATTGGTATATTTTTTTATGATTTAGAATGTGCTGCTTGTTTTAGATTCATCAAGTTATTTACATGTGCTTTCTCATATTTTCGCTTATGCGACTTACTTAAAAGTTGTATTTTTGTACTCTGAATGTTTTTGGTCTTAACTTCATTTCCCGAAATATTTCCTTGTGTCGTTTCACACATTCTCGAAATATTTGTTAGTTGACTAAAAAGGAGTTGGAAGGCCATTCCTCTCCTAGAGTAATTTTCATTAAATAGCAAAACATTCCTTGAGGCTCCGCTTGCGACTATCCGTCAATTGGACTTAATGAGTATTTGTTATAAGTATTGATAGTGTAGGAAGTAGGTCTATACTAACCACAATGGAGCCAACAATCCTTTTTCCCTGCTTATTTTCGTTAAATAACTTTTTTTCTAAATTAAGTAACTCAAATCGTCTACACGACAAATGACATAAAGGTAATTTTGGTCTTAACGAAATAATAATATTATTATTCAACAATCACCATAAGTGCATGCTGAACGGCAGCATTCGCCGGAGAATATTGAAATTCTCAAATTTCTGTCTTTCACAGTAACATATATTTACATAAAAATATTAAAAAACTTTTAACGATGAGGAATAATAATGCCATTTTCGCATGATTCAAACTAAAAACCGTCATCAGGATGATGTGTCCTTACGCATCTCAATACAGTTGACCATTATCTTTCCTATGCTAAATTGCATAAAATTATTTGTATGATTATTCTATGTGTTATCGATCCCACTGAATCGTATCTTAGTTCAAATTGGGAAGGTGACTCAGAAGACGTGCTCCTTACTGGTTATTGAGTAGGTCCCAGGTTCTAGTCCCGATCGTGTAAATGTATTTTATCTTTGGCTAATATTTATGCATTATTTTTTCAATAAAGTAAAGATCGGGGGGGGGGGAAGTAGAAATTGATGAATGCAATGTTTGTATAAAACGTTTTTACCCCGTTTCTATCCCCCCTGTGGAAAGGAGAAGGAATGACCAAAAACAAGATAAAATTTAAACCCAACTTAAATAGTGGACTAATGAAATAAGTGTTTCCACCTCAACGTATAACAGAACAATCTTGAATAACTGAACTTGATCATTCTTAATCCTAAATTTTTGTTTTCGGGGCTTAGTAAAGATTTACAATAACTTGCCATGATTGTTGATATATAAATTAAACATACGTCCAGACGAGACATCACTAATGTGCATTCCCATGCAGTGTTTTAAACGCTCATTTCCCACACACAGTCGTCGTCTTATACATAACATGTTGACAGCACACATTCCCGAAATATTTGTTAGTTGACTAAAAAGGAGTTGGAAGGCCATTCCTCTCCTAGAGTAATTTTCATTAAATAGCAAAACATTCCTTGAGGCTCCACTTGCGACTATCAGTCAATTGGACTTAATGAGTATTTGTTATAAGTATTGATAGTGTAGCAAGTAGGTCTATACTAACCACAATGGAGCCAACAATCCTTTTTCCCTGCTTATTTTCGTAAATAACTTTTTTTCTAAATTAAGTAACTCAAATCGTCTACGCGACAAATGATATAAAGGTAATTTTTCACGGTATTTTTATCTCATTCAAACACGACAATAAAAATAAAAGAACCCTTGTGAAAAATTACTAAGGGCATTAATCTAATAACTTAGTAATTAAAAAATAAATATCCCAATTTCCTCAATAATGTTTACCATGTGTTTGGAATTTAACAGATCCCAAAATCATTTTAATTGGCTTCAACATCATATAACTTACCCCCCTTTTTGAGCCAGATGGTTATAAATAACCATCTCCTATACCACTGATATATAATGTAATAAACTAATATAATAAATAAACACTTCTTTACTGTTTTTTTCATCCTGTGTCCCCTACTACCAACCAAGGTACATTTAGTTAGCTCAATACACAGCCCATAAAACAATCGGAGTTGAATGAAAAATTGTATTCACCCTCTATGTTTATTCCTCATACCCCAGTTCTGTTTCCTCATTAATATCTTTCCTATTGATTACAATTCTTGTAACTACCTGGTCTAAACTAACTTGATCTAAAATATATTGATGCTGATATTGTTGACATTGATAGTAAACATCCCAGGAAATGTTTCTTCGTTAATCTATGCCATGATTAGATAGGTCTGATACAACACTATACATATATTGAAATTTGCTCCCAGATAGTTTCACATTCTTGTATAAAAAGGGTTTTCGTTTAGAAATATAGCAATTAAATTCAAATTAATTCCTGTAGAAACCTGAGTTGTAGGTGACAATTACAACCACCAGACTTGGTCACATCCAGGTACGTGATGGTTGAATGTATTAGAGACCTTCACCGGCCTTGGTTGCCTGTAGAAACAAGTTCCTACATTACATGCGGGCTTACTCGTTCTAGTAATGTATCTACACTTTAGAATAAGGTAGTAATTATCTCATTTCCGCTTCCTCCTAAAACACAAAAAAAGAAAAGAAAAATGCATACTTACACGGGAAATATCAAATCAGAAGTGTAGCGCAAGAATGGCCAATGTATATTTATAGAACCAGGAATGTTCTCAGAATAAATAGAACATATATGAGTCTGGTCCAAAGAGGTATAAGTGACAAAATTTAATCTGACTGCATTCGAGAACTAAATCTTATATATATTTTAACACCTCTGGTTTCCTAGTTTTTCTTTGGAGTCGGTATGTCCAATGATTCTTCAACTACTGTGCTTTTTCTTGAAGCGGCTCCCGCCACTATGTTAATAGTGGAAATATTCTTTATTTCGTATTATAACTATTCTTCAATAATTTAAAAATGATTGATCACGTTGAACAGGAGTTCGTACGTACGTCCTTATCTTCCGTCTAAGCGTGAACTAACCTCTCTTCAACGTCACCTGGATTATTCTCATTGGCCAAAGGAGAGGTCATGTGTTCTAAATTTTCAATTAATCAAAATTAAAATTACAGGTGGTAAATTTTGGAAAATCAAAATCCAGGACATCTTAATATACATAATAGGAAAAGTATTTATTTCAGGAATATGCCCTCTGTGAATAATAATAAATCACAAATAAATAAATTTAACTCTTACTGGCGTAAAAAAAAAAAATAAACCACACAAGGGAAAGGATAAATAATTTTGAGATTAATCTCAAATTAGAAAATATACACAAGCATTCATATTATAAATACATACTTCAATAGCTAGAAAACTAGTAAAAAAAACAACATAATGCACTATTAAATTTAAAAAAAAAAGAATAAGAAAGTAAATAAATACTAGAGGTTATTTATTCCTTTAAAAGGTTGTTCTCAGTTTTTACGTGCATCGAACGCAAACAGAAATTAATTAATTGGCAGTCAAACTAACTCTCGGTAAAATGTCAACTTATAGACTATATGGTAGCCCCTTAGCCGGACGCTCTTGCTGCGGTAACATCGCTAAAGTGATTCGATATTGACATTTGTTCGTACTAGAATAGCCCAGAAAGCACCTGCTCGGTGGAATTTGAATGCTCGGCGGGTTCTGCCCTAAAATTATATTTTTTCGTTGGCAAAGGGTTAAACAGTCTGATGCAGTGATTTTCACTTTGCAGGGATTTCGCACATTACTCAAGCACTAATCACGATGACAACGGACAATATATAAGTGCTTTCTTAACGCCTCGGGATCGTAACCTTGACATATGAAGGACGATAAATCTTTGAATCATCTTATCCTTTAGCCATTTAGTGGGCGATTTTCCTAATCCCGGCTTCCTTCGCCTTTGCCAGGGAGATTACAGGTGATTTTGAGGGATTTGTAACATACTGTATGTGTGTATTTTGTAAATACAGTATGAATGAGATGGTACAGACAAAGTATTGTATATGTGCTATTAATGAGATCATTTATCACAATTACACAATGCCCTATTTGCGGGTAAAAATTTTGCAAAGTGAAAAAATGATATGCTTATGTGTGAGTAAACAAAATCGTTATATTGTTATTTTATTGCAATTTCGTTGAATATGGTTAATGTAACATGACTATTATTTCAACTTAAATGCTCATCTATAGAGATAAAGGGTGAAGAGAACTAACGATAATTGAGAGGAAGAGTAAGTTAAGTAAATTAGATTTAAAGGTTATATTAATATATATAATTAGTAAAACCTTATAAAAATTAGGTTTTATATCTATAAACAGTTCCACAAGTAGGCAGTGATACTAGTGCGCAAGCCTCAATTTTTAAGGACTTCTGACCTCGCTCTTCACCCACGACTCCGCTAGTTAAGTCGTCTTCACTTTGAGACTTGCTACTTTTGACTATCACTCTTAACTTACTTGACTTGCAGTAAATGGAATTCAGGTTATGCAAAGTATATTCTAGTGAAATTAAGCACCTGCTCAATTCTATTTATCTATGTGAAATTATTAGGTCACATATTTCTTTTTTTGTGTCGTTCTCACGGAAACATAAAATTCGTATTAGGTATAAGCAAGTATTTTCCAATTTATAACTTATGCCAATTGAAGCTTATCTATAGCGAGTGTATGACAGTTCTCTTACGAAACTTTTACCTCGTGTGTCGGATACCCCTTTGATCCTAAGAGCCCCTACGCCATAGGCCGTTGTGCAATATATTTACCTTTCGAATAATGCACAAGATAGCTTTCTGCCGCTGAATTGCAGGCTGTTTGCCCAACAGTTAGTACCAAGGAGGATATAACGACACTTGTAGGAAATAGTTTGGCGTAACCAGTGGGGAAACCCCGCCATTAAAAAATGCTTGGCGTGCCTGGAGAGATAAACTGTATTGATGTCTCTCCTTGAAACATGTATGTAGTTTCCCAGAGAGAGACGCTCTGCTCTACTTCAATTTTAGGCACATTATATATATATATATATATATATATATATATGTATGTATATGTCATTCTACAAGTTTCTGAAATGTTAATGGTATTCCTTAAAACGAATCAGCTTCATTTTTAGTTAAAATATAATAATACCTGGGAATAAAGAATAAAATAACTACTCTTTTTGATAGTCCTTGTTTTCTGATTGTTATTATCCGATTAACTACAACTGGATCTCAAAGGTTCTGAAGGGAGCGATTCGACTAGAATTGGTCAGACTTGAGCTTGTACGGATGCAGATTTTTTTCAATATGTTTTCACCAATATGTCTATCTGTCTTCTCTGATCTTTTTAAATCCCCAGCCCAAGCTATAAACAGTAACATTAACCTGACTATTAACACTTATTATGACAGTTTGCAATAATTATGATAGAGGTTTTTTTTTTTTCAATTTTGTCTGTTTTTCCTCTAAATTTAAATGATTATCTGTTTATTATAAAAGTATATAAGATGACAATGAATGATGGATTCCATGTGTTCTTATCATTGTACATAAATATAAGTAATGGATTTGCAATAAACAATTTTCTTTAATAAAAAAGTTGTATTAATTAATTAATTAGTTAATTGCTATTCCAATAAAATATACTTCTATAATTATGACTAGAGCATCATAAAGATCTTTGTGTCACAATTAACAATATGCGACTTGTGGTTTGATTTTTGAAGGTATAATATTAAAGCTTTACAATTTTGTATGGTTCAATGCTCCAATGATTAAAAAAATAAATGTTAAAATAAATTAAAGACTTACTAAAGTCTAAAAATAAATTCACACGTTTATAAATGTTACAGTTTTATATAGAAAGACGATATTTTAAAGTTTTACTAGATGCTAAGACAAAATGCAAGTATAATATTGTAGAATCAATGAATAATTGACTTCTTTTAATTAAAAAGTCAATATTTGCCTTGAAGTGAAGGGAATTTTACTAATATCTATTACCTAATATAAATTAAACATTTTAACGTTCTGGATAGTAATGAGTATTATGTTTCGAGGAGTTTATTGGCTCTTGTTACGAAATTCAATTTGAAAATTATCTTTGTTTTAATTATTGCAATTACATAAAAATAAAGGAAATTTTTTTTCTCTCATGAGAGTTGCAAATACATAGTAAATTAAATCAAATTAATTTGTAAGTAAATGTACACGAACAAGGGTTTTACTAAATGCTTCTTCTTAAAAAATCTTACTGTCATCGACTTAATCTTGGTTAACTTGGCTTATTGGTAAGACATGTAGCTGATTAGGTGTAAATGTTTATACTTGAGGTCTGGCTACTAAATACAAAATTATAAAGTGTGCAATTAACCGTAGCTATTTGGATTAGTGAGATCTAAGAATATATTTAGGCCACTTGAACTTTCTTCCTGATATATTATAGGTGGAGTTTTAACGTCAAATACTTTCTTAGACTAATTTATAACACTACTTGGTATTTATATACTTTAGATACAATGTACAAAATCATTTTTCATTTTTGTAAATACCAATAATAAAAATAAATTACTAATATATTGTTATACGCTATCCACTATCCGCAAGGTAATTTTATTTACCACTCACATTTGTTCGTGTGCAAGTAAAGTATTTTTTTTAATTTATAAACATAATTGTATGCAGTTTAGTAAAAAAAAACAAATAAGAAATCTGTGAAATGTTAGGAAGATATTTTTGGTTCATTATCGACTCGATAACTTCGATCGAAGTGGGATTTTTCCTGGGTGGGGGAAGGATTAATGTTTGCATTACATAATTTATTAGTACGTTTTTTTGCTTATTCAACGCTGCGGAAGAAAAATACTCTGTAAAAAAACTTTTCCTTTGTATTGTAATAATTGGACGATCTGTCATTGTTCAAAAGTAACTGCTGTAAATAACAAAAAAGAAAATAGTGGCAATTTATTTTAACCACGTAAAATTGTATAACTATGGGAACACTGTGCTTTTGTTGAGCGAAAACAAGGTTTAATTGTCACCACATGATTTTCGAAGGTCTTGAGAACTAATTAACACACATCAAGTCCTAATATTTTTACAGCGAGGATAGAAAAATATAAAATCATTTTCTGTAGAGATATATTTTTTAGGTGCTGATGTAGCATATGGGAACCAATAAGCCAAGGTAACCAAGATTAAGTCGATGACAGTAAGATACTTGATTTCAATTTAAGGGTGATAGATACGAGATAAAAGGGTTCTGATATTGAAAAATAAACCAAAGAAACCCTAAAAACAAAATTGATTGACCAAAGGTGGGGAGGCGTATATACACGCTCGTTATTCATAATAACACCCTACTTTCGGCATCATATAATGGTCAAAATTGATAGTTCCGATTAGACAATATAAAAATTGAAAATAATACAAACATTAGTACATTACACAATTAAGGGTTGATTAAAGCTGTAAAAACGATTTTATTGACACTTTAAATCACTTTTTTTGAGAAGAAGCATTTAGTAAAACTCTTATTCGTGTACATTTACTTACAAATTAATTTAATTTAATTTACTATGTATTTGCATCTCCCATGGGAGAAAAAAAATGTTTCTTTATTTTTATATAATTGCAATAATTAAAACAAAGATAATTTTGAAATTGAATTTCATAACAAGAGCCAATAAACTCCTCATAATACTCATTATTATCCAGAACGTTAAAATGTTTAATTTATATTAGGTTATAGATATTAGCGAAATTCCCTTCGCTTCAAGGCAAATATTGACTTTTTAATTAAAAGAAGTCAATTATTCATTGATTCTTCAATATTATACTTGCATTTTGTTTTAGCATCTAGTAAAACTTTAGAATATCGTCCTTCTATATGAAACTGTAACATTTATAAATGTGTGAATGAAATATTTATTTTTATTACTGAAGTCTTTAATTTATTTTTATAATAATTGGAGGTTCAATGCTCCAATGATTATAAATTTAGTTCAAGTGGCCAAAATATATTCTTAGATCTCACTACTGTCCTCCAAATAGCAACGGTTAATTGCACACTTAATTAATTTAATAACTTAAATAATTTTGTATTTAGTAGCAAGACCTTAACTATAAACATTTACACCTAATCAGCTACATGTCTTACATGGCTTGAATTCGGTTCTAGCCTAACATCAATTTTATCAGCCAATGCCTCTATACCTCAACCGCAGGAAAACAGTCAACACTACCACCAAGCTGGAAAGGTGTAGCAACCTTTAGGTAACCACCCTCCCTGCCCTTCGGCATCGCCATTGGTTACATAATGGTGTGGGGGGGGGGAGGTGACCCGAAACAAAAATAAATACTATGGAGTACAACGTTTTGTTCTGTTGGTCGACCTTTCAAATCTGTAAAATCCTTTTTCATTGCTCATGTGATCCTATGACTCACACAAATTATCCTTTATCTAATCGGGTTTTTTTTTCTGCTTCCCTAGTGTGAAACGAGGGAGGTAGAGAAATCAAGAGCTAGTTCCTAGTAGACGTTCCTTCTTAGTCTTTATTAAATGTAAATGTTATTTTATCATACATAATTCATTTTGAATGAGAAGAAACATTTAATGCTATGTTACTATATTATGTAAATAAGTCATAGTACCAATTGTACGTGACTAGGCAAATTTCATATAAGGAAAGTTAATAACTTTATTTATTTTTATCATCACATAGGGAAGTTGTTATTCGCAGAGGTGTTGCACTTTCTCGTAGATTACTTGAAAAATTCCTATTCAACATAGAAAATGGCTTTCGAAAACGTAATGACTTGCGGTTCATTCGCGAAATGCCCCTTACTTAAGCCAACTTAAGCTGTACTCAACGAAGCGAAGGGTGAAAATGGATAGTCAGCCGAAAAATTCCATGCTAATAGAACACCGTAAGGAAGAGGAAACACTGCCTGACAGGAAAAACAACGCGTTTTTCAACAAATAGCTGCATAAAAAAAGTTTTTCATCATATCTAGCCGAAAGAGAATTGAGTGAATTTCTGACAAAAATTTACTAAAAAAAAAAATTAACACATTGCCAATAAGTAAACACGACGATTTAAGATTGCTGATGATAAATATGATACCAAATATAGAAAAATTAGTGTCAATGCACCAAGCTCAATGTCTCACTAATGATATGCTGTATGTGAAACTTACCACATAATTTTTAATAACTTACAAACAAGATAAATAAGAGATAAATTCACAGCCGCTCATAGCTTTTCTGTAAATATTAATGTAATAGTTTGTTATTGTAAATTAGAATATGATTTATATGTTTTATTCTTAGGTCTTTCTTGACAGGGGGTGACAGGTACTTCTAACCCTAGGGTGCTTCTTCGAGTTAATTACGCATTATACTGAGTTTGATAGATTAATCAAACCAATAAGGCCGAATAAGTAAATGGCATCTCTTTTTTTCAATTCAATTCCCATGACAATAATACATTATTTTAACAAAAACATAAAAAAAAAATGGTATAATTTTAAGTTACTTAATGTTTATTTAAATATTTTTAATCTGCTATGTACAATAGTATTTACCTTACACGTAGATAGCATAATATAGATTTAATTTTAATAAACCATCAGCTTTATCTTAAATTCCATTGTTTTATCATTCTTCAATATTAATATCGAAATTAATTTTTGTTTTTTTTGTTTTTTTAGCTCTCAAACTTAGAAACTAGTTTTCAAAAGAATAGGATGTGGGAAAAATAAATGAAAATTATTTTGGGCTAATGAGTGCCTTTCACTAAGGGGAGTTCCCCATTTGAAGGATGTATGAGAAGGATATAGGGTGTGGAATGCCTAAAGGAGGCGGGTGGAATCAGGAAGGTAGTGAGAGTCTACCAATGGATTGTAGTCGGCCAGGCAAAGCCTGGCCCGCCCCGGCAGGGGCCTGAAATGAGTCAGCCTCTCGGCCAGAAGGTCGACCTGCTTACACAGGTAGATGGGGTTATTGTGGCTTCGGTTGAGTCGGCCGGGAGATCGGCCTCGATCTCTCGGCTGGTTGTAGTTCGTTCAGTCATCGGGTTCAATGACGTCGATCATCCTCCAGGCTTCGGTGGTCCAGCAGTGCTTCCATCTGACGGGCATTGGTGGTGGTTGAAGGTCGGAGAATAGTGGGTTGTGGCTATGTCTGAGTGAGTCAAAAAATTTGATGTGCCTTCTCTTGATAAAATCTTGAATGGTGAGCACTTCAAATTTTTTATGCATCTCGTCTGCCTTCATTCGGTCGAACGGGGTATGTTTGAGGGAGGTGCGGAGAACTCTGTTCTGAAATTGCTGGAGCGTTAGGAGAGTGTTAGGAGTCAGATACTTGAAGAGAGGGGTCCCATACATCAAAGCAGGTCTTAGGACGCTCTGGTATATCAGCAGCTTGAGGCGTACCGATAAAGCCGGGCTGTGAAGTAGGTGTCCGAGGCTGAAGAATTTCTTCCTAACACTCTTTAATTTCTTGCCGAGATGCGTTGTGAACGACAAGTGCCTACCGAGGGTAATCCCAAGGTAGCAAAGCTTGTTGCTTACAGGGCACTCTTTGCCGTCTAAGACGAAGGATTTCGGGAGCTTCTTTTTTCCGGATTTGTAACTGAATATAATTCCTTGCGTCTTGGCCGGGTTGACTTGAATGTGGACGGCATCGAGTTTCTCGGCGATCCATTGACTAGCGCTCTCAGCGAATTTCAGGGCTCTGGAGGGATTGATGCTAGTAAATTAATTTTTTTTTTTTTTTCTAAGCTCTCAATATTATAAAAAATAGGAATGTGGGAAAATTAAGGAAAATTATTTTTGGCTGGAAAGTGCCTTTCACTAAGGGGAGACCCCTATTTGAAGGATGTATGAGAAGGATATGGAATGCCTAGAAAGGCGGATGGAGTCAGGAAGGTAGTGAGAGTCTACCAAGGATTAAGCCTAGGGGTGCCTAGGCGATGGTTTGTTGTAGGCCAGGCGAAGCCTGGCCGGCCGCCCCGCCAGGGGCCTGAGTGAGTCGGCCTAATCGGCCGTAAATTAATATTTCATTTATTAAACACGTAATTTACCTTTGGGAAATAGATTCTATGGGGAACAGATTTTGTTCTTAATTTTAACGGCAATACATTACGCTGAGTTTGATGGAATAATCAAACCAATCAGTACGAGTAAGTAAATGTCATCCCTTTTATCTTTTTAAATTAAATTCCCACCACAAAAATACATTATTTTATTTATTCGACTTGTAGTGCAGAGGCTATAAGGTGGCCTTATAAGGTTAGTTGATAGAAATATATAACATTTGATAATGCGCCGGTGACTGATCGTTGCAGAAATTATATTATTTTTTTTAATAATCTGCATTTGTTGATCAAAATGGGAGCAATACACCAATATTGTTAAATATTTTAATAATAAGTAATTTTAAAAACATGTCTTGGTTTTTTTGTTCACCAGACACATCAGAGAGACGCCATCGATTCGCTGTTTAAAAAAAGTTGGCTACTACTAAAAAAAATTGGAAAACTATGAGATTATTGATCTCAATAACGGGAGCTAGTTTTTATTTTTCCAAAGATCAAAAAAAGGTTTGGAACCTAAGCGTTATACGATAAATACCATTGAAATAGATCATGCCACATACCCAATCAAATGGGGATAACGAGATGGCGAGGATTGTAATATTTTAAAAATAGTATGCGGTGGTTTATATGTTCAGAAAATATTATTTCTGAAGGGAGGCAGTCAACCGGCAGTTGCACTTGTAGCGCCGTCTTCTTGCGATTCTGTTACAGTAGAATTTCTACACGTACTCTGATGTGTGCAGCTTACTATCCCACAAGGAAAATCCTTCTTCCACCCTCTTATCTTTTCTTAGTCAGTTTTGCTTATAAAATGATAGGGAAGAAGGGCTCTCTGCTTTGTCGATGGAGAAGCATGGATGGTAGAGAATGATGGATGACCAGCAGCAACTGTTTATATGTAAGTTCATCTACTTTATTCCCCATGGAACGATGATTGATTTCCAGGAAGCTTTTTTTGTTTTATCTCTATGAATTCCCTCTCTAAAATCATTAACCTCATTGTATATTCTTTTCGGTCTTCAACACACTTGTACATATTAAATTTTTTCATTAAAGATATGTTTAACTAACTATGCTTATCCGTTCAATGCTTAATTCACAAATACCTTTACTCTATGAATATTTGGTATTATTAACTCTTAAATATCAAAGTTGAATGTGCACATTCAGATCCACCATAAGACTAAGTACATATTGCTTAATATTTCTTCTTCATAGCTGACTTTATTTTGGACGTTAAAAATAATAATCTTAACGCAATATTTTTTTATGTTATTCTCTACTCATCATGATTGAAGAATTATTAACATTAATTAATTTAATATTAATCGTCGTTAGTTATTTATATGTAACAATTATGTGTAATTATTTTCCAAGTCGTTTTATTTTTTAAGTATTCCATCGTCGTCGGGACCTGAGATATTGCTTCGGTGTCAAGTTAGACGTGATATATTTAATAGCCTCTAATTGGGCTTTATTCGGTATGAAGTGTTAGGAGAGCCTAACTAATTTCGACCCCATTGAGACCTTTACCGTAAGCCTGCATTTGAAACATTTCCTAAAACATTGATTGACTTCCAACACAAACTTACAAGAATAGTTTTTTTCGAATTTTCCTTTATTATGGGATAATTTTAGTTCGAAATAGCCTCTTACTCCATTTTAAAGAACGCAAAATCAGCGTACTTCAATCTTGTTGAATATTGCTTTGAAATTTAAGAATGAATGAATTATTTTTATGACAATATGAATGGATCAGAACGAACATCCCCCATACTTATCTGTAAGTAACCTTCATCCTCCAGGCCAGTAAAAGCCAAATCATCCTATCACGTATGAGACAACCTTTAGACAAGCACCTGTGTATGGTCGTTTTTTCTAAATCTGAAAGAGTTGTTATGTTGGAAGTTCAAAAAAAATACGACTGTAGGATTCTCATATATTTATCTAAAAAAAGGTTCTGCTATGTCGTTTTACGCGAGCAACGCTATTAAGCTCACTGTTTATTCTCTTGTGCCTAATTGCACAGCCGGTCTACAATAAGGCTTCATGGTCTGATAGCCCAGACGCCTAAGACGAACAACCACGACTGGTTGTCTGTAGAATAATATAACCATTAGCAGTTTAATTGGCGAATGTAGGGGTCAATTAAGAGAGTGTGGAAGCTTATCTTGTGAGGATAGTTAACCAACCCAACCCAACCCATGAGTGCTGTATTTGCGAATGAGACTTTTAAACTGTAAAGGCCAATGCTACGGAATTGAAAAAATAAATCATTGTATAACTAGGAGCTTTTAACCCTAAATCTTAACTTTGCCAAGCACCAATGCTAAAAACTGCTCCAATTGAGATTCCCTCGATAATATGGAATCGGGCATTGCCAAAAGTTCCCTGAAGAAGTTTGAAAAATTAAAATTTTATTTATAATAGAATAGTACACGAAATGTCTTATTATTGTGGGACCAGGTCCATTTTACAAATTTACATGAACTAGTTGTATAATAGTATTAAACTGTGTGAGTTATTAATAACTACTATGGTAATCCACATATTCAGGTACTTTAGTGGTGATTAGAAGAGGCGGCGTTTGTAGGTATTATTAATTGGTGTAGGGATATAAATTTCCAAGCCTCGATCGCATTTCTTTATTAACTTGTCTATTAGTTTTCTAGTCTGACCTTGGTGGTACCACTATTGGTAACATATCATCTGGCCGCAACTATTCCACTTTTTCTCATGTACCCGTTCCACATTTCCACACGTCTCATACCGTCCATAAGGATCTAACAATGACTTGACGATTCTCATCCATCAAGCACATTCTTTAACGATGGTGTGCCAGCAAACAGCATGGTGCGGAGTAGCATTTAGTTTGACAAGCTTCTTTCACATATGATGTGGCCATACTTTCATTATCTTACAAGGGATCTACGCAAGAAAAGCTCCCTAGTTATAACTATCTTCCAGCTCTGGCGATACGTCCTTCTTTAGTGATCTTCTTCGTTGCTTTGTAAGGGGACGCCCTTATCAGTTTTCCAATCCTTTATAAGTCCAAGGATCCCACTTAATATGATATTTTCGATCGTATGAAGTTTCTTTTCCACATTCAGCTCTTAAAAAAAAAAAAAGACATAAGAACACATTTATGGCCTAGAGGTGAAATCGGCTCTGTCAGGAGTTTTTGTCCATTTGGTTCTTTCACCACCCAAAGGTAAAAATAAAATACTACTGCCTTAATACATATTTATATTATTTATATAGAAAACGGAGGTTAAAGCTCGATCTGGACCATACTTTTCGTTATAACACATCCTTACTTCCTATACATTTTTCTTGAAGGATAATTATGAACGCGTGCCGCGTAACAGAGTTTATCCTATCTTTAGGAATGTGTTATTTACTTCCCTCTCCTTACTTATTTATTCCTTAAGGTAGTCACCCCTCCCTTTCTACTGTCTTCCCGCTAAACAAGCTGATTATCAGATGATCATGCCATTTATTCAGCATACATTTACAATATAGATGAATTCGCTCATTGGATAGAAGGTACTCTATTTATTTTGCAAGGCTTTTTCATTACTAAGGCTGGTATCTACCTCTTTAGCTGGCCTCGAAACCTGTCTAATCGCAAATATCATTTGCCTACACAAAATTAACGGCTTATTTCTTTGTACTTCACATCAGTAAGCCCGCCATAACGAAGAAATTATGTTAATAAAAATTATCGTTTATCCAATATACTCCGTACTGAGATCATCTGCGCCCCTTACAAAACTTTAATTTCGGACTAATACAAAAAATGATTTTTAACTTATAATAAGCACTACCCAGTTACTTAATAATCATGTTTAATGAGACGTAAAGGGTATATTTATGGTATTTTCTAGATATCATGGTTTATTTCAGAATTATTCAAGAAAAAAGTTAAATAATTGGGGACCTAAGAGGTCACCCCTTTTAAAGAAATAGTTCGCGGAAAGGCTATGCCTGCGTCGCTTTAGCAGATTTTTTTCAGAGAGATTAATTTTAGAGAGATATAGTTTTGGAAAGGATTAAAATATTTTTTTCCATTGCCGAATGGCGGTGCAATAAACAAATAAATTATAACTACACATAAATAGTTATAATTGTAATAGGACATTACATATCTTTTCTTTTTCTTAACCCCGAAAGAATGCCCATACGTACCGTATACAATATTCATTTTTTATAAATATTTTTCTATTGAAATTGTTTTCTTTTTTCTGGTTGGGGTCATACATCTCCCATCTCACGTCGCACCTCTGCACCAACACGATTTTTTAAATTAAGAAGTATTGATATTATTTTTTATTTAATTATATCAGATTCCGAATTTTTATGGTATAAAATTTGTCGTCGGTAACCCAGCGATGTGCTGAAATAATGTTTTTTAATTTCTTAAAAAATGGATTTGTACGCATATAATGAATGATTTGAAACACTATGGCAATGTATTATGTCATGTCATTGATATTAATATGCTATGCAACCTTCAACCTAAATAATTTATACATATATACCGTTATGCATAAGTCATCCATGACGTCGTTAATAATTATTCATTAGTTGTTAATTTTATTTGAGCCATATTTATGATAAAAAATGCCCAGATATGATGTATATTTCGTTTACAGTCCCGTGCTCTAATAAACAAATAATATTTTCTGAAATGATCATTCTGTATTATGGGAATTTGTTGAGTATGCAATATCAAGAAAAACATGAACCAGCTTTCTTCTAGCCAGCTAATACAAAAACATTGTTTTGATTTTAATATTTATATTTTTAATGAAGATTTGATCTGAGGTTAATTTTATGAGACCCATTTATACGAATTCCAATACTTAAGCTACTCACAATTTCCACGGTTGGATAAGTTTACTAAACTGTAGTGGTTCATCTACCGAGTTGGCGAGACTTCAAACGGGCGTGAAACCTAAACAAACTTAGTAAACGCCAACTTGCTTTAATACTTTAGGATTGCGAGTTGTCTGGTCATGGATTTTCAATCAAAAAACTGACCCACCTTTTTCAAATAAATTACAAATCTTCCCAGTGAAATACCCAGTCCGATCGCCCGTGGTGTCATTGACACCCTTAAGAATTCCATCAACTGTTATATCTATATATATATAAGAACTGTACCGTTCTTAGCATATTTCTTTTTATCACGGCTGTCATTTTTTGTGTTTGTGTTTCGTATTGGGTATGAGAACTGCAATTTCGCAAGTCATGATATGCCCTAATCCCTCCTTGCGATATCTGACAGGCTATTAAACTATCTCATCTTAACTCCATCAAAGGCATCTTAAGCTGCTAAATACATTCTGGTTAGTTGTTTCAGGTTTTCTTATAATTATATTTACTTTAATAAAGGAAATCCACTTCATATTTTAAAACAATAAGAAATCTAAAATCCTAGTAACCATTGTCAAATTTTTGTTTTTGTTTAATTTAAAAATCCCAATCAAAACATATGTTTCGGGAGGGGTGTAAGTACTTGCTTAATCTTAACGCAGTAAGACTATTTTCATTGCACACATCTTCAAGTTCACGCTCACTACCCAAACCCTTAGAGAATAAGCATACAGTTATTTCTGCATTCCCTTCAAAAAGGGGTCTGCAGTTCCGAAATTAATTTAAAAAAAACATTCCTCCCCCGGCATATATTTGTTCTGATCAACTATCGGAACGAAATCCATCCTTGTATACTGTAAATCGAAGTAATTTTATTTAAAGATAATTATAAAAATCAAAAAGTAAAATACTTTACAAATTCACTATAATATCTCAAAATTTGAAGATGAACAATATTTCTAGTTTCACCAGCGGGAGTAAGTATAATTAAATTCTTGGCTGAGCCCGTCCTAGAACAGGTCCGTGGGGGAAACATGGCGATCTCAATTCCTCTCGCAGTACTTATACTACTCCTTTTATGTAACTTGCTGATCGTCATTGAGAATACAAGTGCCACCAATGGACTCTCACCACTGTACCGTAACAATCAACCTCCACCGAGGATTCCCACACTCCTTACTCCTCTCACACCACCTTCAAGCAGGTCCTCCTAGTACAAGGATCCGATCACCATAAATATTTTATATTTCTCCCTCATACTAAAATTCTAACTAGAGAGCTTAGGGGAAAAAAATAAATAAAATAAAATACAAGTCTCACTGTAAATTACAACCTCTTAAAGTTAAAAGAGAGATTCGTCGGAATGAGTGGTATTCGTGAAATAAAACCATTTCACTCTCTCCTTTTCCTGTTAAGATTGACACTAACATTACATTGGCCAGCCTCTTTTTTGTAAACACCTTTATGACTTTGAAAAGTATTGGTGGGCCGAGGTTCGGAAATAAAAAAAATTGTAGATCCCTCTTCAAGTTAAACACAATGTGGTGGCAAACAAGACCAAGTTACATTAGGAACTGATGGGGAATTGAGGACCTCACCGGTATTTACTGCGGTATCAAGATACTTATAGTGTTCGAGAGCCTTTTCATGAGCTAAATGTTCCATCCAATTTTTATAAGCTGCTGTCGTCCGTTTTATTGGTTACGTGAGAGGGCCTTGAAGCTAAAAGATATGATGCCCACGAAATAAACAAAAAAAAAATTGCTATGTTACTGGGAACATGGTGCAGTCCTTAAATACGACGATCTTCATATTGATAGTAGATCCTGTTCTAACTTTGGCTTAAATGCCATTCGGACTGTCACTAGCTATCTCAGCGACAACGAAAACTGTGGATTTAACACTTATACCAGTCATTTTCGATTATTTTTTCATCTCTTTTTATTTCTATCCATTAAAAATGCATAGTAGTTATTAAGTTTGTGAGAATATTGTCAGTGCTTTCTAGATTTAGTTCATTTCATAATGTACTAGACATGTTATCTAAATTATTATATAGCATTGCGTATTTTTGGTCAAAAATATCCACCTTTTTTTTACCACACTTTAATAGATTCAAATGAGTATCTGGACTAAAGCTCTTTTTGTAATGGACAAAATCTTATAAATAATGATATAGATTGATTTATGTACTCTATTGAGGTATTTGAGGCAACAGGTAAATAATCAAGACTTTACCAGCATACACGAAACTTTTCAGGGTCAAGAGGACATTAGTAGCTTTTACTCGCCCAAGGAATCGTTCTTAAAATTTTAGTTTATTAAACTATGTGATAAATAAGTTAAATGTATGTACTCGTTTGTAGCCATTGGCATTATATACTTCAATCAAGTAAAGCAGGCTATGTGGCATCAGAGGGTCATTAATGTGCTGCTCAAACTGCCCTTGCTCCTCGATAATGAGTCGGATTTGAGCGATGTTAGTGTGGCCTCTCCGTAGGACTACATCCTCCAACCATATTGAAAGCAGCAGAGGTAAACAATTTATAAATGGCCATGCTCAATAGAGTTGAGACAATAGTCAATTATTCCACTCAAGCGGATCGATGTTCTCAGGGTGTGACGTCCGCGGTATATGCAATAAGAAAAATTACTTGTCATCATCTTCACAAGTGTACAATTCACAGGCCCTAGTCTGGTTTTTTTCACAAAGGCAACAGAAACATTCGAGTCATTGTTAAGGTCACTTGACCATTTATTTTATAAAGCGTTCATATCCTAGAATTTCTATTATATATCATTAATACCTGCATGTTCCCTCTTGCAGGGTTGAATTTGTTATCAAATAAGAAGTCAATATGTAGTTAGATAAACTTCTCCTCTAATAGACTAAGTAAATGTTCAGCTGTTTAAATAAACTAAACTGAAATATTCATGAGTCGTGAATCATTTGATTTCCTGACAAAGAAATGTAATGTAATCCTTGACCTACTCAAACAAATCACAGCCTTGTAGTGATTGGCCAAAATTTAACTCGTTAATTATTTTTTTTCACAATGTATACCTTATTTTATTATATCAGTAATGTTTTAGTCGTTTTTCTTTTAAGTTTCTTCTAGACCTCTTATTTTCAATTCTTTCTGATCCCAGTTCAAGACATTAGCCCTGCATTTGTTATGTAATGTTTAAGAACTTAGAATTGTGTTAGGATTCTTTATAACCTATTCTGATTGTATAATAAGAAATTATGGGCAGTAAATTGTAATGTTTTCAGCTGTACAATTCTAAATACTCTCTCTTGCTCCAAAGCCAACTTTTAAAAATAAGAGATTTTGGTCGAATTCAGATTGTTGGCTCAACTTCCCCATCTATATGACGTATCATCTTAACGCCAGTATTTAATTTAATGACCAACACATTAAGATATGATTGGCAAATCCAAATGGAAAAACTACTTTCATACAAGCGTAGGATTGTCTTTTGTCTCTGTTTGTTCTACAATAGCAGCCGTAGAATGATTCACTCGATCTGGAATATTAGACGATGTATTTAAAAACACCCCGAGCAATAATGTACATGTTTTTTATTTGCATATAATAAATGGATGTATGAGAAAAAAAATCGGCCTTGTCGCACTCCTCAATTTAATATTTTGAAGCGATTTAAGATTTAACCCAATGGTTTTTCTTCGTAAAAATAAATCTAAGATAATAGAAAAAATAACAAGTACGGGAAATCAACAATAGATATTACATATTTAATGCCACTCAAGATGATTCCAATTGGTTTTTTTTTTTTTTTTAATTTGTTGAAAAGATAATTTGCAATGGTCAAGATAATGAGATGATAAGATGTTTTAACAGAAAATATAATTTTTGTTACCAAATATATTGACCATTTTTTTTTACCTATGATTTAAATAGGTTTTTAAGAATCTAGCACATTTATTCCGGCTTGAGTTCAGATAGAAGTCATTAATCTCCATTCTCTTTCTATATTTATAATTTCAAGGATTATGTTTGTTCTTTAATCCAGTTATAAACCTAATCAAAGAAGAATCCCCACAAATATATATTAAATAATTAAAATATTTGTTTTATGTTCATCTCTAATAATGCTTCTAAATTCGTTAAAATTAATGAACTAATTCGCTTCTCAGCTATATCAAGAATTATTCATTAGATGAGTAACACTGTGGAAGTCCTGGCAATGGCCAGTTTCTCTAACCATGTCCTGAGCATCTGTGGCTCTCGCCCCCTTGGCCAGCCTGCAGCAGCTCGTATCGAGATGATCCGGCTGATGGAGGAGCGTGGGGGACTTCCCAAGACTCCGGTCCTTCTTTTGCATGCGAGGGGGGTGACAATCATGCGGATTTGGGAAGTCTCTGGGCTGTTTGTAAATACTGTATGAATGAGTGAGTGAATGAAGAATTGTAAATATGGAATGAATAAGAAAATTGAACATAATTACTTATTGCCCAACAAGGCAGATTAAGTAATTATAATTTTGTCACAATAAAGATTTGATTGGAAAGATGAGTAACAAACATAAACAATGTTATGTAAGTATCATATTATTTTGTAATTGAAGGTGCTCTTTTTTTTGAAGAGCACTTTTTATTTTTATTTATCATGCAAGGATGATGTTGAAAAGTGATGACATGGGAAATCTAATTTTACCATTACATATCCAAGGAAATTACACGGTTGGTACTGCTAATTCATTGAATGTCACACTAGTTGTCGTTTACCAGGTAACGAAATCGATGGTTTAATTACCTAACGAAAAAGTTAGAAGCGTCTGAAAGTATTCACTATAGATAGAAAGAGACGCTGAGGGGCTGATGTTACAGGCAATAGTGACATTACCTATTTACCTCTCAACTTAAAATTTGATTTTATTATTCAGATCCGCTATTTCAGTATACAAATAGCTCCTCATTTATCCTTACGAGACTGGATCAACCTCGACCAGACCCATCTTCTAAAATAATCAATCCTTGGGTGAACGACCAGGGTTCGAACCCGGGTCTCCGCAGTTAGGAGTTTGCTTGCTATAACCACTAGGCTACGAGAAAGACACACAGAAAGATGCCGTACTGGTTTTGTTTTTTTATTTTTTTTTTGCTTAGCTCTCAACTGGAAATATAGGATGTAGGAAAAAAGGAAATTATTTTGGATTGATGGGTGTCTTTCACTAAGGGGAGTCCCATTTGAAGGAAGTATGAGAAGGATATGGGGCGTGGGATGCCTAAAATAGGCGGGTGGGTTCGGAAGGTAGTGAGAGTCTACCTATGGTGGAGCCTAGGGGTACCTAGGCAATGGTTTGAAGTCAGCCAGGTCACACCTGGCCTAGGCCCCTCTAGGGGGCTGCACTGAGTCGGCCTATCGGCCGGGGAATCGACCTACCCTGAGCAGGTAGAAGGGGTCTTCGATCACGTCTATTTATCTCCAGGCTTCGGTGGTCCAGCAATGCTTCCATCTGACGGGTATTGGTGTTGGTTGAAGGTCGGAGAAGAGTGGGTTGTGGCAGTGTTGCAATGAGTCGAAAAATTTGATGTGTCGTCTCTTGATAAAATCTTGAATGGCGACCACTTCAAATTTTTCGTGGATTTCGTTTGCCTTCATTCGGTGGAACGGGGTATGTGCGAGGGAGGTACGGAGAACTCTGTTCTGGAATTGCTGGAGCGTTTTGAGAGTGTTAGGAGTTAGATACTTGAACAGTGGGGTCCCGTACATTAAAGCAGGTCTCAGGACGCTCTGGTAAATCAGCAGTATTGTTGTATAGTGGTTTTGAAAAACCAGTGGACTAGAAGACTGCCTAGCGAGATAAATGCCTGAAAAAGTCTTTTAATAGCGGATCGAAAATTTTTGTTTGTTCAAAACAGTCAGAAGAAAAACAATTGCCCTGGATATGTTTCAAAGCAAATTTGGGCTCATAAATTAAATATGCATCTAACTTTCTCAGTTACTTTTTTCAAAAGTGTACCCAATACGAATCATACGAAGATAATAAAAATTACTATTTTTTGTTAACTCTACAGGAACAAATTATATTTTCACAGTTTCTTAATCCCTTCGGCATATAATAATAATATATTAATTACCCTGGGACTATGTCCTTTCAGGACAAACATTTAAATGAGGGATCTTTGACAATATAATATTTATAACGCTAATATTTACAAGTTCAGAGAAATAAAATATATTAGAAAAAAAACAAACACCCAAATTCACAAAATTGCATGCGCACATAAATGTGTGTGTATATATATATGTATACGTCGATTATTAAAAAACAAAAATAACCTAAGCAGATATGTACCGCTGCATAATATTAATTTACATTATATTCAGAATATTATATGGCTACATAATGTTATATTTCATATAGGTTTATACATAAGCTATGTTTCATAAGTTATTTCAACATTAATATTCCATCCAATACTACCGAGATCACTATATTTGTAACAGGAGATTGGTTTCTATGCGAATCCAGGTCAGAACCAGAAAGGCTGTTTACGGACACTGGCAAAATCCCCGACCACACCCACCGCTACCTCATGCATAGAGCTTCGTCATTCGCCTTATTTTTAGAACCAGACTGGGTTTTTTTCCTCTTTTTTTATCAGAAACAAGAGGATCCCTTATGTAATATAAATCCTCTTTTTATGTAGTGGTGACGATTCGTACAGGTATTGAATGTCAATACTTTTAGTATAAAGTCATTAAAACATCAAGTGAAAGCACTTTACGTTATTACTGAGAACTGGTTAACATTTGTTTATCACTTATTGTATTTTTATTTTTTTATTTCTGCAATGCCAAAAGATAATACTATTCAATACATGGGTCAGTAGTGTCATATTTTGTTTTAATTTGAACTGGATTTTATATTTAAACATACATAACCGGAATAAAATAAAAGACTTGGAAAGTCAATCATCATTAACGATAGGTACTCGCAGGATTCGGAGTAGGTTTCTTAAAAACTTATTAAATTATTTGGAAAAAAAAACCTCTGTTATTTGAGTGAAAATACTCAAATCATCTCGGCTAGTGAAAATCGCTATGTTAACAAACAATAAATAACTAAAACATTAATAAAAATATGCAGTAACTATTAAACCTGCGAAAACTTTATTTGTTGCAGTAACTTTGAAATTCTTTTTGCATTATGGTATTTATTGTATCCTTAAAATCTTATTTAATATTAATAACATCTGATATCGAAACCCTCTTTTTTCAAGCTTAATATTTTTATAGTTATTGTATTCTAATCAAAACTATTGAACATATTTTGATGTGTTGTACATCTTCAATATTTCAGATCGATTAATCTATTTTACAATCGCTATTGTAGAACATTTACACAGAGAGACTTGCACAGACGAAAGGCGATACGATACATTAATGAAAGTGGAGCCTCTCCCTTAAGAATTGACATTTATTCCGCTATATGTCACACTATCTATTATTCATATGAGTGAACGGCCTTGCCAGTTATTAAGGAAGCCGTCATTAAATAGGTCATCCAGAAATACAATCAGTTACGGCCGTCTAATAATTTAGTCTTTGGAGTACTCAACCTGCATTTATTTACATAGTATGTTGTACATGAAATTGCACATAATAAATTAAAATACATCCTATTATGTAAGCAGCGAAAGTCCTATTCACAATTACCGAATTAGCCGGGAGGAAATATAAAGTTCTACAAAAACAGAACTTAAAAGCATGAAAATTACTTAAAAAAAAAAAACCTGAGAAAATTTTGTTCACATAAATTATATATCATATATTATGCCATATAAAATACTGTAAGTTGAGAAATTTCAATAAAATAATAGAAAAAAAGTTATAACGAATGATGTTAAAAAAAAAAAATTAATCTAATACGCATTATGCAGATGTTGTTCAATGTTCAATCGGAGAAAATCGTGTTTTTATGACAAAAACGTGGTTTTCTCAAAAACCTTTAAAAAATCTCCACAACAGATTGAAATAAAAAAAACAACTCCTGTTTTTTAACCTATTTTTGTTGTAGTTTTTCAGATAACATTTTTTAACACAACGAACGCACTGTATAGAAAAACTGTAGTGGTCTTTTATCTACAAAATATAAGCTGTTCTAAAAGGACCAGCTAGGAAGAACCAGGAGGAAAAGTTTTTTTCTCTCATCCACCAAGTTAGCGCGACCTGCCAATAAAATCGTCAAAATTGAGCATGGGCCTACATTCCTGTTCTTGGGAGTGCCCAAAAGTACCAAGAAAATTGCAGAACACGTTACATAATGTAAACAACATGTTTATTACATAGGACTAAATACAAACGAAATGTTAAATTTATGAACATTTTTAGGGACATTCACAAACGACGGTAGGAAGCTCATGTAATAAATAATTTATTCCCGTGTGAACAAATCAAAACAATGGGTTGAATTTAAACGAACTACATTTGAACTGTTATAAAAAAAAAATATTCCCAGAACGTCCATAGAAAGCTTTTAAAAATTACACAATGGATAGTAAATGTTGAAGGGAGGTTATCGATTTAAGCTGAAACAGGAGTGCATTCACCTGCAAGCTAGGATCATTGCATAAATATGAATCCCTATGCGCAAGACTGAAGTGGTCTCTTCCCATTGACAGAGGTGTGACCGAAGCTGGTAGCGGCAATTAGTGGTCTCTCTGAATGAGTGATGATGAAATGATAGTATTCGAAAGTGTGCCTCTATACGTCGTTCAGTCCCATGGTTCAATAATAAATGATTGTAGGTGTATGACGATTTGGCCTCACTGCAATATGATGCATTCGCGTAGGTGGAGTGTTAGGATTTAAGGAAGCCAGATAAAATGGCGATAAAAGTCTCGGACAGATTTAAGAGGTGGCCTTTGTCTGGATGTGTGTTCTGCCAAATGACTCTCGATCTAACTTTTAATATTTCACATATCCCATAGCTGAAGCTAAGTATTATTTAAAGTTCTGATTTTTTTCTCAACACATTAACCCACTGACCAATGACTTTTTTAAGGATATGCTACCAGCCACGAGGGTCATTGATGCCCAAACATTTATCTAATTTTCTTGATTTTGTTCTTAGAAGAGTGGCTTTTTAATTATTTTAACTTTTATTATTATTTTCCAGCGCTTGAAAAACAATTTTTTAACGTGTTTTGGGATATTTCTAACGCAGCAAATATATATCTTATGGATTTTTCGATGGCCAGAGAAGGGAGTCTAACAAAATCCTGTGAATATTTCGCTTTATTTTTTTTAACGAAATTTCTCAAAGGCTTTCCTGTTTCTTGAAGGGTATTTGATAATTACGGTTCGCCTTGGGAGGTCACTACCACACTCCCCCAAAGGGACGAGAGAGTCTCGTACACTCACCCACCCCTTGGCCATTAGGTTAATGATGGTTATTCAAAAAAAATTTTCAAAAGATATTACAGAATATAAAGTTTTGAGAGACAGCAATAAAAATGGGGTATTTTGCGTTTCCTTGTAGATGAATGATTTGGTTATTTACGATTTTTTAATTTCTTGAAAAGGCATTGTTTTACAGTTAAGAGATTTAAGAGAAGTCTTAATCGTACGAGTAGTTTGTAAAAATTAAACATCATTTTGAGGGATCAACTTGTTTTGAGTTCGAGACATGTCTAGAGAATCATCTCTACAATACCTAAGTATTTTTTCATTTCCACTAAAACTATCCAAACATATATCAAGTTAGTGTTCCAGACTTAAAATACGTAATATTTATTTTATTAATTTCAGTAGCATACGCAACGCAATGCCTTAGAGGCACCTTTATTTCTATCATTAAATTAAAGGTTGGCATTTTATTTTATAAGTTAGTGTCTTTGCAAATTATATTGTCTTCATGGGACCGTTATTCATGGCAGCTGCTCCTACGAAGTCTTAGTATATTGAGGCAGTCTCTCGGTCTGGAATCTAGGACACTGCAGCAGTATTAGATACCACACATCCAATGTTGGGATATTTATTCGGGGCCTTGGCTATACAGTTGTAAGGAACCTACGCCCCGAAGGGAGTCCTGACACCGGGTGACTGCTTAGTATTGCCACCATTATCAACACACATTCAGCCCTTTATAAATATTAATAATAATACTCTAGAATTGAATAAGAATAAAAAGAAAATAGGTTTGATAATGATCGATAAGTTTGCCCACCTTTCGTTCATCAAAGGTAAATCGTGCCAGATAGATGTATTTATTCAATATCCTTACTTAATAATTAAATGCTCCAATGATACCACTTATCATTCACAAGCATCCTACCCAACAGGTGTTTTCTTTTTTAAGTCCAGGCAGCAAGTGCCGCGTTATTTTCTTAATTGGGAAGAAGCCGTAAAAGAGGGCGAAACATAGTCCCTATTTGTTTTGCCATGTACCACCCTTAATTACATATATTGATTATATTCCTTTATTGTGCTATAATTACAATCTGCCTTTTATAAGGCAATAAGTAATTAAGATAAATGCTCTCATTCATACCATATTATTACATATATAAAAAGAAAAATTAACAATATGAAGGAAAAGGCGGTTTGCATTCGTGCCAGCTAAGCCTTCTAATCCGTCTACCTCTTCGAGTAAATTAGATCATTTACACATTTCCAGTCCCTTATAAAACTATGTTTATGGTTAAAATCGTTTAACTTTTCACACGTCCATTGTAATTAAAAAAATGTCCTTTATAAACACTATGTAATATGTGTTACCTACCTACAGTAATTATTAACGAAACTGTACATTCACAGTTAAAATAAAGTAAAAATATTCGTTAATTCTGTAGCGACCGCTAACTACATAAGTTAAATCACCCTATATTCTGGTGCATATATAATGTAAATCATTGTAAAAGATTTTTAGCAATAAACCATGCGTGGGACCGGCAGTCGTAAACAAGTCACAAAACTAAAAAGGGTCGGCAAAGGGCATCCATAAACAGCAGGTCAACCGGCCTAAAAGCCAGGCCATAAACAGTACTTTAGGGGACGAGGAGTCACGTACCTCGTCGCAGGTGTACGCATTTCCTCACGGCGGCCTAGGCTTCCCCCACCGAGCAGGAACAGTATTTAATCCCGGGGCTTCTGACCCTAAGCCCTACTCTCTATCTCTCCTCATCCGCAGTTACTCGGGGTCGCTTTACACCAGGGCCACTTGGCCCTGGAAGTCAGTCTCTTACACCCCTCGTCACCCACTCTCTCCTCAGCGCCTCTGAGTCTGTCACCCTATCTTTCAGCCTCCTTGCAGACCCTCTGACGACTTGTACCTGTGACACTGCCGGGCCACCGCTCGAACTCTGAACATGTCTTATTCTTTATGAAACCTCTGTACCTCTTCTTTTGAACATAGTGCATTGTCGGGGCACATCCCTATCATAAAATGGAGTCAGATATCAACGCCGACATGGAACAATGGTCCATGTTATAAACTACAACAAACCGCACTTGTCACCAGGGCTAGGGTGATTAGGCACTCCCCTAGTGGCAACCCGACAATTCTTTATAAGATATAGGGACACATATTTAACCTTATCGCAGTGCTGACATTGAGGAATTGGCGTCATTTTAAAAAGATAGCTGTGCTATTTAGTATACCCAGTCCAAAGATTTGTTATACTATACTATCCTACATACTATACTATACTATGTGTGTTCGAACGATAATCAATTATAAACTACAATTATAATATCAATTATAAACTACAGAATATATCTATACTGCTAGGGTAAAACGGGATCCCCTTAATAATAATTCCCTGGATTCCCAAGAATGTTATAGCCCACTTTAAGTATGAAAAAATAGTCACTTACTTAATGGCATATTTTCATAATTACGAAGACACGGCTGTAGATATATAAGTATGAATATATCTGAGTATATATAGTATGAATATATATAAGTATGAACGCTTCTAAATTGATGTTTATTCTGTTTGTTTAATTATTTACGACATTACGAACTCAACATTCCAGGGCTAAATCGCGGGCTATCCTACCAGGAGACACCCACTTCTATTTATGAAAATGAAACAAATTCATCATTAAGTTCAATCTTCAAATTCAATTTAAAGTTATCATCCTAGATCATTCTTACCGCAAAGCTGTTGCACAACCACTATCAAGACCCTCAATATTACATTTTACCGATAATGTTGTTATAATAATTGCGTTGTAGCAGAAAAGAATATTTCATTCGTAACAATAGTAGAATAGGCTAGCCCTGGTTTAAATTAGTTATCCGTACTATTAAATTAGAGGGCTTAGAAATAGAAGATATTTGGAATAATATTTTTAATATAATTTTCCAATAGGCAAAAATACATAATCGTTTTAAAATATGGCGGCCGATACCTTAATTTGAATGTACCTTGAGAGAATCATAAATAAGTCTGAACTAAGAAATAAGAATGAATTATTATAGACAGAGAGCAGAAATAAATATAAACCAATAAAAGTTGCAAGAAATTCTTATAACCAATCGGCTTATCATTTCTATTTGGGCATTTCCTTTAAATAGAAAAGGGGCGATATTCTGAAAAAAAATAACAGTACTCAGTAAAGAAACATATTTTGTGAAAACCATATATCTACCCATATCTCATAAAAACAAAAATATTACTGACGTGAAAACCAGTCATCAGAAATGTAGAAGCGCCTTATGCCATTTTCCGAAAAATCAGATTAGGGGTTGTCGGGGCGTCACGGGGAGGGGGGTGCCTTGTTATCCTAGTCCTACTGACGAAGTGAGGGTTGATTAGGTTATGACCTGGACAATTGCTTCATGACGGGTCTTACTGTACTATCTGACTCCATATCTGATAGGTATGTGCCCCGACAGTGCACTATGTTCAGGAGAAGAGGTACAGGGTAGGTATGGTAGTTTATGTGGTCTTGGAATGACCACGAATTCACATTAGGTATCTAAGGGTATGGGAAGACCGTCCGGATCCCAAAGGTGAGTATGAACCAGAGAGAGGCAGCCTGGATCACTAGGGGAGACACTACTAGGTAAAGTTCGTAGGGTCCCAGGTGTTCTTCGTCCGCAAGGAAATCTCTTCCAAGGAGGTGCTAGTTTTAGCGAGACGGAGGCAGAGAATCCCGCTAGGAAAGTTTGGGGTCTGACAAGGCCGGACTAAAACATAGCGAGGTTAGGAAAGAGAGGTATAGAGGTTTTCATAAATGAGATGGCCGAATCTAGAAACGTCAGTGCAGCTGCAAGTACCAGTCCAGAGAGCCGTAGTTAGAATGAATTATTTTATTGAGTTTTTTACTGCTGCGTCTTTTATTGTTTACAATATTTACACTGTTATGACTTGTGGTTTGGTGATGTTATTTATTAATGTTGATATTATTTACATTTGTTAATATTAATTTACAACATATTATAACCAATTTACAATATATACAATAGATTATAGGGTGATTTATCTTATGTAGTTAGCGGTCGCAACAGGAATGATTGATTTTAAAGAGAAAAACAATAACTGAAATAGTCAAGACGTAAATTGGTCTTGTTTATATTCTTCTCGAAAAAACATAATTAATAATCATTGCTTGTGAAGCTGATTTTTTTTTTTTAATTCCTTTGTTACGGTTCATGTCATGAGTGCATCGTTATTATTTTAAAAAAATAATCGGTTCCAGACACTAATCAATAACGCCCTTGCCGTAATGGTTTTTACATAGCATGTAGTTTGATCGGTGCAGAACCCAAATGATTTTGACCTCTCAAGTTTGTGGGGCGTTAAGCAAATTTATCAGCAATGACTTGCCAGTGCCTTATCGACTATGGCGTCAACAGGTGTGGAATGATCGAGCTGTTACACTTTTGAAATTTTGACGGACTCACCCGACTTAACAGACCTTTTATCTGTTATTTTGTGTCAGGGAAATCGTTAGTGTCATATGAGTTAGGATAATCGTGTGTGTGTAGCTCCTTGTATTGATTGAAGCATAAGCTTACGGTAATTTGTTTCGAAACATTCGATAACCTCTTCATCCATAGGTTGCATCAAACTAGTGACGTTCTGGGGGGGGGGGGTGTTAACTTGAACGCAAAACATTCTGCTAAACTTATCTAACTCATGATTTAATTATGTATAGATATTTTAAAACCAAGAAATAGTTAAACATGAAATTTTAACTGTTATTATGTATTTAAATTTATAAAATTTTAATTGCAACTATAGTTTAAAATGACGAAAGTGATTTTTTTCTTACTTATTTGGGCGACCGGAAATTAGTGAACCGGTTATGTTAGGGACTAGTGTACTACCCTTTGGCTTTATTCCTATATATGACAGGTCACCAACAGTTCTCTGACTAGGGGGGTCACTTACAAAGGCTCTTGTTTAACACTGAGGTGGCACAGAGCCTGGAGCGAATTCACAAACTTAAAAAGAAATACTTCTATAATTAAATTGATTTTTGAGACATTAAGAATAAAGAATTTTTTTTAATTCGATAGATGTTATCTATTTATAGGGATTTTTCCCGAAAGTATCGTATCTCCAATGTTGTATTTTCCCCTTCGTCATATCCCCTTTTCTATTAGAAATTGATTTTAAAAATTGTGAATTTTTAGTCTCGATACAAATGAATTTATTTACAATAAGTCAATATTATACGCCCTGTAGCCAAGCTACATTTCATACAATTTTACACTGTGACTTGCGATTGTTACAAAAGTATAATGTACAAAATACACTCATTGTCTATAAACGTTTAAAAAGTGATGGGGCTCACTTGATGAATCATAAAACTTAAAACTAACTTACATCTAACGAACGAAATCGTAACTTAATTTCCATCGACAGTCTGTTACCATCGATGTGGGAAAGGCGGTTGGGTCATAGTGTTAAACACTGGGTTTGTTAGGTGTTGCAACGAGTCAAAACACTCAATGTGTCTTCGGTGGATGAATTCACCCACTGATGGTACACCAAGCGAGGGGTGCAAGTCGGCGTTGTTTGACCTCTCGAGAAAGGCACGTTTGACCACTTTTCTCATGATCCCATTCTGAAATTACTGAATTTAGCTGTATTGTCAGCCAAGTGAGTATATAGTGGGGCACCGTGCAGCAGAGTTAGCCGGAGGACACATTTATATGTCATCAGTTTGAGACGCAGCGACAAGTCTAAAATCCTCAACGCTCCACCATGGCGCTGATGAAGTCCAAAAAAAAAAAATCAAATTATCGGGTATCGCAATAGAGTGATATATTTTGAGGTCATTGTCAACCGAAGAGCTGCTAATTAAGTTTTATTATTTGTTACATTTAACGACACGTTCACTGCAATAGTTTTTGGCAACGATATTCGGGATTATGCATTATAATACAGAGTTTGATATATATAAGTTACTTAATTGAGTTTGTTTATTATTAAATACCCTAGTGTTCCGTCCAGCCATAACCAAGTATTAAGCATTTATAATTTTTGATAGTAAGCATTCATGTTATAAATTTTCGCAAATACTTATATAATTGTTTTGCAATAGGTCAATGTTTCCTAAATAGCAGATGAAAAAGATTCCGCTTATCTGGATAGATTCACTAGAACAAGATTTTCTTACTCGTACGTTATTATAATATTTAGTTATCTGACAACTCCACCCGAACCCACAAGCCAAGAACAGACAATTCTATTTGACTCAGCTCATTCTTGGGACTTTTTGTCATAGTAGGTAGTAAGGAATAAACACGTCCATAAATTGATTCCTTTTAACAAGTTATATATAGACGAATGAAGCCAAAAGGCAGTCTCTCAAAATAACTTGTAAAAAGTGGAGAAGTTAGCCTTGGTAAATCTTTGCGTGGAAGGTACTCTAATGCGGCGCGAAACGTTAGTCATTCTTTAAACTGATAAATTCGCTTAACGCCCCACAAACGTGAGAGGTCAAAATCATTTGGGTTCTGCACCGATTTGGTGAACTACATGCTATGTGAAAAATCGTTACGGCAAGGGCGTTATTAATTAGTGCCTGGAACCGATTGTTGACGGACGCCTAATTAAGATGTCTGTACGGAAATAATCTCTGGACCTAAGCCAATTTGAAATTAGCTCCTAACCACACAGATGTTATCGATAAAGGTTAGATATAGTTGACTGGAAAGGCCTTGCTAATTTTTAGGGTTTAAAATCAAAAAGCCTTCCCCCAAAACAATTCCCATTTGATGTTGGGAAGGCAAGATAACCATAGTCATATACAGAAATTACTTGTCATTGAACAAATATCATCACAATAACTTTGAATAGAGTATCAAATTAAAGATGCAATTTGATAACAAAAGTGTATTATTAGCAAAAAGTCATTAAAACTGTCATTTACATCTTGTACGCAACTTTAACATTCAGGCACAAGTTTGTTTTAGGGACATTAGAAGAAAATGGAAACCGGCTGCATGAAAAATAAGGAATAACTGCTAAAAATGAATTAGTAGTAAAAAGTAAATAGTTTCCATTTATATTGAGTAAAATATGAAATTGAAAATGTCGACGGTCTGATTAGTGATATCTATTTTGGTGAACTATCATTACAATCACTAACAGTGTCAATAAAATCCATTGTGTGATGGATTACATATGACTTGAATTTGTCTTGTGTTGATTAAAGTATGTTATTATATAATATTTAAACTGTTAAATTATTATACAGGTACAAACCTAAATACTCTTGATTTAACTAAATTTTACTACTTTAATGTAATAAAGCCGTAACTGATGTAATAAATAAAAATATATCAACGTTATGATTATTTTTATTAATTATTTTATTATTGCCTAGCAAAGGCAGATTGTAATTTTAGCACAATAAAGGAATTTTATTATTATTATTAATTATTTTATCATTATAATTAATAGTTTATTGGAATCTACGGACCATGCAGGTTTTTAGCCATTAACCACTACTGTAGTTGGGCTTTTTCACCCACACATGGTACATAATCCATTTTGTCTATGCATTGACAACTGACAACATTATTTACAACAAAACAAATTAAAAAGCTATTGATCTTAACCAGCTCAATTCTAAAGATATATATATATAATAATAAATTTATTTATTTAGCTTCAGATTAGATCCCACCCCACCATATAATTTTTAATGTAACACTCGCACTTATACCTTTGAAGTGTTGTTCATAATAACAAGGCAATTCTTCAAATTATTGAGGAAGAACAAATTAAAAATAAAATATTAGCATTTGTGAATAAAATCATAAACAAGTTAACATACATAAGCACAAAGCTAAAATTTCCAAATCACAGAAATAACATTTTTTTCTATAATGTCACGTTAAATTCGTACATGATGATAAAGTTTCGGCACAACAACTACATAATTTCATCGATGTTCCAGTTACAGATACACGGAAACAAAGCATGCACACAAGAAAAATAGTAGAAAGTGAATACATCTACGTATATGAAAAAATTACATAAAAACATATGTACAAATAGCTCCATTGCGAATATGGAGTTATTCAGAGCGAGTGGGCTAACACAAAGTAATGAAAACTGAACAAAGTAATTAGTAATGAAAAACAAAAAGCAAATCTAGCCTATTAAATCCCCTGTAAGAAAAAACATTATTAGTTCTCTATGATTTATATCAACAACTGTTTATAGTCATAAATAAATATTATAATGCTTTAACAGCTCTTTTAATTCAATAGTTTCAAAATTAAACACATAAATTGTCTATTTTTTATTTAGTTAGCGTGAATTTTATTTTGTTCCGAACCTATTTAAGAAATAGTTACATGAAAATTTTAGATCTCATAAATTAGTTTTGGTGTGAAGTTAAGAATAGATTTAGGAACAGACAGGTGCACCTGAAACTGGCGCCTTAGGACACAGTTACTTGTATGTTCAGTTTAATCAAACATGGCAATTGAGCGGTACTTGTTTACTTGTGCCTCATATTTTTAGAGTTTGCACCCAAGGAATTCTCTACTCGAGGCCACATCAATGCTTAACGATGCAGTGGATCATTACCACGTGGATATCGATATCGACCCGCGGTAGTACTATGTTGTTTACTCAGTTTCTATTGAAGGATCAGAACCTTTCCATTTTAACTACAAATCTTAGAGACTGTATAATGAGGATGTACTCTTATAGATTCCATCAATATTTAAGATAATTGCCACAATGAAACATTAGGGCCCATATGATTATGAATAAGATACTCCTCATTCCACAGTAGCACACATTTACAGCCCAATCTCATCCACGGGCCACATCGACGACTCTGATGAAACTGGTTGGAGACAGACGTATTGAAGACAACTGCATTGCAAGTGATACATGAAGACGTCAAATACCCAGATGCGCAGAAATGATTTGCAATTAATTAATATTGAATTTTATTGCAATATTAAATATTGCATAATTAATTTGTAATTATAATCACGCATACTATTAGCGAAGATTATGCAGCAGTTATGTCATTGTAATAATATATAAATATTTTTTGGCCGCCTCGTATATTGTCGGTTAGCAGTAGACGGAGGAAGTATCGTTGCACACATTTTTAAACTTTAAGCATGTATTACCTCATAATAATTAGGTAAAACGGTGTAGCTGAATAACGATTTTACAACAGCACACCTTTATTTTGAATTTGAACATTTTCGCTAGCTTCAACTTTACTATTGTGTATTAATTCAATACATCAAAGTGCTCAGTAGATGTTACCCTTTAAAATGACATATTGATGAATTCTTGAAACTAATCGCGTGTTTGGCGGTTATTCCCAGAAATCAAAGACAATTGCAAGATATTATATATGTAATTTACACTTTCTTACATCGAATGAAATTCTTAAAGTGGAATTTTTAAAGCTGACTTAAATAATAAATATTTAAAGTTTCTAACTTATTACATAACATAAAAAAATGAAGTTATGAAAAAGTACTCAAAAACAATGTGTTGTTACATGAGATTGTTTGAACAATAATGATTGAGCAATAGGTTGCTCAGTTAACTTATTCTAAACAAGTTACACCTTACCTGGATACAGTTTCCAAAGAACTAGAGCCCAGTTGCTCATAAGGCTATTGGGAACCCCCTTTGAATATTTTCATATATCAAAAAAAATAAAAAGGAACTTAAATTTAATTGTTTAGACTTGGAGAGATTTAGTTATTTTTATTGTAAATATAAAATTACACTCACAAAAATAGCTTGCATAAAGAGTGTCTCAAGTTGTAAACTGCAACCAGTTTTATTTTTTAATAACCACTCTTTTCTACTCCAAGAGTGGCAATGGCGGTCTGATTGTTGTTTAGGAGAGAAGACATGTCCATATGTTGCCTCTATGTAGCTTAAAAAGTTACCCTATCCATTATTAAAAAAATAAAAAGGGATGGACAGAAACCACGTGTGCCCAGTTACCTTTTTTTATTTAGTTTATCTTACCTTATTCGATTTCAATAATATTTTGGCCAATGTTCAAACGTTTAAATATCTGGACGGTCGTAGTATGTTATTGCTTTTAAAGCTGACGTGAATGAGACAAAACTACCCACGCTACCTAAGTGATATTGAATTTTCAATCTTTAAGGTCACACATTCTTCTATCACGGTAGACAACTGCGCCGTGGATACCAGGTTTACGATCGATCAGAATAGAAGAGCTAGTTTTCTCAGGAAAATGTCAACAAAATTTCTTTGTTAAAATGTCCTTAAAATTAAAGTAAACATAGTAATAATAAAGTTCATTATTAGGAGGCCAGTTTTCTTTAGAATTGGGTGGGTTGTGTGCCGTCGTTCTCTAATGGAAACCAATTATCTCCAACTTTATGGAGACGTAAAAACAATCTACGGACTCATAATGTTTCTTTCAATTCAATCATAATGTTCAGTCCGAGAGTATTAGTTGGATAAAAAAGTAGGAAATTACGAGATATCCAAAAATAAAAGCACCCCAAGTTAGTATTAGGATTTTTATTAATTATAGGATATTATACTGGGGCCTAGTACCAACACGTACCACATTTAAAGATGTGATTGGAGGCAGATTGTGGGGTTTTCTCAATGAGTAAAATTCTAACCGCTGGAATATAATGCCAGTAGGCTCCCATTGAACATGAGCGAAGGAAAACGTTCAGTTGAACATCATTTATAATAATGTCATGTGGTCAGCCAAACATAGTAATAGAATAATAGTCCCAAAGGCAATAAAAATAAGTTTTCCTCCGATTTTTTGAAAAAAAAACCAACGTTTATTTTTTCTTACGGCCAAGTTATATTCTCATCAAGTGCACTTTGCAGTTCTTTTGTAAACATTTTTGCATTAGTACAACGAAGCAAGTACTTTCTCGCACTCTATAAGGGCTCTGTAATATTATTCTGCAATTTATGAGCTCACTCCACTGTGGGATCAGAAGCTATTTACGATAAACAAAATCTTGAGTTGTTCCCAAAATATTAAAAAACAAATCAGTGATTATTATTCTGGGAGTACTATTAAAAAAAAAAAAAAAAAAAGTTTAGTCACAACTTAATTTAAAATAAAATAAATAAAGTGTATTTCAAACTGATAAACATTCCTGAATCGACGTAGGAATTTTGTGGACTTCAAGTGAAAATGACATTTATTCACAAAATCATTAATTTAGTTTTATTTGCTAATTTAGAACTGGTAACTTAGAAAAGCTAAATAATATTATAAGTCAACGTCTCATCAGTATCCTGATATTTTTTATTCTATTTCTAGGTCCTCTATTGCGTTGATGAATACTTTTAAAAGTGTAACTATAAAAACTTCAATTAGTTCATAATTAATGTAAAATAAACCTTTTAAATAATAAAAATAAATACAGAGGTTATGATCCACTGTCAACTGAAAGTGCACTCTAGCACTGTATTCTTCACTTCATCATGTTTGACCCTCGAAATGATGAAGTGAACTCCTTCAGGCAGACAGAAAGGCTCATAATATAAAAACTTATTTTATATACCTGCACTTCGATTAACTGCTTTAAATTATTGTGTAATTACGCAATGAATTTTTGGAAAATTCCTCTCTTTCAAATGACATACGCTTGAAACTTTTTGTATCTGCATACTGATCTACTTGGCAATGTCAGGTAAAAGAAAAGTATCAGGCCACGATACCATCTACTACGTCGTATCTTTTGCAGAACTGATTCATCGATCCAATCTGTTGCGTAATACTCCCCCTGACCTGCTTTGTACCTTATTGGATTTGACGAACAATACGGCGGAGTAGTGTAGACGAAATGGATTAGGTTGAGTAACACAAATTTAGAAAATCATACGGTTCCTGAATTGTGAGATCAACCGAAAATTCATACAAATTTCATACATGTATGTATATTTTTTTTCACTTGCCAACATGTTGACAAAACTTGCTTTACTATTCGGGCCAACGAATATCACATGCAAAATGATTAAGTATTATATTGATAGCAATTGTATTGATCGCTAAAGATACAATAATAGTCAGAGCTCATTCTTGCTATGCCGTTGCACAGAAGTTACTTATGGTTTAAGCTTCTTATTTTCCCCCCGTGGTTTAAACCACGTCAGGTGAGACAAATGGAAGATTAAAGAGCGATCCAATGCATTGCAAAGGTCCGCGGGACTAATTGCATTTTCTCGTCCATTATTTTGATATATTATAGGACCATATTACTGATCAGTGAAAGTGGCCATCCTAAAATTTTGTGGATACCTCATACCAACATGTTCTGCAGAGCATGGGTATTTTTGGAACATCCTTCAGGTCATCACGGATATTATACGATTACTTAATTTTATGCTATAAACCAATAGCTACAAATTTACATATTAACAACTGTCAAGGTGCACCAAAATAACAAACTCGGAATTGAAAACATATTGATGAAATAATTATATTGCAGAAAGTTGCTTAAAATATATTTTTAAAATAAAATCACACAAAAAAAATGTATTCATCACTTAAACGTCTAGTTTGAAAAAAAAAATTAAGTACCCCTTGAAAAAAATTAGAACTATAAAATATAGATTACTACAATTTAACTGTTCTGAGATAAGCCCAAAGTTGCAACCTGTTACTAAAGTTTGACCACTAATACTTATGTATTTAATTGTATTACCAGTATTTTCCTTCTTTTGATTGTTTTTCTTTTAATTTAATTTAGTGTTATACTTTTTATTATTTTGAATTTAAAGTAATTCTTGAATGATATTTTTAATTTGAGGTTTTTTTATATGTGATGTATCATTTATTTTTTTGTTAAACATAGCTAGATTTATTTATTCGTTCATTGTCATAACTCATAGGGGAATAGTAATATGTGTTCTATTCTATTCTAATGAATAAAAAACGGACTCATTACACAAATATCCCATTGGCCCAGAGTCTTTCACAAATCCAGAATAGCGGATCAGTTAACCCTTGGTCAAAAAGGTGCACAGGTGGATATGTGAGGTGAATGCCAATTGCCAGTGAGCAAGCGCAGGCCTCGAACAAGGAACAAGCTTTCTAAGCTGCCTTGCCGAGGACGGTTAATGCCCCCACTATCCACTTTGCATCTATTGTTATTCAAATGCTAAACTTTTAACCATCGTGTATCTCTAGCTCATCAAGAAATCAATATCCTCTTATTTTCTTTATCTTGAATAGTTTATTAATTTAGTTTTTGTTTGCAGCAATTATAAACTAAACATATAATATAAATATCTTATGCCGAATGCAACGACACAATGTTGTGAGTTAGGAGCAAAGGCTACCTACCCCATCAAAAAATTTGGCAAGAACAGCAACTCCATAAAAAACGAGGAATGTTTATTAATAAAATAGTTTTTTTAGCAATTTTTTTTTTTTTTCCATAGCCGCTTTAAGTTTACAGATAATTATATAAAATTATAGGTCCTCAGGCGAATCTATTTAAAAAGTATTTTTGTATTTCCTGTAGCATCGCTACATTATATACAGGTTTTGTTATTTAAAAAAATTTTAAAATGAATAAACAAGTATAATGATACACATTATACGTGACTGGTCTAAATTGACTAATAAAGGTGATGGGGCTCACCTTTTTTATCAAACTTAAAACTAACTTACATACTAATTCTTAACCCAATTTTCCCCCAACAGTCTGTTGCCATCGATGCGGGAGGGGTGGTGGGGCCATAGTGTTTAACACTGGGTAGGTTAGGTGCTGCAACGAGTTAAAAAACCTAATGTGTCTCCGGCGGTATAAAAAAAATAAATACTTTCTTACTTTTTTTTTTTTTTTTTTTTTTTTTTTTTTCCCATAGCTTTCAAACTTATAAAAATGGGTTGTGGGAAAAATAAAAGGAAAATTATTTTGGATTGATGGATGCCTTTCACTAAGGGGAGTCCCATTTGAAGGAAGTATGAGAAGGATATGGGGTGTGGGATGCCTAAAGGAGGCTGGTGGGTTCGGGAAGGTAGTGAGAGTCTACCTATACTGAGACCTTGATAGAAACGTAAAATAGAATAATAGAAACTTTCTTACTTTTTTTTTTTTTTTTTTTTTTCTTAGCTCTCAAACTTATAAAATAGGATGTGGGAAAATTATTTTGGGCTAATGAGTGCCTTTCACTAAGGGGAGTCCCCCATTTGAAGGATGTATGAGAAGGATATAGGGTGGGGTATGCCTAAAGGAGGCGGGTGGAATCATACCTCGGTAGACTCTCACTACCTTCCTGAAACTTTCTTACCCTACTGGTCTTGGATATAATCCGATATCGTAAATTTAGACTAACGGGAATTAGCTTTGAATTTACATATTCACAACTGTTAAAAAGCACCAAATACTGAATTCGGAATTTCATACAATTTAATATTCTAATAATTACAATAATTACAATAATATTCTAACGATTAAAGATCTTGGCGTCCTGATTAATAGTAAGCAATATGAGGTTGGGGCTTGCGATGGAATTATGCAAAACCATTAAAACTGCCTGTGAAATTTTTATCGACAGCGTAAACCCTAAATTGTGTGATGCACCACACTTGACTTTTTTTTGTTCATTATTTTATTTATTTACACTGCGCCACACATCCCTATAATCCTCCTTGGAGACTAAAGCGGCAGTGGCCTCGTGACCAGCTATAAATATGTGATAGTGGGACAATGGTGGTGATGGCTTGGCAATGGTCAGTTTCTCCAATCATGCCCTGAGCATCTATGGCTCTCAAGTTCTTGGTCAGCCTTCACTGGCTCGTATCCGGTGACGCAGCTGATGGAGGAGTGTGTGGAACTTCCCAAGACTCCACTTCCTCATTCGCATGCAATGGAGGCGACAACCATGTGGATTTGGGAGGTATCTGGACTGTTTGTAAATACTGCATGAATGAAGAAATGTAAATGTATACGATGAACTACCCGTGGAGTATTATATACTTCAAAGTGAAAATTCAAAAGCAGGTTGGTTCATTAGCATAAACTAGTGAACTGTTAAATGAATGAAAATAAGAATTTATGCCAAATCACAATACATGTATTCAAAATTAAACAAAATGTTATCAAAATTTCATAAAAAAATTAGGAGCAAAAATAAAATACCCAGGCCTGGTTAGTAATAATATAAAATTTACCAATGTAAGACATAGACTTGTTTCAAAATAAAAATATCTTTTATCCTTAATAATTAAGATAATTAACCAAATTCTAGTCACAATAATTAAATTTTCAATAAATTCAACTAATTTAAATATAATGCCATTTAAATAAAATAAATAATCAAAATTAAAGCGTATAATTTATAATCTTCTTTAAAATGGCGATGAAATTTATCAATAAAATATTACGTAATTTTAATTCAAATGGATCGTTCTTTTGATAAATCGAACTACTATTTTCGATTTCAATAATAATTGTCGGGTGTCTTGATCACGTCGAGCTTCTCGTTCACGTCGAGCTTCTCGTTCACGTCGAGGGGGGGGGGCGTAAGCTTTACGTCTCTAAACCCCCAAAACCAAACGTCATTAGGATGATTATTGTTCAACCTCTGCTTCCGAATTGGCCTCGTGGCACCTTTTGATCGTATTTCTTTTGCTATTTCTGGTCTTGTCGATAGTCAACAATGAAACAGTAAGTATACTTATTATTTTCGAACTGTTCCTTAGTCTAATCTCATGAGCTTCCTCACATTCTAGTGATGCGTGTATTAACTAATGGCCGGAACACCACTTTTTCTTCCGTGTTAATTAGCAAGTAGAGATCTTAATCTATTAGCAACTGCTTTCTGCCAAAGAATAATCGTGTATCTCTTGCAACAGCGTGTCTCTAATGTACTCTACGTGCAGCTGAGTATACATAATCCGTAAAGTGTGTACACAGTATGTCATATATTTCCTTAAATTACATTGTCGGAAAGAATAAAAACGATAGCTCGGTCACAGCGTCACTTCGATTTTTCCATGTACGAGGGAAGTATGTGCTAGTTAGTCTATAATTAATTGAATATAAAAGACGAATACTTCAGGACGCTTGACTACTCAAACACTTCTGAAAACCAACAAAATTCCAATCAGTTCATTAACATTACAATGATAATAAAAACAAAGGACATATAATATGTAAACTTATAAAACATAATAATATCCAAGTATTAATATATAACATCGGTGGCTCCGGGGAATAAGAGGGTAATTCAAGTTACCCTAACGAAAATAATGAAATAAGTGGTCATATAAGGTTTTGTAGCCTGTTAAGAAATGTGTACTTATAGAGAATTAAAAATAGAAAATGTAAAGAAAAATGAAGAAAATAATAGAATAACCTAAACAAGTTCCTGTATGATATTACTATTAATGGCGAAGAAATCGTAACATTTTCAGTTCCTAGGGGGAAAGGACATATGATGGATTGTCGGGAGTGGGGTTGACACAAATGTACTGCCGGTTTGGTGTTAAATATGGAGAACAGGTTTAATGGTAAATGGATGGTTGCAAAGAAGTATTTGAAACGTTGGAATGGAGTACCCCTTTTTAACTGAGAATATAAGGGGGTCCTTCTAGAATCTCTTGAGCAAGCCAGTGAGGATCTAATAAATGTTCTAACTTCTAATTTTATCTCTTTCTTTTCCAAGGTAGCTCCAAGTCTATCGGGCACAACGGAGCAATAGCCTAGGTTAGAGAAGACGGGGAGTAAGTACGATTAGCTCGGACAAAGGGATAGTCTCTCAGTTTCTTTAGTTGGATTGAGGAGACAAAGATTTTTCTTGAGATGGGGGTAGTGTGATCATTCCAAGTCAAGGTGTTAAGGTATTGTTAATGAGAAGTCCTGCATCTTTAACAGTAGATTTGTCAGGAACTTCGACTGAATTGATTTTGAAATTGGGTATGTCTTTTAGTCCAAGAGATAGCGAGTTAGTTTATATCTGTCATATGTTCGAAGCTGGTATCAAGATATGAACAGTGAAAGGAATGGTAAATTTAAGTTGGCAAACAAACGATACTTATAGGTTTTTATGGTGTTCGGGAGACTCTATATTTATTTTATTTTTTTCCCTCCCCTTCCTGAGGACGAGGAATACGGAGTCTTGTTTGGGAGACTTAACATGCAGAGGGAAAATGGTATTGGAAATAAAGATAAACCTTGTTGTGGTGTATTGTTTCTTAATTCTAAACTTTATCGCACTCCTTTCAGGATATCTATGAAGTTAATATGAGAAATATTATGAATTGTTACGGACTGAACACGACTAGCGAGTAAAGGATTTAAGCCATTTTAAGGAGCTTTCGGTGAGAGAGAGAGTGGGTTAGGTGGATTTGGTCTACCGTGATAAATGCTTTATTGAAGTCAAAGACCAAGTACGGTTACATTCTTGTGGTCCATAGCAAGTCTAATGACTTGAGTAGTTTCTAGTACCGCTCTACTGCTTTATGTGCGGTATGGGAGAGACTTCTAGGGGCTTCCGAGAAAGCGCACTTGATAAATACAGGACAATAAACGGATGGAGCAGTGAGTGGGATTGGAGCAATATTTGCTTTTTTCAATGTGTGTAGTGAGGAAGTGTTTAGGGAGCATTCTTATATATGCACGGTATATGGAAAAGTGGCTGATAGGGATAATATAATGTAAATAGCAGGAATTTCGTCAGAAACTAAAGCATTTAAGAGTAATTTTAGGTTGGAATCTAGGATTTGTTGAGGTGTAATAGCTGGTGAGGTTTAGGGGAAGGATGAGATCGAGTCAGTGATATTTGTCATGATAAAAAGTGAGATCGGGGTGCAAGTGAACAGCCAAAACTATATTACTATTATGAGTGGATGTTAGGTTGCACAAAGTTGCCATTATTTCATCTACAAAAGACATTTCTTTGCCAAGAGCGCTTATAACTATCTTATAACGTTAAAAAAGGTTGGCCTGGAAAAATATTTTTAAATTTAACTACTTATTCATTGGAGCCATAGATACAAAAGTAGCTTTCACTGCAACTACAAGTTTTATCAGCATACTGGATTATTTGCGTAATATGAAAGTATTAATGCATATACTGTAGCTTTTATTTATTTTATTATCATCTTCATGTTGAGGTCGGAAACTTTTCAGACCACCTGTGTAGGTCTATGTGGCATAACATACATGGTATTGTATTTTGAATTTTACTGCCAAAGTACAGACGTTTAATTATAATTTCCCCCAAAACAAATTCCTGGTTACGCTCTTTATTTATTAAGTCGTGCACTGTAAGCATCCATCTTCCTGTTCAAGGCGCAATCGAACATAAACTTTACTGTCTATCTTGAGTTTTACACCAAGATTTTCAAGGAGCAAAGAGTTCATATAAGCTAATAAATACACAACATATAAAATAATTGTTTTCACTAAAATGTAATTCAATGAAGAACCACCAATTATTTTTTTTTTTCATTTATATCTTTGATTCATTCATCAAGTATACTATCAATTGACTCATTGGATGAACGATATCATTCGATAAAGTGATAATGGCGAGATAGTGGTTTATTGGTTAGCATAGGTTATGGGCATTGAGGCCACGTTCTGCTCTATGTGATTGGAAGGTGTTATCGTGTGGGCGAGGTTTAATAGCTTGCCTACATTCAAAAAGTCTCTTTTATTAGCTCAGCATGTAGTGGACGTGTTTGTTTACATACCCCATATTGTGTAAAGATAAATATTTGCGGGAGTGTATTAATAGTGTACCTGCTGCACTTCGACACTGCTAGTCTTGATTTGGGCTTCTATTTATTATTGTAATTGTTTTACCATCAATCCTTCACCCATACTCGTTATGCAATCTGTAAATAGGAGGAAAAATGTCTTCTGTGCTGCTTGAAGTCAAATGGTGGTATTGCCAGCGTTTTTACAGTCAAGTGTGATACGACAAATCGTTAAGGGATCGTTACAGCCTCGAAAATTAATTTAATGATTTTTTTTGGTTTCAGTCCACCGTAACATACGTTTATCATCTAAACGTATAACTTATTATTATATTAATCATCAGGATGTCGAGATCTTTAATTTGATTGCCTATTCAATACGATCAGAAAATATTTGCTTTTTTAATTATCAACCAATAAAATAATGACACTTCATTATTTTTCATGGAGTTACTCTTATTTTTAGCTCCATCGGCCATCAAATGTGATTACTATGAAAAATATTATGAGTTTTAAAATTTTAGCGGTAAGGTTTTGTGAACATGATAAATTTGATAACTGTTTGTAATTATAGTTTAAAAAACACAAAAGTGTGAGAATTTTTATTTTAACCCTACTCAACGTTATAGAAATTTTTTTTTTATGACAAGCAATTAACTTATTAATGACAATAATCATATAGAATCGGATCTCTATTCAGTATGAATAACAAGGATTGACTGACCAAGACTCTGGTTTTGAAAATAACAAGTAAAAGGGCATGTTCATGTTACGTGCAACTGTGGAATAAAGACATATCCAGTGAATGTAAGGAGATTACAATAATTAGATGAAGGTGTGAGAATAAAGAACAACTTTGAAACTTTGATTTAGCAATGAAAATTATCTGAAAAAAAATGTTGGAAACACATTAATTGTAATTTATAACTAATAACTAAACGTCTTACTCCATTTTAGTTTTAGTAGTAGTAAATGAAGTCATTTAATTTTAATTTTTTATTTTCGTCATAATTCACCAATTTATACGTGAACATTATCAGAAATACAGCCCTAAAATAACTCAAACTCAAATCGGATCATTATAAAAAAAAAATGTACATCATTATTTTTTCAAAAATGGGACTGATAATAATAAAAACGAGTTAAAAAACAATTCTATTGGCGTTCTTAAACATTTAATCAATAATGGAATCATTAGTGGAAGTACTACTCCAAATTACTTTTTAAATCTGTGTGCTTTATTTTATAAGCAAACTCGGTCACGGGTCGTAAGAAATGTCAGTCGAGCGTGCACTTGATTGTAGTAAAAAACATAAAATGCTTCTTCTCTAATGGCCCCACGTCTGTGATTTAAGCAGATGTAGTGGGGTCCGTTTCTACGTTCGCCCACATTTAGGTGTACTAGTATGTTGGCCATCTATAGGTTGCCACCCTTTTCTAATAACCATCTCAAGTGGCGAATTGCTACAATGGCTTGGGGTTGACACAATACTTTCTCGCCCCACCGGGACCAAAAAAAAAAAGTATATAAATATAATTGTGATATATATGTTACATTATTTATTTTAACACCTTTAAATAATAAATAAACAGTTAAAGTAGTGAGCTGATACAGTTTATTTTATTATAATATTTGATCTTTGATTGGAATCCGTTTTGTTGTAACTTAAACATGTATCGTATACATCGTACTAAGATGGAAATGAACTTGTTACATTGCCTCCAACCCGAACGTTACGCAACTTTTTCCCATCCATTGCTGAATACATAACAAACTCAATGAATTGTAAACATTTCCTATGCGTATTTTGATTATTCAAACGCTTTAAAGAAATCAGTTGTATAATACTCAAGGTTTATAACACTATAGCTATCCGAAGAGTGGAAGTGTTACCCATGGGAAATTTTCAGGAACTCCTTAAATTTACGGTTGCTTTCTGTGGCCTGGCCGGCCCATTCTTACCCTGGGAAGGAGCTAAAGCTGGCCAGGGTCTTAAGATGGTCAACCATCAAAGCACCGAAAATGCTTGTAAGCCTTAATCATTGGCTTAGCTACTGGCTCGCTCTCTATCTACGAGCTCAATATTTAGTTATCTTTTATATTGTATTATAGATGTCATAAAACATAATATTTCATGATAATATTATTATTCCAGAGCCATGGGTGTTGTAAATTGGTCACCCATATCCCTTATATAGCTATTGATGTGTGATCCACCTCTATGGTGCGAAACTTATTAAAAAGGGAGAGACCTCTCTATTCTTCCATGAGGTACTACATGATGAGTATCAATAAAGATGGTCATTGGAGAAAAAAAATGTTTTTATTATTTGTAAAAATCTATTCTGTACCGCTCTATTTCTTTGTCTATTATTACATTTTGATCGTTTAAGAGCAAAAATAAAATTAAAAAAACAAAAATATTGTGACCTTACTGCTAGCCAACGTGACTACTTCACTAACAAGGGGAGGGTGAGGTCGTAGGGTCACCGATTATTATGAAACATTTTTTGGTGAAGCTAGGTACCTAGAGAAATAACATATAAGTTTGAATACTCTTTGGTTCCATCATAATTTCTGTATTTATTATGTGTATTTATACATCTTCATATTTATACATATTAAATAAAAAAAAAAAAGATGCCTTGCATGCCAAGGCTATTGGCCTGTAGCTCGATGCTTATCCTCCTTCCAAACGCAAAATGATGTTCTTATTTTTTTGCTTGCTTAAATTTTTATTCATCTCTTTGCATAAATTATCGGGAATGCGTCCTTTAGTGAAGCTAGCTTTTTTCAACTCCAGGTAGGAAAAAGGTTTGTTGAAAGGTTGCAGTCTCGTGAAAAATGCTAATCGGGGTGGAGTCACATCTTTCTGGCATTTATCTGGACTCTATCCATAAATTCTCATTAGCGGACACAAGCTGGACGTGAGCACCCAGACAATCTGCTATCTCAATTGGAACAACTATTTGAGATAGTAAGAGAGGTAATAGGTGGAAAATAACCATTGCCATTTATCTTTCTCACGAAGCCACAAATAATGGAAAGAGGAGTGTTATGATTTATTTGCGATACGAAATTTTGCCAAAATGATGATTTATTTTTCTTGATTACGAATCTTGCATTTTTTCTGGCAACAAAGTAAGATTTAAGATTCTCTGAAGTAGGGCTAAACTTGAAAATTCTTAATGATTTTCCTCATTCCACGAGGGTACTAAACGTCTATAGTGGGTCTGTTTTATTTGAGGTAATGACTTTATACCAGCTTGAACTATGGCACATTTAATGTTTTCCCACACTAGTTAATCCTCAGGACCTCCTTTTACTTCAGCTACCAGTAGACGACTACTTATACTTAATAATTTGATGTAATTTTACAATTTCAGATAGATGGAATCATTTTAAGTCCACTATCATAGAACATACATGAAGACAGGCGAAATATAGTATAGCCTGGTAGTACACAGGGGTCTGAAAAGTTTCCGACCTCAACATGAAGATGATAATAAAATAAATAAAAGCTAGTGAAATAAAAGCTTTGTTAGGTCGGAAACTTTTCAGACCACCTGTGTACCTGAATGAAAGTAGAGCTATCCCGCCGGGCTCAGCAATTAATGGCACTTAAACATGTTTTAAGGAGTTGGTTGTGTGTTTTTGTGCCAATGGAACCTTCATGGGGTTTTCATGTCCCTAGGTCAAAGAAGGCTCATAACCGGCAGACAGAGTGAAAAAATAAAAGTTTCGACAAACAAATCCTTTAAAATGCAGATGAAAACATTGTATGAGAGTTTTTCCGCTTTAGCGCCACTGTGCGCTTGGTGGTGGAGTTATCACGGTCAGGGATGGCTAAAAATATACAACTGGTTTCCATTGAGTGGTTGGAGAGTGGCGGGCTCGGCTCGGCTGATTCACATACCGTTACTACAGATCAGCTATCGATAGCTGGCACATATCGATATAGAGATGTGCAGTCGATAAGTACGTTAGCGAGGACACGTAGCTTGAGCGGATTCGCTAACCCCCCTCCACCTCTAACACGCCCTGGTCGTCAGTCTATCATTGGATGTGTTGTACATTGTTCGTCTGCGCTGAGCCAAATCTGTCTTCTTTTGTCGACGTATCAGCTCAGTCGGTGAGTCTCATCTTGTAGCTGTATCTTCTTTCGCATTTCAATGTATGTGCTGTTTTATTTGACCAGTGCAGTTGCGACAACATGAGGTGGCATTCCTTCAGTATACTCAACAATCCTCTACCCTTTCACTACTTGAAAAACGTTTTTTGGATTTAGTGCGACTTCAGCTATTAAGTTAATAAGTGCCGTTCTTTCACATTCCTAACCTAGACGTATGTTCTAACAGCCCTATTAGATTAACTGACCTACCTAACAGTTCCATCTGACCGTCCAGATCTATTATTTCAGTGTTTGCCGCTTCCAGTTATTACTGAAAGTGCTCTGTGATTCATAAAAGATGCCGACAGCAACCGGGAAATTCACAGATGATTCATCTGAAACTGGTCTGCCAAGGTAGCTGCTAGCTGCTACTTGTTTGTCCACATGTAGCTGTTACTGATATTTAAGCAACGTGATGGCATCCTCAGTACTTATCCCTAAATTATTTGAAATTATACCCTTAAAATTACAATTTAACTTGTACAGTTTCCATAACCCTTCTTAAATCCAGTCCATGTATCCATAATCCTTAGCTTTTAAAAATGCCAGTTAATCACTGAAAGTGTTCAAGTTAGTAGAAACATCAACAATTAAGTGCAGGAAAACTATTTCAACACCTGTATAACACAGCCCCATAACTGGCACTCCACTGAAACATTAAAGTTTAACTATTTTGAATGTGAACATGAGAAGATTGAAGCAGTGTTCATGGTCAATTTGCTTTACTTTCAATCGTCTTCTTGTTTTATTACTTAGACAGCTGTAGAAAGTAGTCTCCAGGAAGGAAAGATAAGATTTATTCCCATTGGCCTTGCATGATCTATTAGTCGATACTTCTATGCTATCAAATTTTCTTTTATCACCTGATTTATTATTTTATTAGCAACTGTAGTTTATTGTTTGCTTGATATGGATCTATAGTCACATACAACTGCTTTTTATTATTCATGAGGTTTTTAATTTAATTAATAAAATTAACTTTAATGTGTTATCTGGAAACAATATTATTCTTAATTAAAGATTTGTGTGTGAATAGGATAATGGGCAATCCAAGGATTTAGTCAAAGTGAATTAATTAATGTATTGCATATTAAATGTGTTGCATAGTAGGATTTTTTAAATACGTTTTTGGCACTCCTTGATTTTTCTTGTGTTTCAGTTAATCATACAATATACAATTTTATTGAAAATATCTGGCAACAAACTTCTGAGTAGAATTTATTTCGATGTTAAGCAACTTTGTGAAAATAATTGCCCAATCTGTGTCTTGACATCTGCTGTTTTGCCACAATGAAATTAGTCTTGTAAATCTCTTTAAAAGGAAGTTTGCAAAAATTCTTTTACTTATTTACAAAGAAAATTAATCCTTCTTCATAATTTATTTAAACAATATTTTCTCTATTTGTAATATTAAGTTAATTATTTAGACATTCACCCAAAGTTCAAGTGGGCTAATCAATTAAGACTGTGTTTATTATTTATTTGGATTTGAATATTGAAGAAATATTGTACTCACAAACGATATTAATAGTAAATTATACAGTTGGTAGTTACTGCAAATTTTGTTAATATTTAACCTAATTGTTACTTTCAGCTTGAATTGGATTAAAAATCACATCTCTATTAATTAGATTTTCTTATTTGTAGACCATTTGCTCTGATATATTCTACAAACATTTTTAATTTTAATTATTGAATCAAAAAGTACATGACTTGGTAACTATGGTCTATAGGAGTAGGTTATCATAACTGGTTATGATTTTAGCAGTGACATTTATCCTGGGTTCCTCAACTGAGGCTGTGGAAGTTATTTCCAGGCTCATTCAAATATCAAAACTATTGCAGAGTTACTGGTATTAAAACCAGATAAAAGAGATATAGTGGTCAGTTATGTGAACCACCAGGCTTATTTAAATGAAATAAATTCACTTTCTATCCAGAAAAGAAAGGAACATATCTTATTGAGAAGATTAACCACTTTACCATGTGAGAGCCGCAATTAAAAATTTTGGTTCTTACTGTTTACTGTTATAAAATACCTAATAGTATAAATAAGAAAAGATCTATAGTTAGTCAATCTTTTCAAACCTGGCTGTATTTGTTCAATCACATTGAGACTGCACTCGGATAGGTTTGAAAAATTAGCTGAATCAGACGACGACCAAACCCTGTAAAAACACTGGCAACAGTCTTATTCTGTAAAATTCTTGCAGCTATGAATGGAAGAAAATTTTTGGAATCAAAAAAGTAAAATAAAATGATGTTTAAAATAAAACCTGTCATAATCAAAAATTTATATCATTTGTATACCTGGTTTTTCCACAGGACAACTGGTTTATCTTTCAGCTCATCTTACCAGTTCGCTTCTCCTCATAAGTTGTAAAACATCTTATTTTTTAAGAGCATGCACTTCTTTTTAAGGACGAATCAATTATCAAGGATAATTAGTTGCATATTTAGCAAGGCGCACTACATCAACTGAAATACTATTACTGAGTCTTGCCCCTACCATGTATGTAGTTGAGTTGTCTTTACTTAACCTACTAGTGGGCTTTACTGATAAATGAGAGATATGGAACTCTTTTATTCATTAATGTTTTTACAGTTTACTCATGGTACTTCTCAAATTTGTACTATCTCAGCATACCAACCCTTTTCTTCCACAAAGAGGCTTTGTAAGCATGCTCTTTGGGTGGTCATTATCACCTCTAGTGGGAATGCTTGACCTACCCATCTCACCTCATAACTGTAAGACATTGGACTTACCCACAAGTCATGATTATTGTGCCTACTCTGTTCACTGTTGGCAAGAAGTACCGAAACATCCGCCTAAGTATTTTTCTCTTGAATGACAAACAGTTCCTGGTCTATGTTGGTAGCCATGCTATTGTGGAATATAGGAGGAGTTATGGTTTATTAAAAAGGTGAATTTGGTGTTCTTTTTTGGCACAAGAAAGGTAAAGTAACATTAATTAGCATTGAGGATTTGGAGGAGTCTAAAATATGTAAGTTACACCATTTCAAAGTCGCAGGACCCAATATCTACTGTCTCAAAATATTTTGGGGTTTTCCCTGGGATCAAATACTTGTTTTTTTTATCACATTAACCTCAAGCCCAAGTCTTCTTGCAGGTCCTTCTAGTGCTAAAATGGCTGAATTATCAATATCTATATAATAAATTTTCCGTCACTCCACAATATCTAAAACCTCATCTGTGCATATGGAGACAAACAAAATCTATCAATAGCATCAAAGGTAACAGCAGAGCAGAAGTGGGAACAAACATGGATTCAGAATATATAGCGAAGAAATGATCAATGTAGCGATACATAAGACTTCTTCGCACCAACACAGTCACAATATGGCCTTGTTGCACTTCCTCATTAATAAATTACATAACATCCCACTATGCAGGGATGACTATGATATAAAGCATAGACATATACATCATGTAGCAATAGCCATCGGGTACCAATACAGATACTATAACAAGATTAAAAAGAGAAATTGTGTTCAGTAGACTAACTAAAAAGAATAAAAATAACTCGGATGTTAAAAAATGGTGCGCTGTTTATCCTATATTGAGGATATATTTCTGGGAAATTGGGGAATATTCTGAAAAAAACCAGACATTGTTATAGCTTTTAAATGTAAAGTCACTATGCAACTAAATTTCCCACATTAAAGACTGGATTCAGTTAAAAGATAGACCAGGTATATATAGGATAAAGTGTAGGGAATGAAATAAATCTTATCTTTGTAAAACAAATAGAAAATTATTTATTAGATGCAAAGAACATTTTAAACTAAAAACAAGCCAGATTTCCAGCATTTACAGGAGGAAAGACATCATGATGCACCACATAGAGTTGCCTTGTTACACCATACAGATGATAAAAAATTATTTGATAGACTGGAAAACATTGAAATGAAATAAATTCCCTAATATTGGATAATATAAATAAGAAATAACAAACACACATATGCTCTATACCTTCTAAATATAGCCAGTTGTAGAGTGAAGTCTGAAGAAATGGGAAACCTATTTGAAAGTCTGAATTTTTATAAATTATTTTACACACCATAAATTGGGTGAATAGATAAGTGTATTATTGTTTTTTTAATTATTATTACTTATTTGTCACTAGCTATCTAAGAAATTGTAACTTTTTAAGGACTAACTTTGTTGAAAGCTACATAGAGAATTAGACTAATTAGTTTGTAGTAATTCAGACTACTTCATTATTATTTAGGATCACTGTTGTTACACTATATTGTATAATATCAGTAAGCTATACACTGATTATGATATATGAACTAAAATTGTTATTCGGATGTCGATGATTGTTCGAATGTTGGATCTTCCTAAAGTATAATAAAATATTCCTAATGTTTGAATTTTGCATTAATATGAAAAGATGAGTATAATGCTATTACATGTAGAAGCCACAATAGAAATAATATTACTAAATATGTTTTCCCTTTAAACAACTAAATAATCTTATTAGGTATGAAGAAGCCAGTGTATGTTAGGGACTTAATTGCTGTCATTCTATGATGTAAGTTTTTTTTCATCCGATACATCAAATAATAAAAGAAGTTTAAAAAAATACTTTGAATGGTTTTCATATATACTTAACCTATTAGATAGAATTATAATAGCTCCCGATAAGATAGTTTGATTTTTGTACTAAGTAGAAATAAGAAAGAGCATAAATACATAATAATAAACTTTGAATAATAATTACATCTATCAATAAATTGCAAGGTATCTTTCACCTAATCAACATACATCTGTTGGGTAAACTTTTTATAAAAATATATATATACATATTTGATTCATATATTGAATTATTAACGATAATAATCAAACATCAGTAAGTTAATTATGTACTATACTCTACTCACAACCTTTTTTACTGCAAACAATTTTAATGTTTAATGCTGTCATTCAACAATTAACAGACCAATCAATTTGTAATTAAAATATCCTTTTCGAAAATGCCTATATCTTCCTGCTAAGCCACTAATAGTGAATCATATCTTATATTCTGTTGAAATTTAGTAATTACTCAATCAATTAATAATTAGACTATCCTATTGGAAATTTTCCTGTTTTGACTATTAAACTGTACAGTGCAGGCAAGTTTCTGCACTCGCAAAGCACCTACCTGATACTAATTATCTAGTACCACCAGATTATTCCCCACTGATAAGCTATGTCATTGTGTGGAGAATGTATCGTACATTTTACAGAAGTAGCAATAAGAGTCATTAATCACTTTCATTATAAATTGGTATAATTACTGTACTCGATTAACTTTTCTAATTCTTTGCTCATTAGAAAACTATATAAAACATAAACGTTAAAAGTAATTTATGCCCTGTTGTGATTGCCTTTTTTTGTATTTGTTGTGCAATCCTCAGAATCTGGCCACATTGAGGGTATTCATTGTCAGACAAAACAAAGCAAAGGATTCTTATACACCACATCAGTAAATTGTTAATTGTACGTAATCAAGGAAACAAATGTGTTTTTGTTTTATATTTTATTGACATTCGGCCTGGATTTAAAGTTTGTCAGATTTTGGCATTAATGAATAAATTGTTGGTATTAAAAATTTTATTTCTGACATATAATTCCTAATTTTATCTTATTATTTTCTGGAATTTAAAATGGGTACAAATTAAGTCTTAATGATATTTGAAGTCTGTACTGGAAAACAGCTATATAGAACTTATTGCTTGCTTAAATACATGCCTTTCCTAAATGTTTTCATTAATTTATTATCTTACTTTTAGTATTATTTCCTCAATTAAAATATATTCTTTTTATTCCCATACCAGAAAAATATTAATGGATTAATTTTAAAGTGTTATGTTTTACAGGGCGGATTTAAGAGCACCCTAGTTAATCAATTCCCTACAACAGCATTACATCACCATGTTGCAAACAAAGACCGATGAAGCCTATGATTTGGATAAGCTGACTAAATTTCTAGCTCTGAAGTCAGCTCAAATCATTATGCAATCACGACTTGGGGAAAAACTGAGAACTGAATGCCAACCTCCTTCAAGACCAGTTATCAAGAATGTTGACAGCAATTGGGATCATGTCGACAAAAATGGAGGTGTCAATGGTGAAAATAACAGTGGCACCAATAGTGACAACAAAGTTGAAAATCCTACTGACTATAAGAATTATGTAAGTTACCATAACATTTATTAGAGTTCATTTTAAATTTAAAATAAAATATTTTAATATTTAAATATTATAATCAATTATGTCACAATATAGGTAAGTACCTAAATTAAACCTATGTTAATTAATTGTGCAGTTTGTAGTCACATATAGTTCTGATTTTTTTCTGATGGTTAAGGTGCATTAAAGACAGTAATGTAAAAACAATTTCAAAGATAATCCATACAGTAAAAATCTGGGAGCCAACAATAGAAATCATGTATTTAGTACATTCTAAGCTTAGTTTTAATAAGATTATTTATGTTAATATTTTAGTAGTTTACAATTTTTAAGGTTTTGCTGGTAAGTTGTACCCATGTGTCTTTCTATCCCTTCGCTGAACAGGGGACTTACAAATACTAGAACAGACGTACATCAGGACAAAAACATAAAGGTTCCTGGTTTTCAAAAACCAACTAATACAAACAACAGCAAAATAATACAACAAATATTATACTATATTGAGTAGGTGCCCAAAAAAAAAGTTCTGTCACTAATCATAACATTATAATAGTCTATTCGACTTAATAATTGAGATAACCATTCTAAATACTATGAAGGATCTGGTTTCAAATCCACAGGCTAACTGAAAATTTCTCTGTCATGTAAGTGTTGGGTGCTCCGTGTATGATAAGTCAACCCTCTTGGTCTAGTTGATGACAAATTAAAAATATCTCTTAAATTAAAATAATAATAAATCCATTGCTCAATGACTCGTGAAGAGGTTGGGATAACAGAAGTTTACCACCGTAGTTAATAAATGGCACTGAAAGATTAGCTAGGTGGTTGATAGTCTTATAACTTCTCAACCTTAATTTCTGTTTTCTAAACTGGATTCAACATTACTTTACTCATTTATCCTCACATAGTCCAGTGAACTCTAACCAGACCCATTTATTAAAGACAAAATATTTGGGGTAGCCGGCAATTGAACACGGGTCTCTCCAGTTGGAAGTAGTCAACGATGAGGCTATGAAAATGGAAAAAAATAATCTCTTCTGTCTTAATAATAATTGGTGAAAGAAAAATTATTGTCAGGTTGCGGATTTGAACTCAGGAGGTTTTGATCCTGTTCCAAGATACCCAGGGTATTTCTGTAAGCTATCTAGTCTCTTAATGGTTCTCTTTAGTTGTGTTCTGGATATGTTTATTTTTTTTATTTAAGAGATATTTTTCACTTGTCATCAACTATGGCAAGAGTATTTACTAATATCTAAAGCACTAAGCACTTATTTGACGAAAAAATTTGCGGTCAGCCTGGGGATTTGAAACCAGATTCTTCATAGGATATAGAATGCATTAACTTTCTGAAAAGATACTTTTTCTGTTGGCTACAATGTAGTCAAAGTTATTCCTTTTCAAGCAAGATCCATTCTATTCAAAACATAGATGGAGCCATGTTCTGGATGGGACAGGGAAAAAACATGACAATTATAATGTATCATGAATATAGCAGAGTCCCTAAATTGACATATGTTTTTCTGGGGTGAATTACCTTAGTACTAGTACTGTTCTTAGTCAGGTTCATGTAATATACTTCTTTATATAATTTTGGGGGGATCTTAGCCTCTTTGCAACGCCAATGTCTTTAGTAAGTGATACCATAGTATCCCACAGGATGGTGTGCACTTCAGATTAATAGAATGGTACTATATACGATAATTTTTTTTTATTTGAAGGTAAAATAGAAATAATAGGCAGAACATGATTAAATGGTTATTAGCTTGCTCCTCATCTTTGAATGAACAACTCGATATAGCTTCAAATCCAATAACGCTCAATCAAACAAGAGGACCAGATAAAAATTATCATGAATTTATCTAGGCCTTTTAACAAAAAAAACAGCAATTTATGCGATGTTTTGATTTGTAAAATGATTTTTAATATGCATCAAGTAGAAGAAAATGTTAAGGTAACTCATTCCATTTTAGGGCAAATCATAGAAAAATGTATGTTACAATTTAGAAGTGAAATATGGGGGTAAAAAGACATTGAAAAGCATAGTAATAAAATCTTAGAAGATAAAAAATGCCAACGATAAAAATTGTGTATTCAATAGTTCACAGAGCTGCATTTATTAGTCGTTTTTTTTCCTCAATAGCTTTTCTATTTAAATGTGTTTTCTTTTGTTTAAAGGCTTCTGTGTGAGTTTCATAAGTACTTAATAATAGTGAAAAAATCTACGTGATAATTTTGACTTGTAATAATTCATTTTATCCACACTTTCCAACAAATAAAAAAAAAAAATGGGAAATTTGCCATGAAGTTGCAAAGGGAAGGTACACTTCCTCAAAGCTATGGAAATAGCATAAAATTACAAAAAATAAACCATATAATGTAAACTTGACTAAGTATAGACACTTTTTTTTACCATTGTTTTTTTTGTTTTTTTCTTACTTAGCTCTCAAATTTTTAAGATTATGGATAATGGAAAAATAAAGGAATTTACCATTGTTAAATTAAAGTTGTTTTTTTGGGTTTTTTTTTTCATAGCTCTCAAACTTATAAAAAATAGGATGTGGGAAAAATAAAAGGAAAATTATTTTGGATTAATGGGTGCCTTTCACTAAGGGGAGTCCTATTTGAAGGATGTATGAGAAGGATATGGGGTGTGGGATGCCTAAATGAGGCTGGTGGGTTCGGGAAAGTAGTGAGTGTCTACCTATGGTCTTAAATTAAAGTGAACATATATATATATATATTATAATCATCATAATAGTTATATTATATGGGATGGAGACCATCCCTGTAAGATCACTAGAGTGCTTACCCTCCTGTCATAAGAGCCTTATAATCTTCTGAAGCAGATCTCTCATAAAGCTACTTGATAACCTTCTGGATTAGGTCTGGTATATATAGAATATCCATGTTAGAGATACACGGGTTATTTGGATTATAAAATTTGTTTTATAGTATTGTTACGTTATGTTTTCGTATCTTGTAAAATCCTTCAGATCCTTGTGGAGGGTCTTATTGGTGATGTAAAGTGGTGCTTGTCCTAAATATGTAGTACTTTTCATTGACATTTCTTTTTATCATTATAAGTTTGATTTTTTATAATTTTTATATTACTTGGTATTTTTTTTTATTCAAAAAGACTTAATGTTATTATGTGTTAAGAAATTTTATTAATTTGAAATTGTTTTTTCAAGTAATAAAAAAAAATGTAATTATCAAAGTAAGTAAAATATTGACAATAAAAAACCTGTTGAAAGTGGCTCAAGAACAGTAAGTTCTCAATTCATATTGTTGGCTCCTTTAATTCTATTTTTTTTTAAATATCTCTGAGTTTCTTCGTAAAGTTTTCATAATATTGAAAAGGACCACTTAACCAGTATAAAAAGACCTAGGTCTATCAGAATGACCCCCCAATCAATATATAATTTATTAACTAGTATACTGTAATAAAATAATTTTGTTTTACAGATACAGATCAATTTTCAATTTGGTAACATACCTACTCCATTGGCCGATGCTCTGGAAGTAGCTAAAACTGCCTTGAATCAGGGTGGTCCCAGAGCCTTGCCTGCCCCATTATGTGTTGAGGTCTCTTTAAGTACCATTGAAGGGGAGAAAATGGTTCTTGAAACTTGGTGCATCGGTGTTGATGCTGCACAGAAAGACACTACGTTTCGAATCGCATATACCGTTTACAATAGAATGGGGATACTTCTCAAGAGTCTTGTCTCTGTGACAAGGGTCACTCCGGCCTACAAACTGTCAAGAAGGCAAAGTCCTGATTCTTATTTCCTGTCTTCTAAAATTTATATCGGAGAACCAAAATGTCATCATTTGGGTAAGTTCTGCTGCTAGTATTGAATTATTATCAATCTACATTTTTCATGAAAGTCAAATTTTTAAATGAGACTCAAAGTGCACAACATTTTTTTTTATGGCTATTTGTTATACTACATGTTCAATTTAGTACAATCTCCTTAAGTAATGATACAGAATAAAGTGATAATACTAAAAAATAAAAACAGCCTAGCATGCCTAACCAGTGCTAAATCACATAATTAAGAAGTTTATTTGTCTGCGGAAACAATTTTAATGACTTTTTCTAACTGTATTCCCCTAGAGTTCCAACATCACTTATTATTAATCACTATATGAAAATCTTTAATTTGATACCCTACTATATATAATATGTATAGCTAGTCCCAGATAGCATGAAATATCTTGTATTGTGCCATAAATATTACTAGGTATAGATTTTAGGATATAATTTTCTGTTTACAATCTTGCTCCTAATCTCCCCCTCCCTCTTCCATAAATTAAATCTGCTTGAATTGTATTTTTGATGAATTATAAATTGCTGAAACCCCTAAACATCATCAATGTGGTAATGACGCAGAAATACCATGACCTGATCATGGTTTATGGTTGTATGAGTTTAGGAGTGCATTAACCTGTATGAGCATTATTGACATTCAATGAAAAATGTTTTCCTTTTTTTTTTTTTTTTTTTTTTTTAATATTCATTATTAATTAGGTATTCTAATATTTTATTTCTACATTACCACGTTATGAATGTAAAAGTTTTAATTGAACCATAAAATGTAGTTAACTAAGGCTGACATATCGGGCATTATCCCATTAGCTTAGCTAATTTGTTTTTTCTGCCCGTATCAGACCTAATGTCCTCCATCATGTATGTCCTTTTGATGTTTATATGACGCTTTTTTTTTTTAAGTTATACAAAGTTACTTAGTATTTCCCCCAAGGTGAAGGCCAATAATTGTGTACATTTTTCTAATCTCCTGTTGTGTTCTATCAAATTGAACTTGAATGAATTGTTTTTATATCTAAAATAATACAATCTGAAATTCAGTAGTGTGAAACCTGTTATGATTTCAATTGTCATCTCTTATAATTATAAAAATTAGTATATTTATGAGATATATAAATTAAGCCCATACCTAAAATTAAAGTGGCCTTTAAGTTGTATTTGACTAAAATTATAAATAAATACACATGCACCTGCCATAGCCAAAATCAGTAAATTTAAAATTTTGGTCAAATTAATGGGAGAAAAATAAGATTGATGCTTGTATCCTACATCTCATTAAATGAAAATGTGGGAATTCCATTGTCAAACTAATTTTTCAAGCTATGATGTTCAATAATTTTTACTGACTGGTAAAAATATCACTTTTGTTCTTATTTGTTTCTAGAGATTTAATTTGTTTTTTCAGGAATTTTTCTAGCACCATCTCCCATTTTTTTTAGAGGGAAAGAGAGTGATTTTAGACTTATTGTTGTGTTCTCTGTGATAACTTATTGTTCCAGGCTGAATTCTATTATGGAGAATTTTGTATTTTATATTCATTAAAGGATTGGTTTTAAGTTAAATGTACTAAAAAAAAATGTTTTTAAAACATTGGAATGTTTTTAGAGCCATTTAAAATCAAACTTTACAAAAATGGTGTCATGCTAAACCCGCATTACCTTAACATTATTAGTAAAAAACAGTTAAAAACTTTACCATAAATACTTCAAGCAATAAAATCTACTTTTCTAAGTGGATAAAATAAGATTTAAGGCAATACATATAGGCTTTTATCTGTCACAACGAATTATTAACTCAATTCTTAAGAGGACCTCTCACTATTATATATTTGTGCAATCATTCTTGGTAGTAGGGTAGTGTGCCAGACTCTCACACTACAGGTTCAAATTCAAACCTGAGAGCAATTTTACGTGGTGATAAAAACAAACCATAGATAATGTGTTTCGCCTAAATGGAGCCAAAAGTTGATATTCCAGAAACCAATAACCATAAACTGATTGTTCCGTTCCGTTAATTTTGTCCCTCAATCATAAGTCACTCTATAAGTATTTGAGGTGTCGGGCATAATTTTTGTGCCTTTATTTCTATTTAGACATGTGAACTTTCCAATGCCCACTGTTTTGTTTAGTTGATTACACATTATTTTGAAATTAGACGTATTTTTTACAAATATCAGAGGTGGCTTAGGTGTTCGGGAAACAGCGGGGATCTTCATGTCCTAGACCACTGATAACTGTTAAAGTGGCTCAAAGAGTTTGTGGTGAAGAAGGGTAATTTTGTAGTCTGAGCAGGGGACGGTTTGGTTGAGGTGTAAACTATTCCGTTGATGTGGCATTTGAGTCTAATAATGTTATTGCTTTAGATCTCTTAGTCTTTCTATGAACACTCATTGCACATTGGCAAGAGATTAAAAGAAGGAAAAAACACAAGTCAACAATAAGTGGCAAAGGGAGGTCTCAAAACCACGCACTCTACCTCCAGGCCACAGACCTTCCAAAATTAGTGGTTGAGAAGCTCATCAGTTGACCCTTGCCTCAGTTAGACCTAGGTGTATATGTCAGTAATGGCTCTATCTTGTCTCAACTGTTATTTAAGCACACACTCAAATGACACAAAAGTTAGATCATTGCACTTGGTGTTTAGTGTTAGTCAAGTTCACTGTCACAATAGCAACTGCCTGGGCAGTTCTCAGGCAATAGTTTTTCTTAATAACACCAGCAGGCAGGAATTATTACAGGAACGACGCCACCAGTGTAGACCCAAGCTGGCCTTTTTATTTTATGAATTGAAGTTCATTCTAAACAGTAGTAGATAAACCGGTATTGGTTTGAAATAGTTTTTCGAAGAAACTAGACAAAGGACTGTTTACACAGTAGGGTATGGCTAATTCGGCCGTACATTACCATGCAGTACAATTAACCAAAGTAAATTTGTTTGAACAATTTTGCACAATCTAACTAGGTTTGATTGAGGTTACTTTGGGTAATTGCTGTAAACATTGTAAGATATATAAAATTTTACAGAAGTAAAATAAAGTAGTAGCTTTCTAAAGTAGTGCTTTTTGTGAAAGAAATTCACCATAAATGGCAAGGCATGATGCAAATTTTCACATAGCGACAACGAGAATTCATCACAGATACTTAAAGGAAAAATGTAATGTAATTTCATAAATATTTCTCTGATTTTAAGAGCATGACATACATAACACAAGGCATGGGGTCCCGGGCAAACCCCACTTGATATTGAGTGAGGGTTAAGTTAACCAAATAAAAAATATAGAGGTTACTGATCCTTGGATTTTCTGCTTCATTAGTAATACCGTTCAGTATATTGAATTTTCTATTGTAGGAGAAGGTTATTCACAAGCACGAGTTGGTCAACTTGCTACAACAGAAGGCACAATTTATGTCAAGTGCTACTACAGAACCAAAATGGCCTTTTCACCTCAGGCAAGTAAGGATGGTTCAATAATGTGGAAAAGTGACCACTTCCAGCAGGACATGAATCCAAAAAATCACCGCTTTGGCTCAAGGTAATTATTATTTTCTTGTTTCGTGATTTGAAAAACATTACTTCAAAATTTGAGATATCGCCTTGTGAAAAATTTAATGTGGTTCACATTTTTTATTGAATTTTTTGGTCAAATTAATACCTACCTGATATCATATAAAGAAACTATCAAGAACTAAATTAGATCCTCCCTTCAGTCTAATTTTTAATTCCATACTGTCTGGTACCTTTCCATTTGTTTGTCACTATTGAGAGGTACTTAATGCTATAAAAGTTTTAGATGCTCTTAATCATTAAGAACAATCACTGTTCTGGCCGAAAACTGGATAGGCACTCACTCCTTACACAAGCATTTAATTCAGTCGTGCACTCCTCAATTTCTTCCATTTATAACATTCTAATTCCACTCTTCATTAGGCTACATTATGCTCTTTTTCATAATGAAATTGAATCATGTTTTTTAAGCAATGGTATATAGTTTCTAATTGTTGCCTGTAGTTACTTCATACAGTTTTGTGGATTGAAACAAATCTTATCTAAAGTATTATAAGATATATGCCAGATTTTGGAATGATAGAGTATAAAACAACTTTGTTGTCTTAGCACAACTGATAATTTCTTCTTTATTAAAAATGTGTTTCGACAGCTCTAAGCTGTCATCTTCAGTTATCTATACAATAAAATAAAAAATCAAATGATTAAAAACTTTTACTGGCACATATGGAGACAAACTAAATTCTATTATTATATGTCACAATGGCCTGTTAGTGGAACAGTGTTGGACTGGACTTAACTTGAAATTGTCTTTCTATTCTATTACCTTAAAATTATAAACTTTCAAATGACCATTAAAACATAAAACTATTAAAAAAAATTGTCAACATGTCATAAAATTATTAAAACACAACTATATAACAATCTCATACCAGTGTCAGTTTTTTTTTTTTAAAATATTCCCTGATTTGTCGCATATATTTCTTAGATATGGTGAAGTGTACCATTTTTTAATATCCATATTATTTTTATCTAACTTTATTAATGTTTTATATTCAATATTCCATTTCATTCTCAATCAGTCCTTGTATCTACGAGGGTGGTCTGAAAAGTTTCCGACCTCAACATGAAGATAGGAACAGTCTTAAATAAAAGCTAGTGAATTTCGTTGTTCATCTGTTGACAGTTACTCACCAAAGTTTCAGCCATTTTGGACGCGCAGTTGTTGTGTAACAGTCGTTTAAGTGAGTCGATTTGAGTGTTTTTATGAAAATGGACAAAATCGAGTATCGAGCTGTCATTAAATATTTGTTTTTGAAAGGCAATACGCCTACGCAAATCAAAGATGAGTTGGATTCTGTGTATGGGGACTCTGCACCATCATTTGCCACAGTGAAATTTTGGGCAGCTGAATTTAAACGTGGTCGTAAGAGCTTGGGAGAAGATGAACGTTCGGGATGTCCAAAAACTGCAACTACCGACGAAAACGAAAGTTCACCAAATGGTGCTAGACGACCGCCGAATTAAAGTGAGAGAGATATCAGAGGTTATGAACATGTCAAAAGAACGTGTTTGTCACATATTAAATCGACATTTAGAGATGAGAAAGCTGTCCGCGTGTTGGGTGCCGCGTTTGCTCACGTTAGACCAAAAACGTGTTCGAATGAACATTTCCAACGCTCCGTTGGCGCAATAAATCCGAGTTTTGGCGCCGTTTAATTACTGTGGATGAAACTTGGATACACCATTATACGCCCGAAACAAAAATACAGTCCAATCAGTGGACTGCAAAGGGGGAACCGGCTCCAAAAAAAGCAAAAACTGTTTTTTCGGCTCGGAAAGTAATGGCAACTGTTTTTTGGGATATTCATGGAGTTAATTTAATCGATTATCTTCAAAAAGGAAAAACCATTACAGGAGCATACTACGCATCATTACTTAACAAGCTGAAGGCGGAACTTGCGGAAAAACGGCCACATTTGCAGAAAAAGAAAATCCTGTTTCACCAAGACAATGCACCGTCTCACACTTCAGAGGTTGCCATGCCGAAAATCCATGAATTACGGTTTGAACTGCTTGACCATCCGCCTTACTCACCAGATCTAGCCCCAAGCGACTTCTTTTTGTTCCCTCATCTAAACATTGCGCTCGGAGGACAGAGATTTTTGTCAAATGAAGAGGCAATCACCTTTGTGAACGATTATTTTGCAGAGAAAAACGCTGAGTACTATTTGGATGGGCTACAGAGATGGGAGAAGTGTGTAGAGTTACAAGGAGACTGACCGTTGAAAAAAAAAAAAAAAAAATTCTGAAAAAACGTCTTGTATCTTTGTTAGGTCGGAAACTTTTCAGACCACCCTCGTATATCATCAAATAATATCAGAAAATATGTCTCTATTTTTCATTATGTTAATAAAGATTATGACATCAGTGAGAGTAGGGGGGAGGAGTCAGTTGAGTGGGGCCCATCCCCACTACCTCTCTAGCTGCCTGGTGGGGGCCCACCCACCCCCACCACGACTAGCCGGCTATATAAACTTCGCATCCCCAGACAGAGCACAGATTTTGAGAAGATTCTTTTGAATTATCTCAAAGATTACTGCTCGGAAAACGACATCATTCCGCCAGAGCAGACTGGATTCCAATCCAGTATGAGCACAGAGCACCCCTTCTGAAGGTACAGTTAGAAGCTAGCCATAATATGAATAGAAACATAGCCACGGCTCAGATTTCCATTGATTGCACCCAAGCGTTCGACTCGGTGTCTCACGGGACACTATGTCAAATGCTCTGCGACCGGGAATGCCCGGAACAACTCTATTCAATTCTGGCTAGCTTCCTGAAAAACAGATCGTTGCAGGTGCGGGACCCTTAGCTTCTTCGAAGCTGTGGAGTACCCCAAGGAGCCGTCTTATCCCCTGTACTATTCAACGTATTGTTATGATATTTTAATGTTATGATTTTTAATTGTGTTTTTGAAATAAACTCGGAATTAGCGAGCGTTGAAGAACATAATAACGATCCGAGGTTCATGCCTATGAAAGTATGAACGTTGTTATTGCCGTTATATTAACTATTAATATTTATAATAAAAATAATATCATAACTAATATAAACATTTATTATATAAACTACATAAATTAAGCAAAGTATAAATATCCAAAACAACTGGCATTGAATAACCAGTTGAAATATCAATAAGGCAGCGGATAGATTCAAGATATAGAAACACAAGACGTATGTGGACAGACACTCTTTCATCAGGAACAGGCCGAGGAGGGACTCTAGCCCAGGTAGCGACCTACGCTATGGCCCCGTAGTGCACGAGGACGCCAGCCCTTTTCACTTACACCCGGCACGAGAACAAAGGACGCTCCAGTAAGACAATCCAGATCATGCAATGCAGTTAACAGGAAGACAATATGAATCACGCAATAGAAGACGACCATCGAAGATATCAACACAAAGAACACTGGCCAGTATAATATGTAAATTTAATTTTAACAGTATTATTTATTATGTATATAAAACCATTATTTCTTTTGCCAGAAGTTTCCTAATTTTATTAACAGAACCTTGAGAAAACGTTAAAGTTAAATATAAAGTTTTAAATTATATGAAAAAATATATAATTAAAATATATAGAAATAATAAATATTTGAATAGTATACACGTCTGAGATTGTCGGAGCCTGTTACAAAAATACCGGCTTACGCACTTACTGACTTCCCCCAATCTATCACTGCGTCTCAAGCTACTGATCTACAAGAGCATACTAAGGCCTACTCTGCTGTATGGTGCACCGCTATTTCATTATCTGACGTATACTACAGCTAAGAAACTCCAACAATTCCAAAACGGTATACTAATGAAAGTGGTCAGAGGTACTTCATTCGAGCAGCGGAGCAACAGTGAGCTTCACGAGATCTTTGAGCTGCCTAAGGTGGATGAATTCATCCAACGTAGACATATCAAATTTTTTGACTCCCTGCAATACTTGACAAACCCGGTGTTTAACACAATAACCCCCGCTCCGTTTCCCTATCGATGGCAGGACGCTGCCGTGGCTGGAACGCTTTAGTCTTAGGTTCTAGGTTTAGGTTTTAGTGTTAGTGTTTTCCACGGTTGCAAGCTGAAGGTGAGCCTCGTCACCTAGTGAGTGTATGTGTATTGGACTTATTAACAACAATCTGAAAGTATTATATTTTATGCACTCCTTCCAATGCAGCACGAGGAGACAGCTGTAATTCCAAATTTATTTATTTATTTTTGTCATTGTATATATTATTCATACATTTTAATTATATATTTTTCATATAATTTATTTTTTATCTTTATATTCAACTTTTACTTTATCTTAAGGTTCTGTTAATAAAAAATAGGAAACTTCTGGAAAAAGGAATATATCCAAATTGATTTAAAGATTGAATATACATTTAAAATTACGTACATAATAAAATAACATTATTAAAACTAAATTTAAATTTGTACCTCAATGATTACGTAGTTATACTGGCCAGTGTTTCTTTGTGATATTCTTCGTGTGGTTCGGATTAGCGTATTGAGCGTCCTTGGTTCGTCTGGTGCATAGCGTGGTCCGGATCGTCTTCTTGAGCGTCCTCTATAATAATAAATAGGGTTTGAAAGAAAAAAAAAAAAAGAGCACAGACAGAAACCAACCGGCACCTTATGAACACTTCTCTCTCTGCACTGGCGCCTGCTGCTCTACTCAAAACCATGGACTTCTCATTCAACTACCTTTCGTTTTCGCCTACCCTTAGATACCGATTGTGAATTCGTGGTCATTCCAAGACCACATAAACTACCTATTAACCTACCCTGTACCTCTTCTCCTGAACATAGTGCACTGTCTGGGCACACACACCTTCTAAAGATCTTCTGGAGTCATATCAAGCGAATTAAAGCTGCCCGCCGACTTGGTCGTCAGCCAGGGTGAAAGACCATTGGTTAGAGCCTTATCTCTTTCTGGGCGCTCGCCGGACGGCGGCTAAGAGGTTGTAGTGACCCTAGCCCGCGGCGGGCGTCTCCTCCCCACTTTGGGGATACTCAGGTATACTGAGTCCGACAATGAATATTTCCGATTCTGCTAACTGTTAGATCTAGTAAATTAATTTATTTGTTTGTTTTATTTTTGGTCATAAATTTAATGTTTTTATTTATTCTGTTTAAATACTTAGAATGTCCATATAATTCTCTATGACTCCCCATGAAGCACGCCAGTATGTCGTCCATGTATCTTAACCAATATTTGATTTTGCATTTGTATGGATTTTTGTTGGCTAATATGTACTTTTGCTAATTCATCTAGATATAGTTCCACTTATAACAGACTCAAAGAGTTTGTCATTACTATCCCTTTAGTTTGTGTGAAGAACTCATTGTTGAATCTGTATTAGTTTTGTTTGAGGCACATTTCCACTAACATCGCCATTTCCATGCTGACTCCCAGAAACATTTCTTACATTCCACGTATTTTACGAACAGATTGTAAACCTCCGGGGGAAAAATATTGGAGAACAAATTGACTATATCAAATGAAACCAAGATGCAGTCTTGCGTTAATTATACCTCCTGGAATATTTCTGCTACTTCTTAATCATTATTTATCAAATGTCCCACTTTTAAATTCATTGTATCTACAAATTCCTTGACCATTCTCTTATTTATTTTTTCTGTTGCTGCCATCATGAAATCTACTAATTGGTCTTATTCCATCATTGTACACTTTTGGTACAATATTGAAAAAATTATATTCCGTAATGTCATATAATATAAATATAAAGGAAGAAATAGCCAACACATGTATGCTATGCCCCCCCCCCCTCCATACCTCCTGGACAAAGCCAGTCTTAGAGTGAGGAGCTTAGCTTGTTAAAAGATATTATTGTTTTAGATGAGTTAGATATCGCACTAAACCAGTTTGGCGAGTAGCCATGAGATTGATATATAGTTGTGTGTTAGTAGGTTTTAATAATTAATGACAATTTTTTAATAATTTTTGATGTTTTAATGGTCATTTGATAGTTTTTAATTTTGTTTTTGGATTTTGAGAATTTTTAATTTTAATATAACAGAATAGAAAGACAATTGCAAATTAAGTACAGTTCAGCACTGTTGGTGGAATATATTATTAAAATTTTTATTAATCATATATTTTATTTATATATTTTTTATATAATTTATATTTTTTAATCTTTATATTCAATTTTACTTTATCTTAAGGTTCTGTTAATAAAAATAGGACAATTCTGGCAAAAGGAATAATTGTTCATTTACACACATTGATTTAAAAATTGATATACAAATAATTACGTACGTATATAAAATAACACTGTTAAAACTAAATTTAAAATTACCTTAATTACTACGTAACGTAATACTGGCCAGCTTATCTGTTGTGCTTTGAGCGGTGCATCTTTCCTTTGTCTGATGCGTAGCGTGGTCCGGATCCTCTTCTTTGTCTTGACCGTTTTTCGAGTTTATCTCAAAAACACTCATCAAAAATCACAACATTAAAATATCACAACAATATTTTATATTTTACTTAATGAATGTGGCCATTGTTACCTATAATAATAGAAATTAAATTTGTCTCCATATGCATATGCACAGGTAAAAGTTTTTAGTGGAGATAACTGAAGATGACAGTTTACAGCTGTCAAAACCGCTTTTTCAATAAAGAAGAGATTATCAGTTGTGGAAAGACAATAATGATGATTTATATTACCTTAAGCAAACAAATTTTTTGTCCAAGCTTTATTATGTATAACTTGCAGGTTGATATTTTAATGTAGTAAGCATTGTTTAATGCTATAGGTGTCCCTTTATTTTTCAAAAAGTAACTAAATACCAATTTTCATGTCTGGAACATCTTCGGCTTAAGAGATTTCACCCTTATAAAAAGGAATATCTCACTTTAACAGGATTATCAGAAAATAGTTAACGAGTGTTTCATAATTTTAAAAGAATGATTTTAACATCAGTAATATGTTTCTATTATCATAGTATCTATCTAATACCTAGGATATCCCTATTTCTCAGAAACAATTATTAGATTTTATATAACTATGAGCTCTTTAGTTTGATCCTCTAAATCTAACCCTGTTCAAGTTATTTCCCTGTAGTAAAAATTTGGTCAAATGGAAAATTGTTTGATATCTATTCCCTTTGCAACATTTTTCAGAACATACTAAAATGTAATTTTATAGTTTATTTGGATTACTCTTTAATGTTTTCTTTCATTGAGGTACAATCTTTTGTCCATCTGTTGTGTATTAGTGATAAATTATTTGAAATTTTGAAGTTATATTCCACAACACCTTAAAATATGCAAATTGCATTTTGGCTAAAATACAATAACAAGAACAAAGGGAGAGAAAAAAATTGAAAAATGACAGGTCCGTTTTCAACATATTAGAGATTCCTTTAATCCCTGAAGCTATTTAAGATTTATATTTCTGATTAAGTTAAGAATGCATTACAGACTATAATGTAATAAGAATTTTAAAGGTATTTAAAAAAATAAAGTAACAGCCAGCATAGATATTTCCATTTTAATATGTACCAATCCAGTTTTAATAGGTATTAAGTAGCAATATTTTAGCTGTTTACATTAATTGGTTAATTGTTAAAAAGGCGATTTTAAATGACCAAGATTATTTTATTTGACAAATAAAACATAGTATACTTATAAACATAGTATAAATATATAATAATTTTGTTTTGTTTTTCAATTATTTAATAAGGTTTTATAAGGAACTCTCTCTGAGTCCTATAAGTATCTCAGGATATCATTTGTTTATTTTAGACCTCCATTATTTTATTTATATGCATCTAAAACAATATAATTTTGTTTATGGGTGATTTGAAAAAAATTTAGTCAGTAAAATTAAAAAATCCTTATTTAAGCCACAAAAAAAAAATATGTCAAACTACTGATTCCTTGATTAACTAGTTATATAATAATTAATAATTTTTAATTCATTTACTTGTTATCACTTAAAATATTGTTTATGATATCTTAACAATATTGGTTAGGTGAGGTCATTCATTTTATTTTATTTTTTTTAGTAATGAAGAAAGCATCAATACCTTAAGGGGTAACATCAAATTTGGACCGTTTGGCGATAAAGCGTCCCTTGATCAATGGAAGCCTGATGAAGGGGACATACCTTTTGCAGCACTGTTGAAGAATTATAACAAGCCAGCCAAGCATAAGACTTCTGACCCATCACAAAAACCTTCTCCCCCACAGGAGCCCTCTTCTCCACTAGAACCTTCATCTCCGCAGAAGCCTTCTTCTCTCCCACAACGTCCTCCTCTGGTGCAGCAAGATTCGGAAAATGGAAACCTTTTGCAGAATGATTTCAGATTGAAAGATGTGGTAAAAGATTCTTACTATTCCTTATTTCTCCTTAACATTTTCTCATAACTTGTATATTGTATACATATATTCATAACTATTTTATAAATCATTTGAGTCAATCACTGGCCAAAACCATTGGAAGCCATTCATTTATATTTGTTAAAATTATAATACATTAAAAATAAGTTCTGATTTTTTGCAAAAAATGTTATAACAGTGTCAATTTCACTAAGCATGGCCTAAAATAAAATTTTGATCGTTTGAAGTGGCATGGGTTAGTTGAAAAAATCCAAGTAAAATATGGTACATCACAAAATTAATGGTTTCATTGCGGTTGTGAAAACAATTTTCATGGCTTTTTGTAATAATAATCTAAAGCCCCAAAAAATAATACATATTAGTAATAAGGACATCAAGGCTGAAGTAGACTTAATCATATTAAGACTGACCTACTTAATATGATACAAAACTATTTATTTTTTAATTATTAGTAACCAATTAATAATTATGTATTCATTATTTTTAATGATATTGCTTTAATTGTTAGCATCTAAATAAATTGTGAATGCACATTTGATATTTGATGGGAATTTTAATAGTTCACTTGAACCCAGCACATATTAGATATTATTAAATGGACAGTTTAGACAGACAGACAGACACATGGGTGAAAACAAACTTTCTGACTTTTAAATAATCAACAAACACAAAAAAAGTAGATCGTTAATTTTCAATTAAATAAATAAAAGTTAATAGTTGAATATAGTTTATAAAAATTAACTAAGCGTGAAAGCCTTCAATTTCTCAGAACTTCAATTGTTTTCTGCAACACTCCTTAGGTTAATATTACATTGTATATTGTAATTTTTAAACTTAAATCTTTTGTTTTTACCTTAATCTTTTTTTTTTGTTAATATAGAAAACACCATTTTCTACAGTGGTTCCCAACACTGACCTTTCTTCCTTCTTTAAAGAATGTCACTATGCGCCTGAGCTGCAGGGCTCTGGTAATGAACCGACTGTTGCTGGACATATGGGAGACCTTACGCAGCAGTTAAGGCAGTTCGAGGTGAGTCTCCTGGAGTATGACAACGTAGTTACTGAGCTTAGTTCCCTCGACAACAACAACTGAACAGCGTTGCCTGGCATGCCCCTATCGATAAACAGGGCTATCGAAGTAGAGCTCCGCTCCGATGCTAGCTGGCTCTGCGCTGTGTACGTTGTTTCTCTGTCTTTGTTCCTTTCCAAACTGTTAACTGTTTGTTCCAAACACAGGGAAGGATTCACAAGTGGCCCTTGAAGCTTTAAGTTGTTTTGTAAAAGTATTAGTATATAAATAAATAAATTTATGTTTAATTATTTATTGTTAGTGTTGGTTACAAAACACCATAGCTCTTGGGAAAAGTGAAAATTGTTTCTCTGTGAAACATGGAATTTTTATGTACAAATCTTTCTGTATGAGGTAAATATAACCATACAAAAGATAAACAGCTTAACTGGAATCAAATATGTTTTGTGATGGGAAAACGTTGATATCTTGATTACCTGTTTTATTTTTACATTTTAGTTTTCTCCAGTTATTTTTTTTTTAATTCAGTCGAGTTAGGTTAAAATAAGTTCAGTGACAGTTATCTCAATCATAGCTTCTTTATAAGTTATGTTAATCAAGATTTTTATTGTTTAATGACTATTAATGTTTCACTTAGTTTAAGATATTACTATGTAATTTGAGGTTTAAAATGCCCTTATCATTTTATTCACTGATCATATTAAATAAATTGGCTGATTGATATTATTCAAAAGAAATATTTAACATATTCATATTATAAATTCTTTATTAATTAGTTGTCTTTCAAAAACTTATTTTATTGAATAATTAATACAGTATTAACTACTTGACCGATTAAGAAGGGCATCCACTGTAACTTATTATAAATACTGATTTGCAATTGACACATATTAATATGTTTACTGTAACCTCAGTAGGCCTAGTCTCTTCTAAAGATAACCTGTTGTAAATTTCATTTAATTTAAAATTCATAGCAAGATATTAATTTTTTTTTCTCATCATATAATTATAGTTTATTCTTTTTTTTCTGAGTCATATTTTTGCTCAAATTATATTTATAAATTTTTAATTCTTTTTATATTTACTTATAAATATATATTAGCTAATCTAACATATCTGACTGAAATATTCCTATTTTGTCATAATGTACTTATATAAATAATATAACTGGTAAAATGATAGTGTCGTTAGAAAAAGTTGAACATTCTATTAAAGCAAGAAATTGTTTTTGTATACAATGGCAACCTTTATGTACTTCTTATCCTTTGAACCTTTCAAGGGTGTTAATTTGTATATAAAATAAATAAACAGTTATGATGGAATGTTCTCCTTCTTTTAAAAACACAGTCAATTTTTATATTTTTTTTCTAAATAGGTAATATTCACAATAAAATCTGATTTCGACTTCAAAGATATTAATTAATTTAATTGAATGATGTAGTGTGAATTTAAGTTCCTTTCAAAGTCAATAGTTCACTTACTATTTTATATTATTCCTTGTAGAAGGTAATTATGAATTGTTCAGTAATTTGTTTTATTTGGGTTTTTTCCCTCCTACTGTTGTTGATAATATTTTACTGAAGTGCTGGTCCTGTAGTCGAATAACATCCCGGTAATCACTATAAAATGATATCAGTGGCAAAAAGCAATTTTTACACTTCGATGGTTGATATTGTATGTTTTGCTCAAGGGTTTTGTCTTAGCTGAGAATTTTAAGGTGCTAGAATACTTATGACAAAGGAAGAAAGAAGGGAGGATATTTATTACATATATTTTTAATTATAAAATAAAGGCTGGTGATTCCTTGGTATCTATTTCTAACTAGTCTGCCAAGGACATGTTCCACAGGTAACTTTTTTGCTTGTGGTAGGCGTTAGTTAGACTTGTGCGTCAGGGTAGAAAGACTAGAGTGCTATGTTTGAACCTTGACAATGCAACTATTTTTCTGTATTTTGACATTAATTATTTAATCAAAACATTGATTATCCAAATTTATGTTTTTTTTTAATTTGGAGGGGGGTGGGTGTACTGTATTTATTTACATTAAAGGTTATTTTACAAATACTGTCTGATTGTTTTTGAAGTGCCACCTTGTTTAGTTATTGCCTTGAAATCACTTTCTCATAGGAAATTGAACTATTATTGATTAGAAGAGATTTTAATTTTTACTGACCTCATTTAGACGTTTTACCTGCCTTCAAGGCTTCAAATTTTTCTAAAGTCAATTATAAATTGATGAGCAATACATTAAGTATGAGTGCTTGGTTGTTAATCCAGTAATTTGGAAATGTTAGTTTTGTGTTGACATAAACCACTTTTTATTAACCTTTAACTTTATATGTACAATTTTAAGCACCCTGAGACAAAACATTATCAATTTGTTATGAAATATGTTCATTGTTAATTGCTTTTTTTTATGTGGGGGGGGGATAATATGAAATGGCTAATCCAAAATATTTATTAATTAATTTTGATTTATTCATAATTGTTATCTATTTTTTTTTTCCCCTTCATAGCCCCTTTAAATTTACAGATAATTATATATAATGTTATCTATTAGGTTAGTTATGTATTAATAAAGAATTATGTAGAATATGTTTTATGGGAGGGAGGGGTAGTGGGAGGAAAATTGTTGAGGAGTCCTGCACATGTGCAGCCGGCGTTTGTTGAAAGGGAGACACGTGACCTACTTTAATTAGTTTTAGTTGTCAGGGGGCATTCATTGGGTGCATTTCATACATTAAAATTGATAATCTCCAGTCCAGAATGATTTTAAAAAGTAATGCGGGCGAAGAACCATTAAAAGTGACAACCCACATTACAATATTCCTCAAATCACTCATGAAATTTACAAAGTAAAACGTAGTCTACCCATTTTGTTTCTGTGGAAACGTCCAAATTTTTATTTTTTATACAATTAGAGTAGTATTGGGTACATCTGATGTGATAATATAATTTTTTGGGCATATCAATGTTGGATGAATATTAAATTGAAATAAATCAATGCCACTATATTTTTCATGTTTTATTGCTAAGTAATTTATTTATTTATATAATTGAAAGATCTATGGATCATTATTCCCTTTTATTTTTTATATATTTAGCCTCAGGGTGATCACCTCTGTGTTGGTCATTCATTAGCACATCTCTCGCACATTTGTTTTGGTGTTTTATTGTTGTGTAATCATTCCCAAAATACAGATGAAATCTGCAAATTCAATTAATACATCTCACACTGTATAGAAAAAGGTGGTGACAATTAGCTGACGACCCACCTGAGATTACTCAAGAGGGTGATCACTCCTAATTTTATGTCTCTTATTTTAATCATTTTTGTTTGTATTAAATATTATTAGCTTGCTGTATTTGTATTGTTTAATCATCATTAGTGCAGTTTGTTAAGCCCATGTAGTTTAGGAATGGAAGTGTCTATTTACAACTTTGTATTTATCATTATCCTTCTGGAAATGATTAAAATTGTATTCTATTGTTTGTTGAAAAATTGTTAATAAGTGTTAATTAATTTTTAAGGCTGACTAATTTTTCTTTTGTTAATTATATCTGATTTCTCAATTTATTACACCATTGGCCATAAGTTAGAAATTTAAATTTAAATGAAAGTTTTTTGTTTCATATCAGTAAATTTATAAACAATACAATTTTAATCCTTTTGTTACAACTACAGTGCCATTTTTTCCCAAGGTGTTTAAATAACTTAAGATTTTAATTTTTTTATTATTTAAGGAATTCGTTTCTTGCTTGCAACATCTATGTTTATGTGTTTATTTTTTATTTATCAACATGCTTTACAATAAATTACTAATTCGGGAAACTAGTTTCTAATTTATTTTTAATTGGTTAGACTAATTATAAAACCTGATGTGATAACCCAAGTTGAATTGTCTTATTGTGGCTGTCAGATTAAATGTTATGGATAATTAATTATATTTTCAAAATATTAGGCTTTATAAATTATACTAAGTGACATGGTCTAATCCAGAGGTTCATAACCCGAGTCTGAAGCCTGCCCCCCCCCCCCCCCAGCATAAAAGTCCAGAATGACCTATAAGATCTTCTACATCTAATATAACAGTAGGATGTCACAAACTATTATTATTACATTGAAGTTGTTGCATTTATCAAAAATGGTTTATGATCATTAATACTTTGAAATTTTGTCTGACACATTATTAGTTGATGGAGGGGTCTAAATCAACATTTGAAAATATTTTAAGCATTATTTTGAAAGCAATAATGCCTGATTTCGAACAAGGGGTCTGTAGGATAAAGAAAAGGTTAATAGCCCTGGTTTAAACAATCTAGTCCAAAGTTGTTTTCTTAGAATTAAAATTATAATATGTTTGATGTAACATGTTTTTTTTTGTAATGCATTCAATTTAATTATAAAATCGGGTTTATAATAAATGTATATTTATTAGCTTTTAGCAACTTCTTTTTGTTGGCTGTAATAATGTTTATAATTTTTAAATTCCTTCATTTCCTTTAATATTAGGCAGTTATTTCCAATTATGTAAACCCCAAAACAAATTATTGGTTTTATGTTTTTAGTTATTACTGTAAATAGGTAAAATGAAAAATTGAAGTGGGGTAATTCAATAAAGTTACAGAAGAAAACCATGTCTTCTGGCTATTGCTTGCTGTGATAAAGTTATCAGTTTAAGGTTCATATATTAGACATTATTGCTTATTGTTGTTACCTTATATACTTGTCATAAAAAAGTTAAAATTTTTAGGATTTATTAATTATTGGATTATCCCAAGCTTACAAGGAAAATTTGTTAGGTTATATATGTTTTATTTGTTTGATCACAAATTTGGCCACAAGTATGGTATGGGCTGATGCCATTAAGACTGATGAATGCAAGGATTTGTTAGCATTATTTGCACAAATCTCATGTATTGTTTTATTTGTAACCAATGCTTATGATACTATATGCCGCTAAAATACAATATTTAATTGAAACTTTTTTTCTCAACCGTTTTCCTGTTTTATTTCTTTCCAATATATTATTGTATTTAATGATAATAGCATTTGAGTAATAATGCAGATAAAACTGCTTTAAAAAATCATTTTGTAATAAAGAGACACACTATTAACTACAAAAATACCACATTTTATATTATTGCAATTTCATAAATACTAGAAAAATAATAAGAGTCAATTCATATTGCTAAAGGGTATACGATTCATACCAAGACAAAATTTTAACTTCCTATATAGATATATGTGTTTCATTGGTATATTATTGCATTCTTTAGTAATGCACTACATCCTCGGCTATTCCTTCATTCTTGGACTAAGTCCCCTATGAATAATAATAAAGTTCTAATAAAAAAACATTCAATTCTGGCTATGAAAATAGAAATATTACATATCAATCTAAAATAAAGTGTAAACCTGAATTAAGAAATAAAAACGTATTCAAAAGCATTCCAGTAAATAAATTCATAGATGAAAATGTTATAGAAGTAATAAAAAGTCAGTAAAATACTTTCTTTCTAAATTAAAAGAAAACCTTGAAAATAAACAAACACCTGGATTTGTTATGTGCTATATGGGGACTTAGTTGTTATATGCAGTAAAAAAAATGAAAAGCCTGATAGTATAAGTAAATACATAGTTCCTAAGCTAGCCAGTGTATGTCTGGATGGTGAGAAGATGTAATAGGAGTGTTTTGAAGGTTTGTAAGGATGACGTATGTTGTATATTATGAGGGAAAGAATGTAAGGAATGGTTGATTGCTGTAGTTTTTTGTGGGAGGAGGGTACAGAGACACATAATCTTTTATTACAGAAGTATATATACTAAGGATTTGATCTGTTGTATATTACATATATATCATGTATGTTAGAATATATATAGTTGCTGTGTCAGCTAAAGGAGGAGACAATAAGAGTGATATAATGGTTTAAGGATACCTATTGATGTTGGTTCCAGGAGGTTATTTGAACAATGGTAATCCCTAGGCTTTTAATTGAGGAGTGGAAAATTATAGGATGGCCATAAAAGGTCAAAGTAGGAAAATCAGGAAAGAAACTGCTGGAACCTATAAAATACCATCTTTCTTATCAATTTATTCTTATATGCTGAAGCAATTATCTAGGTCTTCCTGAAGCTTGAGAAATGATGCTCAAAACTAAGAGGGGAGGGGGGAAAGGATTAATATATTTGGGAATCATCAGCGTTAAGGTGGTAGAAACAATAATGAATGAATTTAGGAAGATCATTAATCTAGGAACTACAAGAAAAATACTTGATCCCCAGGCTACACCCAAGGACAAATTAAGAGGAGCAGATAGGGATACCTACTGTGTACACTTGGAAAGAATTGATCAGAACCATCGGATAGAGTTTTTAAAAAAAGTTAATTTAAAAAGAAGGATTGAGTGGTTTATGGCATCAAAAGGTTTAGAGTAATCTACAAGAATTAGGGCACTTAATTTTTGTTGGTCAGTAGTGGCATGAATGTCACTAGTAATATTAGCTATTGCAGATGGAGTAGCCGGGACAGAAACCAATGGAAAGGATCGAGAAGTTTGAACTCTAAAAAAATTTGGGATTGCACTAATTTTCAAAGATTCTTGGAGAGACTTAAGGAGGATAAGGATTTTCTGATAGTATTTTGGTGATGTTGGGTTAGGATTTTTCTATAAAATTTGGACTAAGGCTTTTTTTCCAAGAAACTGGGAAGACAGAATTCTGCAGGGGAAGACTGGATTCTACATATAGTGAAGAATAAGCATGGTAACTGGAAGGAATAGTTTTATCAAATTGACAGGAATTCTGTTAGGATTAGTGCCTGATCTCATCAAAGAGGTGACAAGGTCATCTGGGACAGATGTAGGTAAAATAAAAACCATTGCCATTAATTAATGGCTCGCAAGACTTAAGATAAGGGAAGTGGTGAAGTTGTTGAGAGGCAGATTCTATGAATTTAGTTTATGAGGTAAAATTGGGAATGATTCTGCGGAGGAAATACCAGAGGAGTTACAAAGGGATAGTTTCCAAAGGATTTTGTATCAGGAGCAGAATAAAAAGAATTATGACTGGGATTACACACACTGAACTGTAGCTTTGGTCAAGTTGTGAAGCATCTTGTCCGCCTGATAGTCATACAAGCTACAAGCGTTGTGTGTTTGATTCCTCTTCTATCCTCTCAGGCAGCCTCAAACCATTTCATTTTATTTGTGTGTTTTATTAGTTGGCCTTTTAATTCTTATTTGATGGGCACTGCTAATATAAATTGATTCTTAGCTCTCCTAATTTAAGTGACAGATATTATTTTCCATTGATAGAGATACATTTAACATTTTTAGTTAGATTGATCTCTTATAGTTTCTGGGTCTTAGTTAGGGTTTCCATTTTTTTATGACATCCGAAACTTGATTGTTGGTTGCCAATTTCCATCGGGTGCATTGTATTGAAACCCTACTAAATTACATTTACTTGATTTGCTATTCTTTCCTTTGGTATAATTTTTTCGGTCGGCTCTAAAAGGGTACCTCAAGTAAGACAGGGGTTCTTGAATTATCCTTGATACCAAACTAGCCATTTTCTATTACACTCAAATCTCATTAGATCATTCTAGGATGTATCAAGCTGTTAGAAAGCGACTCCATCCAGTTGGAGCAGTGAAAAATTACAGGTACCGGTCCAGTGACAGTGAGCCTGATCTTTTAACAACTGGGAATGAAAATAAAACATCCCTTTGCCTTCTGAATGAATAACTTATGCATCTGCTTCCCCACCAGCCTACCACACTCACTATATACTGATTGACAGAAATGTCATGAATTATCTCATTGAATTATAAAATATATCATATTTCAAATACATATTTTTTTGTTCTATTTTATATTGGTATATTACCTATATATTAAGTTTTTTAGTATAAAAATTATTATATTAAATTTTTATCCTTCTTCAAATGAATATAATTAATTTGTCTTAATTTTTTTATATTTAACTAGGTTTATCTCATATAAATAAATAATTTAATTAATTAAAATTTTCACGTTTAATTTTACCTGATTTTTGTGTCAATTTTTGATTTTCAGAGTAAACAAATATGTACATAGATATTGTTGTGCTCATATATAAATATCCCTATCCCTACACATAAATTATCATAGTTCAAAAATGGTTTTGATGGAAAAATTATCTTACGGTAAGTATTGGTATTAGCCAAGATGTATGTTTTATAATACATTATTTGTTTTATACATTATTTTAATACATAAAAAAATAAAAATAGCTAGGGAAGTGAAGGAAGGGGAAGTGGCAGGCTGCTGTGACGAAACAGATGAAGGAGAAGTGATTGTGACAGTGTTGCAAAGTGAAAAGAGTCGAGCTCTTAACTGCTCCAGCTCTGGAGTTGTGACTGTCACAGCCAGGCCCAAGACACTTAGAAGAGAAAGGCCGACCAGCTGCAACTGTGATTGTGACAGCACAGAGTGAAGATGCTAGCTGCTCCGGAGTTGTGGCCGTCACTGTACCGGTAAGGATCAAGAGAGTGGAGCAGGTCGCAACTGTGCCAAGCAGAGATCAGGTGGTGCTTAACTGCCACACCAGTACCGGCACATCCTTATACTGAGCATGAAGTGCATTTTTTGTAAATAGATTTGAATTGTTTTAGAATCTATATTTTGATAAATTGTAAATTCTCAAGTAAATGAAGATCTGAAAAACTAAAAAAAATAGTCCCCATTCATTACTACTTTATTTACTTTTACCATAGATAATAGGATAGATAGATATCTCAAGTAAAGAAGAACTGTCGTTTAAGTCAGGCAATCCAGGTTCCAGAAACTTTTACAAACAATTTTTTAATCATTTCTTTTAAACAAGAACAAAAATTAGTAAAATAATCAGCCCATTCATTTATGTATGCTATATCTACAGTAAATATACAATATAATTATACCATATCACAAATGTATCAGAAAAAAACAGTTTATTTTAACCTTAAAAGAAAGAAAATAACCACAATTTGCTGTTTTATAATTAATATCAATAAATCTTGATTTACTTTAATATTCTTCCTACCTAAATTGAATTTAATCCTAAACCGTATAACAAACATCCACACTTTAATTCTACTACTGTCTGGTCCTTAAGTGTAGTATGAATTAGTAAACATAGCCAGTTCTTGGGTATTTCATAGGTAATATAAACTGAAAGAAATCATTAGGATCATGCTGATGTAAACATAATTAAATGTATGTTTTCTAATAGTTATTTTGTATTTTTTTAAATTTAGTGCTACATCAAGGGTGTGATTAACATTGGCATATTTTCAGACTAGATTTATTTTCTGAAGTATTTTCACTTTATTGTAAAATTAAAGAATTTTTTTAAGAAGTTCATATGTATATCAAATATTTATTGTAACAAAATTATCAATATTTTTCATTGGAATTTATTTTCTAATTATCTGGTTTTAGATATTTATTTTTATGCAGTTTGAAATTCAAAGTTTTAACAGCTTATAACAAAAGAAAAAGAAAAAATACTGGTTATCATGAACCACAGCCAGACTGACATTGAACATGTAAAAGAGGTTTGACTTATTTATAATTTAATTTAATATTTTTATTCCGTCATTTACTCCAGCAAGCATTCTAAAGCAATGCACCATTTCACAGACCTATCATACAATAATAACTTATTCTTTATAATGATTTTTTAGTTCTAAATCTATTGAAGACAGGCATGATGTTATTCATTGTTATTATTGCTAGGGTGTGATACATTAAAGATCTTAATCTTAGTTTCTAAGATTGCCATACTGATCACTGACTAGACCTGGAATTAGCCCTTTTTTTGTTGCTGCAGGGTACAATAAGAATAAACAGAAATTCTTACTAGAAGGAAGAGAAATTTTTTAGTGAAATACAAATCCTGGACATGATCATGAGTTGGTACACATTCTAGCCAAGAAAGAACAGATACAGCAGAAGGAAATAGATAGGTGCCTATAATAGAAACAGAAAGTGAAGATATTCTTTTAGAATGCCATGGACTTGGTATGAAGTATGGGTATACTTCAGTGGGGGCAGTGGGTACTGCCCTAGCATGGAAAGCCGCATCAGCAATGTTTTGAATGATGACGGGTGATGATTATATCCCTGGGGATCCTGTGGTTGCCATATTGACTTACATTTAGGTGGACAAAATGAGACAGATTTAATTTGCCGAATTTGAATGTTGGCCTGTAAGAAATATTTTGGCAAATAATGAATGAGCACAGTGTAAAAAGAAATCGAAAATAATTCGATAGTGAATAGTTTTACAATAAGGATTATTTATGAGTTATGTATAGTTGATTTTTTTCTTAGCCATTAACACTTGACTACTTAATAACTAAGAGCTTCGGGATCTCAAGTTCAATTTCTGGTTTCAGCCTTAAAGGTTTTTTTCTTTAGGGGAAGGGACGGAAACTCAGCCTCATAAGGAAAAAAGAGAATCTCTTTGAATAAAGAAACAGTGAATTTAGTTTAGAAAAGAAATTAAGGTAGAGAGGCAACAGACTACAACCAACCCTGCTTCTCGGTATCAACTGCCATTTAGAGTGACACTGAGACATCCATGGTTAGACTTACTTTTTTTTTTGGTGTTAAACAGTGAATTGAATAAAATTAAATTAATAGTTTTAGTATGCTGATTTATATGGCAATCTAAAACCTCCCCTCCCAAAATTCTTATCAAGATAGTTGCATCTGGATTATTTAGGTGTTGAACTCAGCAAAACAGATCTCATTCTAGGAATAACACATTATTTTAATCTCATAACCTTCTTCACAAAATGAGGAAAAATATGGTATTTGGGGAAACTAGTAAGCACTTTAATAGTTTATGTATACAATGAGCTCAAATTTGGATTTATTTTTTTGTAAAAAAAAATAAATCCTTGTTTTCACCCCTGCATCTGCCAGTTTCTTTTAATGGTAGTGAGTTCTATGTTTGACTTAGAGGCATGGAATTTTACATCTAGCTTTTGTTATTGTTATGTTTAATTAATGACTTGGTCCCCATGGTGGAATGATATGGAATGACATGTTGGAATGATATATTTCCCTATCATATAGTTAGGTATCCAATATATAGATAAAACTTTATTTATGCTTTTATTACATATTCAATTAAGTAATACATGTTTCAGTCATCCTTTTCATGATATTTTTTTAGTGCTTTGACATAGACTTATATGTACAAAAACTTTAGTAGGGTATCATATTAAAGATATTGAAATCTAGAATTTTTTAACTTGGCTTTCATCTTTATGTATTGAAAAACTTGATGTATGTTTCTTCATGGAAGATTTTTCCAGAGTATGTCTATCCACTGCCTCAACCACCACTCTTCTTGGACTGGGGTTTCTTTTGGAAAACAAAAAAATAAAAACAACAACCCTGCTGTCACAAATTATATGTCTGCTTTATTTTGTTGCTGATTTTTTTTTGAAAAAGTTAAACTGAATATTTTTCTGGAAGAGTTACATAAATTGTTTCCTTATTTGTAACAAATTAGGAGTTTACAAAATTTACTCGATTAGGACTCTATATTGCTCCATTCCTGGATTTCTATGCTTTTGGAATATTACCTCATTAAAGACTGGAATTACAGAGTGAACACATGTTTATACACAGGAAGTTGTTTTTATTTAACATTTATCTTCATAAAGGGGTCCTTTAAGGATGCAACCTAAATCAATAGTTCTGGACTAGAAAGACATTTTGTAAGATATTGTTTCTTGCCAAGATAACATTTAAGAATGGTTTCTTATTAGTCAATGCCTCAATCACTCCTTCAGAAATGATCTTAAGGCATTAATGGGTAGAAGTGATTTATGACCAAACAGAATGCAAGCTGTACCAAAAAATGGATCTGTAATAATCTATAGTAATACCCATATATTTTGTAATCAATAAATATTAATCATAATTATTATTAATAAATGAAATATGAAACGACCATTTTTCATTCAATATAATCTGTATTTTAAGCTTAAAACCTCCAACCTATTTTATATGTTAAGTGGTCGAATTATAATTTTTTTTTCCAGTATGGAGAAGATACTGCTGTTGTAAATGGTACGTTTTTTAACTCCACACAAGCTGTTAATAATGAAGACCCTGTAAGTAACAAATAAAACTACATATAAATGAATTAATAGTTCTATAAAAATAGTTGGGATACAATTTGTCTGTTGGCAATAGTTGATTGATGCTCCCTTTACCCACTATGACTCCTTATGCCCACCTTCATAGAACTGTAAGGGAAGGGGACTCATGCACATTGGCTTCACCCCAATCAATTATTTTATAGCTCTATCCACAGTTGACTTGAATACAAAGAAACATGTTATATACATTTTGTATGTAATGGTTAATAGAGAAATCATAATTTTATAGTATAGCATTAACTCAACATTATCATTAATATGTTAGCTATGTTCAATTGCAATCTGTGGCAGAAATATTTTATTACAATAGATTATCAGTGATAGACTTGAATATTCAATTTTAGAACAGTATAGAATAGAAAAAAAAATTTACTCCAGGACATAGTCCACTATGAATAACAATAGCGTTCTGATGACAAGTTCATATCCAGCAAATAAAAATAACTATTACATGTTTAAAAAAATGACAATGTAAAATAAAGTGTATACCTCTGTGAGAAATAAAAATAATGAAATTAAATAAGAGATCATTTAACTGGAAATAATTACGATTACATTTTACAGAGCACTTGAAATCAAAAGATCAATAATTTTAATATTACTGGTTGTGGACTAGCCAAAGATTGACTCAAACCCAAGAAAGCATAACCGATCCGAGTACTATTGAAAATTAAAATGGTCAATTAGTTAATAATTTACATGTTGATATTAATAATGATAGCTCTATTGGTGAATTGTCATATTGTCGACTGTAAAGTATTAACTATAGTGTGACTTTACTGGGAAATTGTAGTGACATGCAGCCTAATGAAACAGTAACACTTCCGGAAACTAGGGTTTCAGTTGCAACTCGGGTGTTGGCACCCTGACTTAAACAAACCAAACACAGAGCTCCTCTCTGAAATGACTATTCTAAAAAAAATTGAAAGATCTTTCATTCAGGGAATCTCCACTTGGAGCTAAAACAGGGGAAATGGAAATTCAGTTAATAGACCAGGTGCTGAAGGGAAGTGAGTGTTAAGTAACTGCTGAGCACATTTTTGGTTTTTCAATGGCCTTAAACTTTAAATTTATTGTCGTTGCCAGATACAGATACAGAAATGGTATTGCTAGGAGTTGTGAATTATTGTAATGGAAATTTTTAGAGATTCCATATGGTTTTAGGGATTAAATATGAAAAAAGTAGGTTATACAATTAGCCCAAGTTAGTAAAATAAATAGGCTCAATTAAGGCTTCTGAAGAATTTTTCTATAAATATGTTTGTGCTAAAGCCTTCAAATAATGTAAGTACATTGCATCAGATGTACCCATAACGTTTTACAAATTTAATTAATCAAACCAATATTTTGAGATATTAACTTATACTGAAGCTCATCTGCTGTCATTTTTTGCTTATTAAATAGGTATGTGCAAATTATTTGAAGGTTATAAAATTTCTCAAGGTAAAAAAATTCATTTTCGAAAGATGCAAGTTCATAACAAGTTAAGATTGCAAGCAATTGAATAAAATCGAGTAAAGCAGCTTTTAATTTAAGCATTTTTTAGTGCCCAGTCGACTAGTTGTGTCGCAGCCAGTTAAGCAATGCCGGCTAAATATTAGAGATATTCTCAACGAGGGATTTCTCAAAAATGAGAACCAAGGTTATGTTGTTTTTGATGCAAGCCATTGGACCATAGACTTTAACAGCCATTATTTGCAAGCTCCAGCGAAAATTAATCACTAGAATAAGTATCGGTACTTAATAATCTCAGCATATTGTATTTTTGCTTCATGGAATATGTCACAAAACATCTAACATTGTGTCCTCTTCTAAGTGGTATGATTTCAATGCTAAAACCTCTGATAAAGAGCAACCTTGTAATTTGAAACACTTAGTCAGATCGTCAAATCCACCGCAAATGTACAGTTCATCATTGATGTACTTGTGGCATACTACCAACAATGACACTTGGAAGAATATGAAGATAATTTTTGTTCCATTGAATAAGTTACACACTGATGATTACTTTGAATTTCATGGGCGATAGATAGATGATGATAGATGACTTGATAGATTTCCTGTAGAAGCCTAGCTCATCAAAAAGATATTTACAGTATTATATTTCATGAGGTGTGTTATACCATCGGATTGAAAAACCTCTGAGATACTAGCATGAATGTCTGTTGAATATACATTACATCTGTAGAATTCTGCAATATTTTATTACCAGTACTAGTTTTATTTTTATTTGGATTATGATCGAAGATATGGAATGAGATTTTTTTAATTGGGTCGTCAATGTTTTTTAGTTTTTAATTCAAATCGATCACTTTCATATTTTGCCAGTAATGATTCTCCAGTTTTAAGATTGAGTAACTACTGAGTAGAAGATATATCTGCAAGAGCACTAGTAAAAATATTCTGTAGACTGCACTCATTTATCTTGAAAGGATCACAATTTTTGATACTCCTGAATAACTTTTGAATATCTCATTCATCTTTAGAAATTCTACTTTGACCCCATTTGCTATGAAAATTATAATCAATGTCACCTGTAGATTGTACTTGAAGGTATTGTAATAGAATGGAGCGAATAGAATTTTTTACAGGATATAAAAGTAGCCTTTGATCTCTTCATCAGATCTTTATTTTTTGTTATCCCTATCAAACCTTCAGTTACTGCCGAAGATTGATTTTGACTCCTATGCCAAGTCGCAATCCATTGAATTGAAATTTCCGTCCACTTTTTTGACATCAAGCATTCCTCTTTTAAGGTCATTTACCACTTCCATTAGTGACTGTTGCATATCTTTAGTCTAGCAAAGTAACACCGTGGATGTAATTAGTGTAACTCATTGAAAATATATCTAAGGGCTAGTTTTTAACATCCTAGGGGTATCAAATGAAACTACTAAGAAAAAAGCATTATTATATAATGCTTATATAAAACATTTTTTGGTAATTCTATCAAATATTACAAGAAATAGAATATATTAATCATACCTGTAACAATGCCATGTTACATATACGTTGTTGACAGGCCCTAATGCAAACATAAAAAAAATAGCAACTATATAAGAATCAAATAGGCTCATTGGAAATGAAAATGTTCTCCAATAAACAACTCGCTTAAAGGGTTACTCCAAAGAGGAAAATAAATTAAAAAAATCATATCAAATGTGATGCATCACCACAAAATTAATGGTTTTGTTGTGGTAGCTAGTTTTTATGACAATTTTTTATAATAATAATCCTCAAACACCCCAAAAAAATACAAATATTATTTATCAAGAGGTTAAGACCTTCAATTTCAGTTTATTCTAAGCATCATCATAATTATTATTGCAAAATTATAGAAAAATATTTATTTAGTAACTAATAACAAGTAATTAGATAATAAATCAGCAAAACAGCTCTACGCCATCTTCATGAATGGACCTTCATTATTTTTTGTAAGGTTGATTTTATTTTTAATATATTTTTAATTAGGACCAAGTACTAGTTTTATTGTTAGTACCAACTAAAACTTTCATGCAAAATATCATCTCTATGAATAAAAGTGGGATTACATCTTTGATGACAGTCAATAACATAATTATATCTCAAATAGCCCCAACTCATATTATATATTATTAGTCAAGATACTGACGTCTTAAATTTTATTTTCTATTCAATATCATATAAAAACCTACTTATGTTTTTTTTATCACTAATGAATTTGTTAAAGACCCTTCATTATTTTTCATGGGGGTATTTTTTTAACATAAATATATTCAAGTTACTTTGACTATTTATTAACAATAAAAATTGATTTTGTATTTAGTTTTCTCTGTATCACTGGTGTTTTTTTTTAGTATTTGCCCAAAGAAGTATGGATATGTTTTATTCTTCTATTCACTGCAACTCTAATGTGGGCCTGCTGCCGTTCTTGCTTGGAAAATTTTGCTCTGAAATTTCGCAATGCTGGTGCAAAAGCATGTTCATGCATTATTTGCTGGCACAAACCCTATGCAGTTGAAGTGCCAATTGGTTCTCCATTTGGAGGTAACACTGATTCACCATTAATCATCCATCATATCTATGCCAATCCTTCGAAACATGCTAACATGATTTGATTTTATACTTATATTTTTATATAATATACATATATTTATTCATATATAGAAGTTTATATACACATCCATTTACTTTTAAAATAAAGCATAGGAATCATTAAATTGTTTTATTATCGTAGTATTGGCAATCAAAAACCTCAGTCCTATAAGTTTCCTGATAACCAAATTACAGATGATAATGATAAAAAAAGTTCTTTTGAACATGAATAGAATGGACACTATCATGGGCAATAGACAATAGGTTTTCTTTTCACTATATTCTCTTCCCTTCTCCAAGGGGGTTACTGTGACGGTTGCTGGGACCGATCCTCAACTTGGTCTGGAAAATGGTCATATGCATGGGAACGGACATCGTCTTTCATAATGGCAGCAGCAGTTTGTACAATTCTTAGGCGCTCTTCTATTTCACTTTAACATATTGATGAGTAACACGCTTCATTCAAAATTTTGTGTCCAACATCACGACAACAGTACTTCTTGTTATTGTAACATTCATGGAGGTAAAAAACATCATTCACATATAAGTTCCCTACAACATTAATGTCTCTTAAAACAGCATCCCCCTATTCATCTTCTTTTAGCTTCACTCCTTTTTCAATAGATACAAGTCTGGGCCGTGAAAGAGTCTGGAGAAAGGGTCTTTGTCTTTTAATGGGTCATCTAGTGGTGGAAGGACGGGAAATACCAAGTTGATGGTATGTTGGGTTTTTTTTTTATAAACAGTAGTTGAATTAAATGTAGGTATTGTGCGCCTTGTGACCAAGCAAGGTTTTTTAGCATTCATTCGTAACCATGAAACGTTGGTGATCTTTTACTTTGTGGTGTTGACGTATCCATCAGCTACTGATCCAATGCCTCGAAAATCATTCCTTTCCATTTATTTCAACATCAGAAGGATGTTTGTCTATTTGCTTGTTTATATTATTTTTACTGCGTCATCTGGTAAATAATGTTCGCATACTTTCTCCCTTTTCTCAATGTGTGTGAATGACTGTCCCAACTTAGATTGGAATGTCCACTGACTAAATATTTATTTTCAATTGTCTCAAATAAATTATTAGCAACCATTGTCAAATAAAGGAACTTACACTGTCCCGCACAGTTATCACTCCAAACAATAAGTTTTTTTCATCTGATAGGAAGAGAAGAGGGAATCTTATACAAGCAAGAAGCCATTTCCCACCAGCTCATTTTTCTGGCCACAAGCCCATATATGATTTGTTAATATGATTGAAATTACAACAAAAATTATAGCTGCTGACTGTGAGTCAATGTTGGGATGAATATGACCTGTTGTCATTGGTAAACCAAAATCACAATTATGTCACTGTGCGACTGTTGTGATTCAGCTATGACCCTTTTCGTAGATTCCATGGCATTTTCTGTGGAAACCTAGTGGGACTCGAGTTGACGGCCTATTTATTCTTTTTCATCAGTTTCAGCAGTCTTAAATTTAACATTCAAAAGAAAGGTTATGGATCAGGTGTCCGTTTTAGGTTTTCCTAACTTTAAGTTTAGGAAATCTTTTTTGAATAGTGTGAGAAGTTGTTTAATTGTAAGAAACAGATATTGAAGGTTTTTTCTGGAATGCGATACGAAGGTGATTAATATTTAGATCTCACTCAAAAACGATTTTTGAGACTTCTGACGGCTATAGTGATTTTCTTCCCCTGGAAACGATTTGATGTGCTCTTAACAAATTTTGGATAAGTACTTAGGACATCTCCTCCTCCTTTCTTCTTCTCTAATAGAGTTTGAATGGGTTTATTTGTTAAATCAAAGGTTTGAGCTAATGTTTTACGGTTGCATTTCACTGTTGCCTGCCGCTATCTTTCTTCAAGCAAATTATATTTACCATGAGGTCTTGATTGTACTTGTATAGGTTGTATTAGGCCTAGGAGATAAGTGTTTTGCTTACCTTCATCTAGCTATACTAATTGAGTATACTGCATTCTTTGTATATGACTCAGTTTTTTAAATTCATAATGATATTTGTATGAGATCTGTAATGACAGACAAACATTAGTTAGCTTCAGTATAAAGTAAAAGACAAAGTTTAGGTGCCGTGATAACACAGTATCAAAATGAAGCAATCAGGTACCAGAGTTGAAAAGCCCGAAACCGAACTTCCACCGGAGGTGGAGGTGGATTAACGATTTTATTGCTTACTTATGGGAAACTAGTTGTAAGGCAATTTGAACTAGCTGAATGAAAAAATGTTTGCTAACAGTCAAAAGTAAAATAAAAACTATAATGAACAAGGTCTGTAAAAGAACATTTTTTATTAATTTAGAATTTCTATTGTTTATTCTTATTACATTTATTTGTATTTTTTCTTTTTATAGTTTAATCAAGAAATTTCTAAATACTACGTCATTCTAATCGTGTAAATTATTTTCAAATCAATTTTGTGTTTTTAGTTGGTTTTAAATAGTCTCGTTTGTATTATTATTGTTATTTAGGCCTACTTCCTCTGTGCACTATTAAGTTATACAGATAAAGATAATACAGAATCAAAATGAACTGAAAAGAGTTGAAAAACCTAAGACTCAACTTTCTTCTAAAGGAGGTGGAGTTTTAATAGCGATTTTTTTCTTTTCCTTCGTTTCGTATTCTTCACCAGGAGATTGCTTTGCTTTACGCACTTCTCGTTGATTGTACATACAACTTATTATTCAAAGAAATAATGAAAACTTGCAAACTTTATACAGTGATTGCTTTATGTTATTTATACAGTAAACTATCTACACATGTTCGAAGGGAACAAAAAAGGGAAGCAGTACGTGCACAAAAGAAGGCACTTGCACCTTGACGGTCAAATCACCAGGTACTAGTGAGTACCGCATTCGTTGATTTCTCATAGGAACTATATAAAGCTTTTGAATGACATTTTTGCCTATTTTATATCATTGGAATCTGCACATAGACCAGTAATCAACAACTAAAAATTTTGTGATTCTTTGGGCACTTTTTGCACTTTACGCTTCAAATCCCGTTTTTTTTTGGTTTTTTTTTAATGCAGTAGTTCGGCAAGTAGTTTGAGCAAGTAGTTCGGGTTGTTGCTTTAGTGGATGACGGTTGAAACCAAAGATATGCAGCACATGAATTGGGTTCACCTGGAACCTACTGTTTGGAAAGAAATTACACGTCACCGTGAGACAGGTTTGTGCAGCAGAGTTGGAACAGGTCAGCCATGAGTGATGATGCCATGAGATGAACGCTTTATACACACGCTTCGGAATCGGTTCCCTTATTAAATATGGACTAGGGGGAGCGGTTGTCTTTCCTCTTTCACTCTATATGCATGCTCAACTGTAGCAGTTATAAAGATATATTCAACACCCCTCTGAGGGTTAATCTAAAAGTCGATATTATGCCACTTAACTAACCTACTTCTCCCTGGCGTTTAAGATGTCTCAAATGCCAACTCAGAGGTACCATCTCATTATCGGAATATGTTAAGAAGGAGATCACAGAAGCGCAACCAAAGGAGAATCAGAACATTCATGTACACTGCATTGCAATAATTGTACGTATTTACATTTAGTTATTATTATTTTATGAACATTCATTTTGTATTTTAATAAACCATTTTACTATACATAGATTTAATAGTGTATATTATTTGACCAAGCAACCCTTCAGGTACGTGATATGCAAGTAACTATTTAAAATTAAATTTGGTGTAATTATCAAATCACAAACTTACCTTTAGATCAGGGATAATATTTTAGATAAATCCTGAATAAAAGCTTTTTGGAATGTGAGTGCAACAATATATATAGCTGCTTTTTTTAATAACATTAAAGCCCCTAACTGTTCATAATTTTTTTTCTAGGGATTGCAATGTAATATTAAAAGTTCAAATAATTAACAAACTTTTAAAAAAAAAAGGATTATACATATGTGGGTGTCAATGACCGACCGACCCTTGAGGTTAAAATGCCCTAAAAAAAACAAAACATCATTTTTTAGAGGATTACTTTTATTTTTAGCATTAAATGGAAGTGTCATGCAAAATATCATACTTCTACAAAATTCACCGATGTTAAAGTTGCGAACACAATTTTAATGCTTTTGTTAATTTTTGTAATTAGATTTCCAAAAAAAAAAAATATTACATATTATTGATCAGAGCAACAAGATTTTAAATTTGATAAATTAATATGAGATTCCACTTTATGAATAGAATGACACGGCATGTAAAGTTTTCAACATCTGGCATTCAAATTAGTAATATATTGCATCGGCAGTACAAGTTTTATTATTCTAGTTATCTAGTCATTGACTTTCTGAAAAAGTGAATTTAATTATATACTTCACTGTTTCTATGTTCCTTTCAATTAAAATTTTATATTTTCAATAACCCATTCAATGACTTGCTTACTCTTATTAGCATTTATTATTACAGTATCACAAACCAGGTCTTCTACATAGCTTTTAAATGGAAGTCCATCAACTTCTATAACAGCTTCCTGTTTTAAGATAGTTTTCCCATTTTTTTGAGAATGGGGTTCATAGCGTACAACCTCGTTGACTGCTATGTAATTGTTAAATGTAATATTTTTTGTTTTGAATATTATACGCTTTGCTACTGGATCAACTGTAGAATGCTCACTTGCATAGAAAACATTTGTAGGCCCTAAAATAATTTTCAGCCAGTTTGGAACACCCCATGTTGTAATGACAAGCCGATGAGAGTGCAAGATCCCATTTACGACTTGCCTATCTAAGACATCTGTTCCTAGTATGGCTGTGTTTATTGGGTTTGAATCCTTCCTCCAAGCTGCTCGTGCAATTATTTCCCAAGGGTGATTGAATGTATATTCTGAAGTCCAGATCTTCATTTTACAAAGTATTCATTTTTTTTTAATGTTTTTAATGTCATAATAGTTATAAAGATTAACTTATGTTAGATAAACATATGATGTTTAATATTGACCTCTAAAAACACTTTTTCTTTTGTCAGTTATAAGTTCTTTTGAAAAAAAAAAAAAAAAAAAAAATTATCTAGGGGAAGTTCCACTTTGAATAATAATAAATGAACCTCTTTTAATTTATCATAGAATTAAAGTTATATTTGTCTTTTATTGGGGCAAATAAGTAAAAGTAAATAGTCTTCTCTGCATGGAAGTACACAGAATACATAATTTAATATTGGGGGGATAATAATTATAATAATATAATCACAAATATTGTTACTAAGTATGTGTTGCAAGATTGATAGAAGCGACTGGAACAGTTTGAATATCACGGTGTTAGGGTTGGCTTAAGCGGTTCATAGATAAACAGCTTGGTTCTCTACCTTGTTTTTGCTATTGCAACAGAATAGAAGAGAAAGCAAAATATTGGCAACCAAGTTCTTAACACCACTTCCGAGGATGTGCCATAAGCTTTATTTACTGGATGATTTGTGTCGCTGTTTTTTAATAAAAAACATAATATGTTATATGTATGGTCCCCCCCCCTGTGGTAATAGTATAACCTGTTTAAAGAAAAACAAGGGAGGATTCGTTGCTGTTTTTAGTTTTAAACAAGTTGTGAGAAGATGAGGAACATCCTGCTTAAAAGGGTTGGTCAAATGAGTGACATAAAAACATTGCATGGATTTCTCATTCACATTTGACAAGTGAACTATACGATTTCAAATGGTTTTTTAAGAATGTACAGAACCTATGATGAATAGGACACAAACATAGAAATTGATATTACTGTCACTGTATGACTTGCTGCATCTCTGTGGTTTTTAGCTAGTTAGTGGAGCTTTGAGGAGTTAAAATTTATTAAAGATTAAATTAAAGTATATCACAGATATACTGCTAAAAAGCCTTGGAAAGATTATCACTCTGACTTGCAGTGTTATATGTAAAGTGTTGAAGTAATATCTTCAGGTAGATGCCTGCTAGAACTCAAAGGTGTTTGTCCAAGTCCGTATATATATTATTATGTTTTTTATCTATTACTATATTTTTATTTAAATTAATCTGAGGTTTTAAAGGTTCTGTTAATTTAAAAAAGAATCTCTGGCAAAAGGAAAATTAGATTTTACAAAACTTTTCATTAATTTATTATATATAAGCACGTCTGTGACAAAATTACAATGTTAAAACTAAACTTAAAATTTACCTTAACATTACTCGTGACTGGCCAGATTTACTATTTTTACGTCCTTCGGCGAATTCTTCTCTTTTCTTTGTTCGTTGTGCCACGCGATCAGTACACCTCCACTGCTATCATCTCTTCAATCCTTCTTCTCTGGATAAAATTATTCTTCATACTACTGTTCTTCCATATGCTTGCCTCATGTCTCCTGCAATGATCAAAACGAACAAGGCCTGCTTTTTTTTTTTTTTTTTTTTTCAAAACCTCAATAAGTACAAGTAACAAAATAATATAATAAAATAATTGAATAACAGATTTCTCCTCTTCCTGCCATTCACAGATGCATTTGGAGGAGTGCATAAATATAATAAATTTTGTTGTTGTTAAAAGTTCATAGTCTCATATTCAACATTAGGTGATGAGGCTCACCTTCGACTTGTTACCGTCACTAAACACGAAACACTAAAACAAAACAAAACAAAACTAACTAAAACCTATACCTAGAACCTAAGACTAAAGCGTTCCAGCCGCGACAGCGTCCTGCCATCGATGGAGGAACGGAGCGGGGGTTATAGTGTTAAACACCGGGTTTGTCAAATACTGTAAGGAGTCGAAAAATTTGATATGTCTACGCTGGATGAATTCATCCACCGTGTGCAGCTCAAATATCTCATGCAGCTCACTGTTTCTTCGCTGCTCGAATGAAGTACCTCTGACCACTTTCATCAGTATACCGTTTCGGAATTGTTGGAGTTTCTTAGCTGTCGTATACGTCAGATAACGAAATAGCGGTGCACCATACAGCAGAGTAGGCCTTAGTATGCTCTTGTATATCAATAGCTTGAGACGCAGTGATAGATTGGGGGAAGTCAATAAGTGCGCAAGCCGGTAAGACTTTTTGCGTGTTAGCTTCAACTTCTTTGCAAAATGGAGATGTCTGTCCATTTTAATTCCCAGATATACTAGGTCGTTGGCTGGTGAATAGGCCTGCTTCTTTTTTTTTTTTTTTTTTTTTTATTTCAAAACCTCAATAAAATAATACAATGTACAGAAAATAAATAATAAAATAATTGGATTACATATTTCTCCTCTTTCTGCATTTACATGCATTTGGCGGAGTGCATAATATAATAAAATTTTTATTGTTGTTAAAAGTTCATCGTTCTTATACAACACTAGGTGATGAGGCTCACCTTCTTTTTGTCACCAACACCAACACTAAACACTAGGAACAAAACAAATCAACTAAACGGCCTGCTTCCCGCTCTCTCGCCGTTTTTATACTCGTCTTTTGCCTTCTTGATTTTTTCATCCTTCTTTCTTCCAATGCCAGTTGTCTCATATATTTTAACTTTTCTTATTTTAAAGTTAACAAATACAATAAAATATTTGACTTTAATCATTGATATTATTTATGACAAATATTAATATTATACAACGGCAGCAAATAATGTCCATACATTCATGACCATGATCCACGGGTCATTTACCGCCCTTTTATGCCCGCTAAATTCAAATCAAAAGCAACATCATAGAGTTCAAAACATCAAATATCACAACAATATATATATATCAATTAGTTTTTTATAAGTTGTATATATTGACTTCAGGTACAAACTGCATTGATACTAATAATGAATAGCTCATGGAATTAATAAAACCTGCTACTATCAGACCTTACCTACTTTTTAATTATAATAAGAATTTGACATAGTTTTACTTGCCTTAGATGATGTGAGCTTTGAGTTCCTAGTGCCTGAATCCCGTGTTAATGATTGTGGATTACTGTCTATCAGCACATTTTATGACAAACTTAGGATTAAAAACCTCAAATTCGTCTAATGAATTTAATGAAATTACGTAGGGGGTAATATAACCTTTTAAATCATGAAGTGATATTCAACTATAGACTATCCAGAGCAAGTAGAATTGTTGAGAATGCTTTTGGCATACCTACTTGCCTCAAGATTTTCATTCCTTTGAATGTTTTACTTGTAAATTTGAGTCCTGAAAAGGCAGCCATAGTTACTTTAGCCACCAGGTACAAGGAATGTATTGCCCGAGACCACTAGTCACCACTATTTCTGTCTCACTGTAAACCACTGAGGAGAAATCTTGTAGTTATGGATTGTTGGCGCCTGGGTATGCAACCGGGGGTCTTACAAATTCAAATTTACAAATTAAAAATTTAAAAATACAAAAAGGGTAATAGTTTATTATTGTTTGATTTACACTGGAACGAGACAGACTCTAGCTTAGCACTTATGCTACCAATATTTTACCATAAAGATAAAATCAATATCAATGTAATCCTGCAAAGTGATTACAAACCTACCAAACAGTAAAGCATTAGCTTTTAAGTAATTCTTTATAAACGTTACCTCTGGGAGACTAACTATAAATAAGTTATTGATTGATTGCATAAATACGGTTTTTGATAAAAAATATGTTAAACTTTCGAAAGTTTTACAACTAAATATACACATTGTGGCTGGAAAACATACACATACATTTAATAAAGTCTTTGCTTAGTTGGGAACGGTGAAAAGCCGAAGAAATCCACTTCATGATCGAAGAAACAGATCCGATTGATGGCTTGGGTGTTTTTGAGTGTAATAATGATGAGGAACTAGTAAGATGAATTCATAACTTGCTGCCTTAGGTAATAATGTTATAAGGTGATAAATTAATTGAGTTCTGAGAAGTTCCACCCATTATCGGAATACGACTATTACCTACATATATCGACAATCATGTTCCTCATATGTCAATTGATCGCGTCATTCACGGTGACGACAACAGGGGAAAATACGATAGCTGGTCGGTTATCTTGAGTGACGAACTCGATGTATAGATTGACAAGTGAAATGTTTTATCTAACAATTTACTAATGAAGAAAAATATATTTATATCTCTTCCCATGAGGCAAACCATCTATCTATCTACCTTAAAACATTAAAATATCGATCTAACCCCCACCACTGCCTCTTTATTCAGAAGCGCTTCATTTTAATTATTACTTTTAATTAGGACTAGTTTCACATTTAAGGTGAAGTTTATTTCCTACTTGCTGTCGGTATTAAACTGGCTGGGATTCACCACCGGATATAACATTGAATTATTCAATAGCATATTGTATGGTCTGTAGGTTTATAATAATTACTTTTAGATAAAGTAGGAAAGGGTGTATGTAGCGCGCGGACGAGAAACTTCGAAACTGACTGAATCATGGGCTACTATATTAATTTAGAATAAATGCAGATTACCCTATTTTGCACAAAATATTGAGAGAGCCTTGACCTCCAAAACTTACGCTTTCTACACCAATTTTACTATTTTGCCGATTTTTACAATTTTACAAGTGCCAGATTGTGGTTCTCTTTCCCATTATATAGTTGGCTTCTTAGTTCCTTCTTAGTTTGACTTGCAAGTTTAATGAAAAAAAAAAGTTTCGAGCAGCTAAGTACCTTGTAATAATTATTATTAATCTTTGATTAAAACGTAAGTTATCTAACAACTCCTTTTTTTAGCCACGGAAAAACAAGCATTTCTACCTTCCTTTGACTCAAATTGCTTCGTTGTTGAGTAGCGATGATGCATTAATTAAATTAATATAAAAATTGAACAGTTCTATCAAATTGAATAGGGTAAATAACTTTAGATTAATAATTTGTATGTGATGTAACTTTGAAGAGCTATCATTTTAAAACTCACAAAAACTGATACGGAAATTGTGTTAGAATGTTTTTCGAGACCACAGTTTCGTAGAGAAGGATGATATTTCAAATCCCATTGTCAAATGAAAAAGATTTGCCAGCAGACAGCAGTGTGATGGAAACAAACTGAAAAGATATTTTATTTTCTTCATTAGATAAAAAATGAAGGAAACGTACAAGGAACTGAAACAGCTGGCGCATCCATGCCCATTCGGCGATATTTAGAAGAAGAAACACCCTCAAATGAAAATGATTTGTTTAAATTTTGAAAGAATGAAAAAAAGCGAGAATAATTCAGCCCCCAGCACAAGTCTGCAAAAAAATATCCTTGCGTGCGTAGTAGGGTCTTCAGTGCCGTAAGAACACGTGTACTCCATTACGTGTAGAAAAAATCATTACTCAACAACGAAGCAATTTGAGCCAAAGGAAGGTAGAAATGCTTGTTTTTTCGTGGCTAAAAAAAGGAGTTGTTAGATAACTTACGTTTTAATCAAAGATTAATAATAATTATTACAAAGTACTTAGCTGCTCGAAACTTTTTTTTTTCATTAAACTTGCAAGTCAAACCTTTTAAATAATTAAAATATTAACAATTGAGTTCTTACTAATTTTTTTATTTTTTATTTACTGATTCCAGTAGTCTCTCAATATAGTGTTTGTTTTCATTAATGCGTCAAGAATTTAATCTGAATGAGTTTTAAACTAAATGTTTTTATGAATGTATTTTTAACAAAAATTTTTTCTTCAAATCCAATAAAATTTCGCAATATTTTACTTTAATAGCTCAATTTTATCCAAGAAAAAAAGACGGAACGACAATTCTAAATTATTTTTTAATTAATAAATAATTTATAATAGCAATAATAATGTTCCTTATTAATAACATCTTCTGATACCTATTCATATGTGTCTATTTATCCCTGATTCCTTTGTAAAATAATTTTACTCTCTTTGAAATGGCAATTATAAACTACGGACACTATCGATAGTTTTTCTTTGATCGTATCGGGATATAGATAGTAGTCCAACTATCGACTTTCGGTCCCCCCCCCCCAGTTGATGAAGCTATTTAGACACACTAATAAAGTTAATTACTTCTTACTGTCCTTAGTTATCACAATATACTTTTATCAAATAGCCGATCTCTACTACCATGTGCCGTAACAGTCAGAACTTCCTGTTCGATGCGGTTTCGTCCCCGTTCCCACGACGCGTGGTTAGGCAAATATCTAGTGGCCCCCTTCTCGTCAACTCGCCATTGCCAGACGTCCCTTCTTCATTTGCGTTTGTTTCGTTGCTCGAAAAGAATGAAATTTACGAACGTACAGTGACCAGGAAGTAGCATGTGCCACAGCAGTTGATGTACTGTTGAGTGAGCCTAGTAGCGGGCCATTATCATCCATGATAAAAGTTTAAAGAACCTATAAAGCCTTAAAAACCATAACTAGTATTTAAGAAATTCAAATAATATAATAAAATAAATCACTATAACTGCTTACCATAGTAATTTTAGTTCACCAAGGTGTGTAGATTAAGTGCAGAAATTACGCAGTTTTGTCGCTCGCAAACCGTTCTGTCTGAATAGTTCACCATTAAACGTTCGTTATTTTAAAGAATACTTCACGGCAATTAGAAGCGTCATACACAAGGTTCCTATATTTATGCCCTTTATATTGTAGATAATATACATAATGGGTTTTCCCTCAAAAAAAAAAAAAAAAATCCATAATAATCTCGCTTTACTCCACTCCAGTATGAGCTACTGAGAAATGTATTCTACTTACAACTCGTGGGAACGGGTGCAGGAGCCGTAGTCTGGAGAATGCACAAGCCTTTGATGTTAGAAGAAATTACCGACATTTCACGGGACAGGTCGGCCACCCCAAATCACTTTGAGCCATGACAAGTCTTTGCGCCCTCACGGTGCGAGGTAAGACAAACTTCAGACAAGGTTCACCAAGCTACGCGTCATGGGAACGGGGCCTTAGCGCCGATTTTAATGCAGGCCGCGCAGGTTCAACCCGAAGTACAACCTGAAACGCTGTTTTGAACTATATTCAATCCAACCTTCATTGAATAGTCGTGCCTGATGAATGAGTGATCCGAGAACAAAAATAATGATTAGAATTTTCGACTCCATATCCCATCACATAGTTCCTTTGGTAGCACATGATTTCCTTCAATCCACTGCAGTGTCAATCACCACCCTCACTTTTCCCCTTACTCTAGCAACAGTGTACTGCCCTCCCAATAAATCCATTTCCGATTCCCAATTCATCTCCTTTCTAGACTCCATCGGGCATCGTTTCCTTGTGGGTGGGGACTTTAACGCAAAGCACCAGCACTGGGGCTCAAATACGCGAGGACGTGCTTTGCTGTCTGCACTCACACGGAGACATTGTTCCACTATCTCTCCTGACACAGCCACCTATTGGCCATCATACCCAAACCGAAATCCAGATCTCCTTGACTTTTTCTTCTAGAATAGTTTAGGAACACTAAACTATTCACTCAAGCGCCTCGATGACCTCTCCTCCGACCATAGCCCCTTATTATTAACCATTTCCTTAAATCCAATTCACAAACTGCCTCCTCCTTCATTTATTAGGGGCCCAGTTGACTGGGACCACTTCCGCCAGATTCTTACAGACTCTGTAGACCTCAAAGTACATCTGAAAACATCCCAAGACCTAGATGATGCAGTGCATTCCTTCACTACTCTGATCCAGAGGTCGGCCTGGGAGGCATCGTCACCCCACCGTCACCTAAAAATTTACAATCAAAATCCTTTACCTCAGTATCTCAAAGACCTAATCAAATCCAAACGCCACTCGAGAACAGTGTGGCAAAGATCCCAGCATCCTGCCGATCGTCGCTCATACAATCAGTACTGCAGGCTGGTAAAGCGGCAATTGGCATCCTTCCGTTCCGATTCTTTCAATTCCTATCTCTCCTCCCTGTCTACCAGGGATAACTCCTTGTGGAATGTAACTAAGAAAATCCTAAAATAGCATCCTGTTTCCCACCCACTCCGTCGTGATGACGGGTCCTGGGCGGCTTCGGATGGCGAGAGGGCGGAGGAATTCGCACTGCATCTTTCCCGTACTTTCACTCCTCATCTTGCTCCTCAAAACAATAATCACCGTCCAACTGTTGAAGATTTTCTCACTTCACCTATCCCTCTCTCACTACCACCAAAAGCCGTTAACCCCTCTGAGGTCGAATATCTTCTGAAAAAATTACCTTATCAAAAATCTCCAGGAGATGATCTCCTTACTCCTCGAATCCTCCAACAACTTCTCCCTAAAGCTATAATCTTCCTAACCTACATTTATAATTGTGTTATCCGAACGACACACTTTCCTCTCCTCTGGAAACACTGCATTATAGTCCTATTCACCAAACCCGGTAAACCATCCAATGACGCCTCATCTTACCGTCCAATTAGCCTACTCCCTATCCTCTCAAAAATATTTGAAAAACTCCTATTAAAACGCCTACTTCCTATTGTTGAATCCAAAAACCTTTACCCTACTCACCAGTTTGGTTTCCGCCAACGACATTCCACAGCTCAACAAGGCCTTCGCGTTGTTGATCACATATCCTCAGCTCTTGAAACCAAACAGTATTGCACTGCTGCCTTTCTGTACATAGCTCAAGCTTTTGACAGGGTCTGGCACGCAGGTTTGCTTTACAAGCTCAAAGGATATTTACCGCAAACCCTATTCCTAACCGTTTCTTCCAAGTCCGCTGTGGTTTAGAATATTCTAACTACCATCCCATTAAAGCAGGAGTTCCACAGGGCAGCGTCCTGGGTCCCATCCTCTATAATCTATACACCGCTGATGTCTCCTCTACCACCAATACCTTCTTGGCAACATTCGCAGACGACACTGCAGTCCTGTCAACCCATCCAGACCCTGATATAGCATCCCAAAACCTTCAAAAACACCTTGACGAGATCGAGTATTGGTGCAACCCATGGCGAATCAAAGTCAATGAAGGAAAATGTTCCCACATAACCTTTACCCTCTGCCGCAAGTCCTGTCCGCTAGTCTTTTTAAATTCAATTCCTTTCCCTGTGTCTGAGACAGTACGGCATTTAGGCTTCCATCTCGACAAAAGACTGACATGGAACCCACACACGAGGCTAAAAAGACAAGAACTAAACAGACGCTTTTGACAACTGTACAGACTACTTCGAAGGACATCCCACCTCTCAATAGAAAACAAACTACTTATTTACAAGGTTATACTTAAGCCAATCTGGACATACGGAATAGAGCTATGGGGGACAGCAAAAAAATCAAACATCAAGCGCATCGAATCCTTTCAATTAAAAGTCCTAAGAACAATAGTAAATGCCCCATATTACGTCAGCAACAAAACCCTTCACAATGATCTGAATATACCCTATATTCTTGAGCTTATCCCTTCCAAGTTCATAAAATTTCATAGTAACCTATCCAACCACCCTTATTCCCTAGCACAGTCATTGCACTGCACCACTCACCCCTATAATCCTCCTCGGAGATTAAAACGGCAGTGGCCTCGTGACCTGCTATAACTAAGTGAGTTCTGGCAATGGCCAGTTTCTCTTATCATGTCTTGAGCGTCTGTGGCTCTCACGCTCTTGGTCAGCCTCCGCTGGCTCTTATCCAGTGACGCGTCTGACGTAGGAGCGTGGGGGACTCCCCAAGACTCCGCTTCCTCCTTTGCATGCGAGGGAGGTGACAACCTTGTGGACTTGGGGGGCCTCTGGGCTGTTTGTAAATATTGTATGAATGAGCGAGTGAATGATGAATTGTAAATATGGTATGAATGATAACTTTTATCTCAATTACTCATTGCCTAATAAAAGGCAGATTGTAATTTTATCTTAATAAAATTGAATATTCGAATGAATTTTCGGCTATCTATGATTTATAATAAACAACCAATATCTCATGTGTACAAGGTTTTTTCTTTTCTAAATTATCCTTATAACCTTTTCCTTTCTAGTTGCTATATGCATTATGTTTCTAAGGCTGTTTGAACTCACAAGGTAAGAACCATTTTATTAGTACAGTTCACCTAGCCATCTTGTGCACCAGATATTTCCAATTTATATATTTAATTTATTTTATGGTTATGATTTGTTAGATATTGTCTTGATTATCGTTCATTTTTCCTATTTTAATTTAAATTCGACTCCCGAACATATACTATCAGAATATTTGTGCTCAAATAAATATTCCTCATTACCGGAAATCTTAGTATCCCTTAATATAAAATTCCATCAAAGTAGTCCCATTAGCATTAATTACTTAATTATTATTCTATATATCTCAAGAATTCTACCTTGGTCTATTTTTAAACGATTGTGGAAACATGGGCTAAATCAATAATTTGATTGATGAGATGAGATAGTGGTTGTTAAAAGCTCCAGAATTGGACGGCATTATTATATTAAACAACAATGGTCAATGCGATATGCTTATTAAATTTTTACACCCTAAAGCGTACTCCGGTCTAGAGCTGAAAGGTGGGCTTAACCCTACGGCAGACATATCTATTTATTATGTAAATGAAACAAATTCAATGTTCTTCTGGGGATTGAACCCAGTACCATAAGGCCACGAAGCCGATGCACTATCCCCTATACCATATGAGAGCCCTAAAGGAATGATTAATCGACAGACCATAGCGTGGCATTTGGCATGCGTAAATCTTCGTACTGAGGGTGACACGCTAGTACTAAATGATAGTGACATGTTGGTGCTTTACTTAGTTCGGTGTAGACGAGCATTCTGAACGGGTAATGGTGGAGTGGTTACTATTAGTAGTAGAGTGTCAAAGGAAACACGAAGACACCATGTGGCGTGGTGCTATCGGGTGAACGAAGAGAACATTTTTTCTTGTTTTAAGGGAAATAAAGAAATATGCAAGTTGTGTCATGATGAGTTATTGCTTGACTTAAACTAGTGGTGATGGAAATAATGCGGATTGGATGACCACAATGGCACTGGGCAGAACAATCAGGGAGAGAGAGCCAGACGACCCCCAAGAGTGTTGGCTGAATTGAAGATAAAATTAGTGGTTATCCTAGAACACAAATGATTCAGGGCAACTTTATTTTGTAACTCGGCGACTCTTATCAAGCGACATGAAAAAATTCACAACCTAATGCTACCAGGCGGGGGCTATTATGTGGAGCTCCCGCAATGCAGATAATGGGTAGACTATCATTGATTTTAATTTTTAATGTTATCTTTTAATTACATCTACCAGTGTGTGTACAAATAATTAAAATTAGATTGATGCTAATAGTGGTAACTAATTACTTTCCTTCCCACCTATTCAATTAAAGCCAATTTTATTTTTGTGTTAAATATTTGCGGTTTTTATTAGTAACACCCTTTAAGAACAAATCAAATCTTTAATGTGACATTTTGACTTATTGGACAGTAAGTAATATGTTCAATGTTTTCTCATTCATACCATATTTACAATTCTTCATTCATTCGCTCATTCTTGCAGAATTTACAAACAGCCCATAGGACCTCCCGAATCCACATGATTGCCACCCCCCCCCCCTCGCATGTGAAAGGTGAAGCGGAGTGTTGGGAAGTCCGCCACGCTCCTCCATCAGACGTAACACCGGATACGAGCCAGTATGACCAAGAAAGCGAGAGCCACAGACGCTTAGGATATGATTGGAGTAACTGGCCATTACTAGGACTCCCAATCTTACGTATTTATAGCAAGTCATGGTCGGATAGCTTTCGATGGAATTTCATGAACTTAAAATTTTTTTTTCCCCCCACTACTACTACTATGATTACTATTACTATGAACTTAAAAGATAACCTATATTCGATATACAGCATATTTAGTTTTGTATTTGTTCGGGAAGGGGGTAGGCAAAATTAGTCGCTTTGTTGTCTAAAATATATTTATGCAGAAAAAAAAGTATTCTACATGTAATATTGTATATTATGCATGCATATTGTTAATATTTATATTGTACATGTATAAATGGAGATATATTCAAGCAACCTATTCTAGATGGCAAGATACTAACAAGACGGTAACCAAAATCCACACCAACTGAAGATCTTTACCTGCATTTGAACATAAGGTCGAGATCAATCAGCTGAGCCGGTAATTTACTTAACCTTATAGAAGTAAATTACCGGTCTATAAGTAGAAATTAGGGACAAACACTAAAGCCAACTGTAACAGGCAATAATATGGATTTTAGGCTGCAGACCTTACAGAACCCAGTTGTGGCATATTACCATCCTAACGGAGGTAAGCCAATCATCGTCTAGATAGGTACCCAAGTAGTCTGAGGAACCCTACAAAACAATATTATAATAAATAGAAATCCTAAGCTGGCTATATGATGACCACGATTCGAAGAATGGAGAACAGTTTGAGAAAATCTGTTGACCAAACGTGAGAGGGGAAAGTGCGTCTTCACACAAGCCCGACTGTCTAGAGAGGAAGTGGTGGAACAGTATAGAATAAAATAGAATAGAAAAATGATTCCAGAACAAAGTAAAATAAAAATGACTAATACATTATAATAATAATAATAAAATAATGACAATGTTAAATAAAGTGTTAACCTATTTAGGAAAGATAAAATGCTTACTCCTTATGAAATATAATAAAATATTATTTACCTGCATTAAGTAACCAAAGCCATAAATGGAAGAAAAATAGCATATATATTTCAAAGAAAGATATTAACATTTTTAATCACAAGGTCTAACTGAGTTTATAATATGCGAACTCACATGAATATGCAGTGAGTACTGCGAACTGACCGAACACGCCACGTACTACTGTATTATAAAATTTAAGAAGAAATATAAAAAAATATATTAAAAAAAATTAACAATGACTAGATTGGTTTATGTTTGTTTTTCGATTTTTCCACTCAAACAATAGTATTTTTACTGTACTAATTTGATTTGTACAAGTATGCGGAGTGAGTGGAGCGTGTTTAACTAATAAATAAAAGAAATACTCCTTCTTTAGGGATACTTTATAAGGAAACTAAAAATGTAGGTACGTATATAATATAGGTCTCCTGTGGTAAATCCTACGTGTAATGTGTTAAGTATATTGTGTTTTAAACGGTCGTCAGCGTATTTAATGCATTTTGTCGTGATAAGTAATGAGGAGGGCAGGTACGGCCGATCTGGAGCCTTACTAAGGCGGTTTCCATTCCTTTTCCTTTGAAGGCTCCCAGAGTTCTATTCCCTAGGAGGGGGAAGCTTATTCAAGCTGACTTTCCATCGCTGTAATGCTCGCTCCCTATAGTAATTTTTCCAATCTTTAGCTGTCATTGCTTTTCCTATTCGAGTTTCCATTGTTCATTTTTCCTGCCAGGGTTGATTCACAATAGGTCTTTTCATTAACCTATTCAACGAAAATTTTAACTCAGAAAAAGAATTGTTAGAATTGGTGGGGACTATTAGAAGAAGGGTCTCGTCACACTGCCAGTGAGCGGAGGACAATGGAAGCCCACTCGTACTTCTCACACAAAGACTTCGTGAAACAGCCTTATCCACATCTATACTTGACCTATTCCAATTAAAAGATTGTATACGCTCTGATAAACACGGCAGCGAGCCCCCCCCCCCTTTCCATTAAGGACACTTGCAACACGTTGTAATTCTTCTATAAGCCGACAAGTTTTTTTTTTTTTTTAACGGCTGCATAGCTCACCCCGGCATAACTCACATCGAATGCGGTGATATATTGGCCTATATCTGGCTTATTCCATCTCCCTGCTGGTTCTTGGGTCATTTCGTTGTTTGACGCTTGCGTAAGTCCTATCTAAAACGCTATAGATACCCACGCTACCTATGACTATGCTATACGATGAAGTGCCTAAGACTGCTGACAGGGACGGCCATACAATCTATTCATATTATTTATTTTTTTCCGAGTGGGCTGACACTGATAGTTAACACGTTTCTACTCGTATCGATTAACTAAATGGAGACTAAACTTCTGTCTCCGTCACATTACAGATAGAATAAAAATGTTCTGGTACGAAAAGAGCTCAAAGGTTATATGCAAATGTCCAGTTAAAGAATCGTGAAAGATATTGTAAAAAATTAAATCACATACATAGGAAAGCGGATATAATGATACAATGGTTCAATCTTAAATAAAAGGTTTATTCAACAACACTCTAAGCTGAAAATGTTTTGGCGAAGGTATAATAACTTGAATTATGTGAAATAATTAAACGTGACAAAGTTTGTCCTCGTATATATTAACTGACCCAATTCTCTACAATTTTAAGTTTTTAGCAAGTCACTGATCAAAAGATATTTCAGATTTCAGGTTTAAGAGATACTTGACCATACCAGATGGTTACCCAATGTGTAATATAAAGATATAAAAATAAAGTCAACTAACTAATAGAAATCAATTATTTAATCTTGTTCCAGCTGGTTTTATTGTTTTTTTTGTATCTTATCTATTTTAATTTGCCTCTTCAATGTGACCAGGGTAAAACAAATAAAGTATTTTTGTTTGTTATATAATTGTATTGTATTGTATATAATAATTGTTTGTGTCTGTTGCCATCGATATGGGAGTGGTTGTGGGGTCATAGTGTTAAACACTGGGTTGGTTAGGTGCTGCAACGAGTCAAAAAACTTGATGTGTCTCCGGCGGATTAACTCACCCACCGACGGCACACCAAGCAACGGGTGCAGATCAGCGTTCTTTAACACCTCTCGAGAGGTATGTCGGACCACTTTTCGCATGATCCTATTCTGGAAATGCTGGAAACATTTGGCTGTGTTGTCAGTCAAGTGGGTAAATAGCGGGACACCGTACAGCAGAGCTGGCCGGAGGGCACATTTATAGATAATCAGTTTGAGACAAAGCGGCAAGTTGGGTGAAGTTTGCAAGTGCGATAGCCGGTAAGACCTTTGTCGTACTTTATCTATTTGAATGGATAGGAATTTAACAGGTAAGTGGTTATCGTATTGAATAATTATTATTAATCTATGTAATTCGATTTAGCCAATAATTTTTTGTTTTCACTGAAAGTTAATTTTTATACATTTTAATTGGATCTAACAAAAGATTATAATATTCGTCAGTAATAGAATACCAATTGATGTATGAAATTATTTTGAATTATCTATCAACCTTCATACATTATTATGTATCTATAGTTATCTATTTGTCACAGGTTGTTTGCAACTTAACTAATCAACTTAAACAATTTTTGTGGTTTAAACTATTGAAAATGTTCGTACCCCATAAAATTTTGTGGGTACACATCTCTACTAATTCATTAAATAACTAGGCCACAACCAGCAGTTGAGTATTAATCTGTCTATGCTATTTTTTTTTTACTTTATATGTTCTTATATAAGTTTTCCCATCCTCTATAATCTATACACCGCTGATGTCTCTCTACCACCAATACCTTCTTGGCAACATTTGCAGATGACACTGCAGTCCTGTCATCCCATCCAGACCCCGATATAGCGTCCCAAATCCTTCAAAAACACCTTGATCAGATCGAGTATTGGTGCAACCAATGGCGAATCAAAGTTAATGAAGCAAAATGTTTCACATAACCTTTATCCTCTGCCACAAGTCCTGTACACTAGTTTTTTTTTAATTCCATTCCTCTCCCTGCATCCGAGACATTACGGTATTTAGTCTTCATATTGACAAAAGACTGACATGGAACCCACACACGAGGCTAAAAAGACAAGAACTAAACAGACGCTTTGGATAACTGTACAGACTACTTCGAAGGACATCCCATCTCTCAATAGAAAATAAATTACTAATCTACAAAGTTATACCTAAGCGAATCTGGACATACGGAATAGAGCTATGGGGGACAGCAAAAAAATCAAACATCAAGCGCATCGAATCCTTTCAATCAAAAGTCCTAAGAACAATAGTAAATGCCCCATATTACGTCAGCAACAAAACCCTTCATAAGGATCTTAATATACCTTAATATACATTCTTGAACTCATCCCTTCAAGTTCATAAAATTCCATAGTAACCTATCCAACCACCCTAATCCGCTAGCACAGTCATTGCACTGCACCACTCATCCCTATAACCTCCCTCCTTGAAGGCTAAAACGGCAGTGGCCTCGTGACCTGCTATAAATACGTAACAGTGGGAGTCCTGGCAATGGATAATTGGAAGATTAGATGGTACAGGACGAGAGATCAGCAAGCCAAGGTCGTTGTGAATTCTCTCACAACGCAAATTCGGGGCTTGATGAAACTCTGGAAAACAGCGCAGTGGCATGAGAGACTTCGTAGCACTCACAGAGATCACAGAAAGTTTTGGAAGCTCTTGAAGACTACAAACGGCAAGACATCCCACTGTCCGTCTTCATGAAGGTGACAATGTTCTGACTGCTGGTCAACAGGCAACAAAACTGGCCGACCAATACGGTAGTGACATTACGGCTAGGACGGGATACTACCACATGCCTCCTCCGGTCGATGCTGAACAGAACCACATGTTGGTATCACCGAAGCAACTCAAGGGTATTCTTCGCCGGTGTCAGGGAAACCGAGCACCAGGGCACGACGGGATACAAACAGTGCTGCTCAAACAAATGCCGAGGAGAGGGATAGTACAATTAGCAAACTTATACAACTCTTGTATGAGATTGCGGTACTTTCCTGACACATGGAAACAAGTCATCTTGTTCCCATTACTAAAGCCAGCCAAGAGCGAAGATCACCCAGCCCACTACCAACCGATCAGTTTGTTACCGCAGATGGGGAAAAGTTTTGAGAAGATTCTTTTGAATTATCTCAAAGATTACTGCTCGGAAAATGACATCATTCCGCCAGAGCAGACTGGATTCCAATCCAGTATAAGCACAGAGCACCCCCTTCTGAAGGTGCAGTCAGAAGCTAGCCATAATATGAGTAGAAACATAGCCACGGCTATGATTTTCATTGATTGCACCTAAGCGTTCGACTCGGTGTCTCACGGGACACGGTGTCAAATGCTCTGCGACCGGGAATGGCCGGAACAACTCTATTCAATTCTGGCTAGCTTCCTGAAAAACAGAACGTTGCGGGTGCGGGAGGGTGATAGCTTCTCAGAAGCTGTGTCACAGACCTGTGGAGTACCCCAAGGAGCCGTCTTATCCCCTGTACTATTCAATTATACAAGTCTGAGATTGTCGGAGCCCGGTACAAAAATAACACAGTTACTACTTTCGCAGATGACAGAGCGGTGTAGAGTAGCAGCATGAGTGCCAAGGTGGCTCTAAGACAGGCTGAAGTAGACTGTAACCAGATCAGTGAGATTGGGGAGACTCAATATCTTTGTAAACGCGGGTAAGACTGACCGCGTAATTTTCTCTTTTCAAAAGGGAAAAAGTCAACAACCTAGTATATCTAGGAATTAAAATGGACAGACACCTCCATTTTAGTAACCATTTTACGAAGAAGTTACTAAGCATACTCGCACGAAGTCTTACCGGCTTACGCATTTATTGACTTCCCCCAATCTATCACTGCGTCTCAAGCTATCTCTAATATCTCAAGATCTACAAGAGCATACTCAGGCCTACTCTGCTGTATGGTGCACCGCTTTTTTGTTATACGACAGCTCGGAAACTCCAACAATTCCAAAACGGTATACTGATGAAAGTGGTCAGAGGTACTTCATTCGAGCTGCGGAGCAACAGTGAGCTTCGCGATATCTTTGAGCTGCCTACGGTGGATGAATTCATCCAATGTAGACATATCAAATTTTTCGACTCCCTGCAATACTTAACAAACCCGGTGTTTAACACTACCCCCGCTCCGTTCCCCCATCGATTGCAGGACGCTTTCGCGGCTTGAACGCTTTAGTCTTAGGTTATAGGTTTAGGTTTTAGTTTGTAAGTCCTTTCTCCCATTTTTTAAAAATTCTTTTGTTTATATTTTACATTGTATTAAATTCAAGGGGGAAAACCCCTCCAAAAAAACAAAAAAAAACTTGGCAATGTTCAGTTTCTCCAATCATGTCCTGAGCGTTTGTGGCTCTCGCGCTATTGGTCAGCCTCCGCTGGCTCTCATTCAATGACGCGGCATCGGAGGGGCGTGGGGCACTTCCAAGGACTCAACTTCCTCCTTCGCACGCTAGGGAGGTGAAAACCATGTGTACTAGGGAGGTCTCTGGGCTGTTTGTATATACTGTATGAATGAGCGAGTGAATGAAAATTGTGAATATGGTATGAATGAGAACGTTTATCACAATTACATATTCCCCAATAAGGCAGATTGTAATTTTATCATAATAAATTTGTTATCTACTCTTATTTAAGTTTATGTATTTCCGAAAATTCATAGAATGTTTTGACTTGACATGTTATGGTCACTTACTTCCAGGGATAAATAAAAAATCAATTTTTATAACTATAGTTATGAATAAATTTATGTTTGCATAAGAAATTTTAACAGCTTACGGCGCAATTTGCAAGGGATAAAAAACTATTCGGCAACAATAAAAGTAGTTTTAGTAGTATGACAACAAAATTTTGTCACCACTGTGCTAATGGTTTCCTTTCTTTTTTAGCCCTTAGAAATGGCAATGTGAGCTGTTTAAATAACTTGAGTATAAAAAAATTATGTTATAACTGAAGGATCGCCACCTAGAAAAGTGGACATTATGAATTAGTGAATTAAAAAAGTAGGCTGTAAAAAAAATCTTGAATCATGAATCCCTTAAAATTTAAGGGCAGTTAACTTTCTGAGCAACTTGCTTTTATATTTACCCAAAGTATATTTATCCAATCAATATAGTGTTGTTAAAAGCAAGATAGGTCTCAACAAAGTTAAAAATATAAATTTAAAATAAATTATTAAATTTAATTGTGATATTCTGAGTTGACACCATTCAGTAAGAAATAATTTGTCCCACGACCAAGGAACCTCACAGGATAACATATATAGAAGGGCGCTTTGCCGGAAATCGCGATGTTCCAGAATTGAATTCCAGTCAAGTGTTTTATTAATTTCCATTGAAATAATAATAAAATCGAAAGTCAAATCTCCGTTTTTTTTTTTATGCCACTGTTAATAATTGTTAATGGGGTTCGAACGCGGGACCTTATGGTTTCCGCTCAGCTACACTTCGGCCTCTTGGGAATTGTGCAATCCTTGCTTACGCTTAATGGGTCCTGTTTCATCTAAAAGAAAATTTAGATTATACACAAAAATAAAAACGTGTTCAAATATAATGTAAATTATACAATACAAACACAAGTGTGACATCTGAAGTAGATCACAATTCACTTCTTGTGTCAAAACAGAGAATGTATAAAATTAATTTATATGTTCCATTATATGGTATAATATATATTACATAGCCTAGTCCGCCGACATGGGAATGTGGCTATAATAATGTCACATATAAGGCCTTACGACGCTCTCTTTAACGATCGTTTTAATACAAAAGCACTATTACTTGAACATATGGCTTGAGTGAATTAGCTTCGTAATTGTTTCTTGGCAGTAAAAACACTGAAAATTCAGCTCTGTTATTACCGGCCATTGAGGGTCACTGAGAAAATAGAGTAAATGCTTAGTTATGGATTGGAATTTAAAATGAACTATATGGATCGTTTAAATGTTAAAAATAATAAGTGAATATTTTTTGTGCGTTTGTGTAGTGGCTTTAAATATATCTAATTAGTAGAGCTCCCGTATAAATTAATTATTAATACTTAAACATAATTGTCGGGTCGTCACTAGGGGGCTCAGTTTATACCTGAGTATCCCCAAAGTGGTGAGGAGACGCCCGCCGCGGGCTAGGGTCGCTAAAACCTCTTAGCCACTGTCCGGCTAGCGCCCAGAAAGAGATAGAGTGGGTGGACCAATGGTCTTTCACCCTGGCTGACGACCTAGTCGGCGGGCAGCTTTAATTCGCTTGATATGACTCCAGAAGATATTTAGAAGGTGTGTGTGCCCCAACAAAGCACTATGTTCAGGAGAAGAGGTACAGGGTAGGTTTATAGGTAGTTTATGTGGTCTTGGAATGACCACGAATTCACACTCGGTATCTAAGGGTAAGTGAAAACCGTCCGGATCCCTTCACCTCTTTCTGAGTGTGAACTGGAGAGAGGCAGACTGGATTGCCGAGGGAGACACTGCTGGTAAAATTTGCAGGGCCACGGCAACCGTCGTCCACTAGGGAGAGGTCTCTCCCAAGGAGGTGCTAGTTTTAGCGAGACGAAGGCAGAGATTCGCACTAGGAAGGTGTGGGGTCTGACAACGCCGGACTAAAACATAGCGAGGTTAGGAGAGAGAGATGCAGAGGTATTTGAATGAGAAGACCCTGGTTTAAGTAGAGCAGCAAGCGCCAGTACAGAGAGAGAGGAGTGAGTAGTGTTCCATGTGAAGGTCCGATTAGTTATGCAAATTGGTTTTTTTTTTTTTTTTTGTTTTTTTTAATTTCAAAACCTTAACAAAACAAGATGTACAAAAAAGAAAAATAACAAAATATTTGGATAACATGTTTCTCCTCTTTCTACATTTACATGCATTTGGCGGAGTGCCTAAATATAATAAATTTTTATTGTCGTTAATAGTTCATTGTTCTTATACAACACTAGGTGATGAGGCTCACCTTCTATTTGTCACCGACACCAACACTAAACACTAGGAACAAAACAAAACAAACTAAATATCTACCTAGAACCTAGGGCTAGATTGTTCCAGCCGCGACAGCGTCCTGCCATCGTTGGGGGAACGGAGCGGGGGTTATAGTGTTAAACACCGGGTTTGTTAGATATTGTAATGAGTCGAAAAAATTGATATGTCTACGCTGGATGAAGTCATCCACCGTAGGCAGCTCAAATATCTCATGCAGCTCACTGTTTCTTCGCTGCTCGAATGAAGTACCTCTGACCACTTTCATCAGTATACCGTTTTGGAATTGTTGGAGTTTCTTAGCTGTCGTATACGTTAGATAACGAAATAGCGGTGCACCATATTATTGTAGTATTGTGCACCATACAGCAGAGTAGGCCTGAGTATGCTCTTGTAAATCAGTAGCTTGAGACGCAGTGATAGATTGGGGGAAGTCAATAAGTGCGTAAGCCGGTAAGACTTCATGCGTGTATGCTTCAACTTCTTCGCAAAATGGTTACTAAAATGGAGGTGTCTGTCCATTTTAATTCCCAGATATACTAGGTTGTTTGCTGGTATAATGCAAATTCGGTCAACTGGCTCCTCTTATATAGCCAGCTAGTCGTGGTGGGGGTGGTCCCCCACCAGGCGGCTAGAGAGGAAGTGGGGATGGGCCCGTCAGAATCTTTATTAACATAATGAAAAATAAATACATATTTTCTGATATTATTTGATGATATAGATACAAGGCCTGATACGAGAAGAGGGTGACTTATAATTATTTGCGATTAAGAGGTGGCCACAACAATAATAATACAAATTTAAGATAAACATTAAAATTCCTGTTTTAAATGTTGACAAGTATAAGACAAAACTTACCTTACTCATTAAGTAATAAATACAGTAGGCTATAGACCTTAACTCCAGTCTGATCTGCACGATAAGGTATATTATAACCTAAGGTAACTATAATTGGCTAAGGTCCCCTCCTTAAAACCGTAAATGGTATTCCTAGCTTCACAATCGACTCCCATCTTATCCATTTCGTCACATTTGTAAAAAATGTAGGTCTGGTCTTAGGTCAAACTATATCTTGGAAAGGCTACACATCCCACTCTCTACATTCTATCCATGCCCACTCTTAAACTGCTCAATGGTCTCTGTAATCTTCTCCCCTTACAAACCCACTAACTCTCCTAATGTGTCCCACTAATCCCACTAACCGACTCCTCTTTTGCCTTACCCATTTTGACTATTTTGGTGCATTATACCAAAATGCAATGTCCCTAGTACGTCTTTCTTAGGATCTTGAGTGTCGGTTAAACGGCCTAATTATTTTCAAGATTTTTAAAGACTACTAAAGATTTTCATTTCACAGCGCGTTGGCATTAACCTTTTGCCGTTTCGTCGATAGTTCCTTGGATCCCTACTCTTGAGCACCATCAACACTAAATGTTAAATGATTAAGTTTCTAACCTCTTCAAATTCTAATAAGCAATATTAGCAATATACAATGTCATAAAACTAGATCCCGTCCACCAGTCCTGCACCTCTTGTCTCATAGATCTGTTCCCTTTGATCGTCTTTCCTTGACTGTGCTGCAAACCTTTGGGACCCAATCCCTTCAATGTTCATTACTCTTCATTCTCTCAATCTTTTGAACCATGTTTCTCCAGTTCCGTATCTCCCTTTAATATAAAAATTCGCAATTCTTCATTATTACTACTACTGCTAGTATTACTAGTAATTACTTCTATTTTTTTTTTCATCTTCTTTCCAATGGTATACACATTATAGGACGCAATTTAAAAGTATCTCAAGGAGGCTTTTCTTACCCTCAAAAGGTCTATATCTCGCGACCAATGAAGAGAAGACATGGAAGTGCCATCAGCCCTTGTAGATTTGGATTGGTCTCAGTGTTCGTCTGCATGGTATTGCTGGTGAAATTAGAGAGTAATACCTCCGTAGAAAACCAAAAACTTCGATTACTACCAACCGTAGTTACTTTGTGTTTCGGAACCAGCTGGTGATGATCTCTTGTGTCTCAGCTTACGACAAAATAGCTTACCAAAACTTAGGACATGAACAACAGGTATTTGAAAGGAAACATTTTTTGGTTCTATTTATATGTGACAAAGCGATAAGCCAACCAAGAAATCTACAAGTTTTAAGACGTACCGGTAAAGTGGTATAGTCCGTGGAACAAGTTAGCAATAGTCAATATGAGTTCCTACTGAGATGAAGTGATGCATTGGCATGTCCTCCTTTTTGACCATGGCCTCAAAAAGCATCGTAAAGACTTCTTTTCACTTCATCACCATAATCAGAAGAAGAATCACCATAAAATGGGTAGAGGGCGTGGGACATGTTCACATTAGTCTTATTGCCATAATGGCTAAAAATGTGACCTCGAAGAAGAATATTCCTGAACACCTGGCGACAGAAGAAACTCTGGAAGAATGCAGGGAAACACAATAGCAGGGAGGCCAGATCTTTGCTGGCTGAAAAACTGGATGAGGTTTCACAAAGACTTTTGCTATTTGTTCTAAGTAAAGTAAAAAATAAATGTTCGAAAGAATACATCTCCTAAAATAACACCCTTCATACTGAAATAGGGAATGCAATACAGAGATTACTGTGCTATGAAGATTCAATAATAACGTATGAACAATACAAATATTGATATGTATGACATTGCAAACAATTTGACTTGATTTCCTTGATTTAATGAATTGCAATTAATTATCTAGTGTTATTTAAATTATAATTTACATTTTGTTAATTTAGCTATTTAATACTACACCTCGTATTGTGTAAGCCCATGCCCATATTTGTGTACGGTTGTGGGTCGAGAATAGCTCCTAGGTAATGGCTTAGAACCATACAAAGTAGTAAAAAATAGATACAAAGTAATAAATTAAACGAAAAGTCTCCACCAATTAGCTTGTAATATCTAAAACACAGTGACAGTGAACTAAACATCTTAGAAGTGGAAAGAAGTGAGACGAAAGAGGCTAGGGTAAGTTTAGGGAAAACAGTGTTTATGCAAAGCTTTAGTGACAACCTACCCAGTGAAGCTAAGGGCAGTATTAAATAGTCCTATACTAAGGTTAAAAAGGGAGGAATGTATCTAAGAAAACTAATGCAAATGTGTTGCACACAGTGATGGGTGTCAAATACTGTTTCCTTAGAAAAAATTGGGATATTTCCGGACCACTTATGAGGGTATTTAAACGTAAAATCTGTTTTTCATGGGATGTTTTAGTTTGCTGTGCATGTAGGAAATTTAGCCATATTGATTTTGTCTCCTTGGATTTAGTGAGTGAGATTTTATCCTCCATTAGCTTTTATAATCAAACCCTATAAAAAAAGAACATATTCGGGCGACGCGGGAAGTGGTTATTGAGCTGGTGTACTCTTCAGGAAGTAACCTGCAGAAGAACGATTCGACAAATAAGTTTGCGAATTGAGAAATAATGGAAGAAGGGTAGAAAGGAATCTGAAGGGTGGCATCTAGTCTAAAAGGTTCTGCGAAAAAGGTGGAAAAACTGCTAACAGTAAACTGTGAACTGTGGGCTCGGATGAAACCTATAAGTGGTCATAGGGAGAAGTATTGGTACTAAAATCATTAAAATCATTGATCTGGCTATAATACCTAAAGTACTAATGACCAAATTGGAGGTATTTTATTGATGTTGGTAAAATTTATTTTTAAGTAATATGCGTTTTGTCTCAGATATGAAGATAATTAGTCTAGAGGAAGCTAAAAATGGTGTTGGGCTTTTCAGGAAGCTTGGGATTATCCAACAATTGGTCAAGAGCAGGATAGTGGAAAGAAAGTAACCTAAACTCCTTACTGTTCAATGAAATTAACAAAAGGAGAACAACTCGCAGAGGCGGTCTTAAAATTGGTCTTATGTTAGCACCGAACAGCCGATTTGTTTTAATGTGCTCAATGAAGTAAACAGAATCCAAACTACCATCACTAATTCCATGCAAGTGTGCTGCACTTGATGATCATGCCGTCATGCTCTTCAATAACCATCTCATTTAGAAATCATTAATAGAGAAAATGTAAGTATTGATAGTTTTTAATAATAATAATTACATGAGATTAAATATGGCCTGAAACATAGGAATTGATTGGGTTAAGTTTTGAAATAAGATAGGAGACGAAATGACTGTATCACTGTACATTCATGTCCTTGAATAAGCTAGCAATATCTCCATTAAATCGATAAATCTGGCTCGACTGTATGTTATTATTGCTAGATGAGCTGTTATCCACTGGCGGAGCGAGCAAAGAGATCCCCGACCAGATAGCCGGAGGGAGACAGACACGGAGCGTGCGCCTCGTACACGCCCGCATACCTTCCAAGGGTCAGTAGCGCACGCGTGCCGGACCTGTAGAGCTCGCTCATTATAGGAATGGGCCCTATTGTCCCATAGGCTCATATTTCATTATAAATTTCACAGATATATTTGTATCGGTAATGTATTACACATAGGCCGTAAATTTATTTGTAGTATTTTATTTAACACGTCTAAGCCTGCTAAGATTAACATCTGTACCAAGACGAGATATGATCGGTGTCGGATAAAAGATATGTCGACGTCCTCATAAATCATTCACGAACAATAGATATTAATATAAATAGCAATGAAAGATAAAACGCCTTTTATAACTCAGTTGATTTATTCTATTCCTGTAGGCTGCAAAATAGCAAAAGGAATAGTAATTTCTTTAGTTTTTTTCCAACAATCTTTTTTCCAAAAAATCTTTTTCTGCGGAACCGATTAATTAACGAACCTGTTGGACAAAGATCGAATAATATGTGGAGATAGTGGTACATGAGAAATAGTACCTACCCTTAAACAAAAGATTCATTAACTACAATAAAAGTTCGAACGGCTTAACTAAGAATAAACAATGCTATTTAGGGGCTGGAGCGCACTACTCTAACAAAAAGATTCCATAACTGTCAGCAATACTATATTACTTTAGAACGTTCTGTCTCTGTTCAGCCACTTTTAACCTAGGCACGTGGCGTTCTGTATGAATGTTTTCAATAGCTGTCCGCTGTTCGGGATCAACTTCGAATACTCAACTGGTAAATAGAACTTCCTTGAAATAGTGACACATGAGTTTTTCTGAAGGAAAATATGCTCAATGTTTCCCTTATATTTAGTAAGATTGGCAGATATTCTGTCAGCAAGCTTCATAGGATATCATCCTATATCCTATAATAACATACACACAGTAAGTAACTACTAATGGCCTCAGCGCATAAACTTGTGTAGCATACTTCTAGGTATATTAAATATTTATAAAAAAAAACTTTAAAATGTAACACTAGTTAACTTCAGCAATTGCAGCTCTCCGACAACCCTTCGAAAGTTACGAAGGAGTGTACAGTTTTATTCCCAACAGGAACAGAAAAACGAGCTACTTTATCGTTTATTGTATACGATTCTTACTATATACTTTTCATATTTTTCTCTTTCAATAAGTTCACAAAGGTCTACCTGCAGCGAAACTTTTTAAAAATAATTTAGGGGTTTTCAAAGGTTATATAATCTGTATTTAATATGTTGACTAACTTAGAACTACCTTGATTTAATTTAAAATATCTGTTATTCTAATCCGACTCATTTTTTGTTTTTATTTCATTCAACTTTATATGTCTTCGTTAGCGAACAGCTTCGTGTACCGTATTCTCGCTGCCTTGTATCTCGTACTCGATACATCCCCCTGTGACTTCTCAGAAGGCCTTTTTTCTTCTGTAATCTCATGAATAGGTCCTTTGAGATTTCTTATTTTTTCATAGCACTCAAAAGTAGAGTTTGTTACCGATAATGGGTAAACATGCCAAGGACTATTACCCAAATATATGCCCAAGTCCCAATAACCAACTATTCCCTTCTAAACTTTTGTAGTATTCATTAGAATTCTCATAGCTGATACTGACATAGCTATACTTGAGTCATTTCCATTTCTATATTGATTTTTCGATCTGTTGCCTTCTGATTCCTAACATACGCACCTGTTACTTCTTCAATGATAGATATATTGTTCATATCATTTATGCAAAATTTACGTTCTGCTGAAACATTAGCTTTAGTAACCTCCTTCAATGGCTTCTGAATTTGGTCAACTTCGGAAGTGATCGTGGGTTCTCTCATGGTTGCCACAGCTTTTGATACCCGACATCCCAAGGCAACGTGACCTGGAGATCTATACCAATAGAAAGCGTCAACGTACCCGGAGGGAAATATGTTGTTATTAGATCGTATGGTAATTTTCCAAAATCCACCAAACATTTTCCTCGTTGAGCTTTCCAACTAGACTGAGTTAGGTTCTACTTAAAGGAATTTTATCTAACTTTTGAAGATTTTCTACTTCTATTTCAATTCCTTCGTCTAACATTTCTTGTCATACATCAGAAAAATGACTCACTTAGTAGGATTTATGAACCTAATTTTTTTACACCATCAATATTTATTTCTAAATGTCAATGAACTCTTAAACTGTTAAATTTTAATTCAAAAAATTAAATTTTGTCCTTACTGACAAAATGGTCGCGAACCGTCCATCTGAAATAAGGAATGCGAACCTATGGTTTTATGGGTCTACCCTACAGACACTGCGTGAGTATTTGCTACATGAGTGCTAAACGTAACTGTGTTATCTTCCTTCATGTACAAATTCATATAATTAAATTTAAAAAAATTATTCTTTAATTGTAGATTCTTTCCTCACATAAACTATTTTATACTATTTGTAGATAAAATTCTGTGCATAGTAGTTTACTTTCATATTTTAAGCATATAAGAGTAAATAATCCAAGTATGTGTTATTTTGTTTAAAGTTTGACCATTTGCTGATAATTCTTATTTACGGTATTGTTTAACAGTTTAGTAATTAATAGCTTTAAAGTTAATTTAAATAAAACTTATTTTAACGATATTGTCTGCCTAATTGCTATTAGCATTTAAAAAAAAATCCAATTGTTTAGGAGACAGTTAATTCGATTAGTTTGAATGAAGGGACTCTTCAGGTTATCGCTATGGTGGACATGGATGAAATTTATCAGTTATTGAATGCATGCTGTTTGGGTAAAAATGCTATGCCTCTCGATTGACAGGATATTTAACTAACTGCTTGTTTTTTTTATTAATGTTATACCCTTAACTTTAATAATGGAAGTAGTTTGAATGACTAACGTTACGAACAATGCCTTGTGAAGTAGATGCATCAAGACTACGATCATAGAGTATCAAACAGTTTGACCGTTGCATTAATAAAACATAAGTGCGATCAGTTAAGACGAAAGAAAATGTATGATAGATCTTTGATAGTTGCCATATCTCTCCTGAACCGAGATCTGTTAGCTTAACTGTGTCCGGACAATCCCCAGCTTATCAGGCATCGATGGAGTTCTAAGGGCACAACAAGAGCTCTGGCTAAACTTCCAGGTGAATATTTTATTGTTGGCCTGATATGTGAGGTTTCAACATACGTGTACTGCGTACGGCCGTTTATTCAATGATCTTTGTGTTGCAAACATATTGAATCGAATGCCATTATTAGACAACGAAATAAGGCCCGGGTCAAGGTAATATAATTTATTTAAATTTTTTATGCGTTCCCGTGTGAATTATAATGAAGTAATCGGTCCGAGTAAGATTGATTTTTTTTATTTTCTATAGAGGATCCACAAGGTATCACGTTTGGCTATTTCCCATTTACAAGTTTATAGATAAACACATATTTTACTTATGGTAATATATGCTAGTACATTATTTATGTCATATAATAACAATAACAGGTTGGGTTAAGATAAACATTGTCATATTTTTAGTTTTAGTTTAAATTTGATAGAATATTTGATATATAGTTTCTACTAGTTGTTCTATAATTAATAAAGTACTTTCGGATCTTTGAAAATTTTCCTGTCTGATGGTAAGTATTAAACAATCATAGCTACGTTTCATCATAGGTTGTATCATATGGTCATATGTCAGTTTAGAGTGTCGTATCCTAAGCCTGGTCAAAACTGCTTCCTGACTATAGTCAAATGCGACTAAAACCGCACATACATGTAACCCTCGAGGAAAAGAAAATGTAGAGTAGGGAAAACCTAAGCAAATATGGAGATCAAGAGTAGTGAAAGAGACAAAATAAGTACCAAAAAACTTGGATTTAACGGATTAAGTGGATATGGCGCTGTTGAGGCCTAGTGTTTCACCCGGAGTAACAAGATCTAAGTCGAGCAAGTCAATACAATCAGTTTGTTGAGTCAAAATTGCAGATCTGAAGAAATCGATGTAAACTAAATCAACTTTTTAGGGTCCTTATAATATGATAGCTTTAAAGGTTTCATGATATTAGAATTAAACCTCTAATGTATTTTATGGGGCCAAGTGAATTTACTACCTTTGTTGGAAGATGGCGTTATGATTCCAGCAATGGTTGACCATTCATGCTAGGTCGTTCCCTTTTTGCTTTGATTTATGTATCCTATACCGACTCTACTTCTTTGTTTACGAGTCTTATAATTTCTTCTCGAAAGAATGAGTCAACTCCGATTAGGTCCATCACCAATCCTTATGGAAGCTAGCACCCAGGTGAACAAACCCGTACATCACGGAGACAAGTATAATGTCTGCGTGGTACTTTTCAGTATAGGAATCAGTAGTCAACGCATTTTTCATTTAAACGGAGTCAGGTTATTTCAATGTTTATAATTCCTGATCATGAGTTAATTAGATTGTCATATATGCCATTGCTCACCATCCTTAAATTTAAAATGGGCGTCTGAACAGAGGACTAAATGCTCTTTTGTGGTTATGTAGCAAACAACTCAGGTATGACGTGAGGATTCAGTGATAGAGCTCATGACATTTCGAGAACCATGTGACCCCCTATGACGTACTGTGATCGGCACAAGTCAATAAATACCTCGTACTGTTTCGATTATTTCCCTAAATTTAATGGAATATTTCAATCATGCATGCTTGTAGGTGGATAGTGAAGAACTTGCCTAATGTGGACAGAGAGATTGTTTGACATTTTATTTCCAGTACTGCGAGGTTACAGAGGCTCAAGAGTCCTGAACTAAACCGATTTAATTAAAGGATGATCGCCTAATTAATTTTACGTGTTTTGTAAACTGCAGAGCTGCCGTAATTAACCGGTTTGAGGGGTTGGGATATTATACCCCATGGATATAGCTTTATAGCAATTCCTCAGGCCTCCACGCGAATAAATTTCTGAATAATTACCAGCGGTGGGGTGATGGAGGGAGGGGTGGGGGGCGTAAAAATAAACAACCGGCTGGAGTGAGGCCTGGAACCTCCAGTGTATACCTTGGAGGGGTTTCACAAGCAGTCTGGTCGTGGCTCCAGATCGTGATCGCTAGGACGCACTTACAGATAATAACGTAATTTCAGTCACACTTTCACAGTCAGATCTTTATCCTCGCTGCCCTGTGGTCTACCCTACGCACGGATACGCTGCCTTATTTAAATTCATATTATAGTAAGATTGGATTGCAATCTATCCTACCCCAAGTAGCAACCTTTCACTTAGGCCGTATGTAAAACATTAACTCCTTATCTTTGATAGTTTGATTGTCTCTCAGTTATGCCTAGTGAAAGGTTTATACAGGACTCAAAGTGTAACATAACTGATAGATCCTTCTACATTCATCCTTTTCATATATTTTACTATAGGTGGTCTATTGAACAAAATTCAAATCGGAGTTCTTTCAGATAGATAAGATGGCGACATTAATTAAATCATTTTATTTCAAATGAAAGCTACCAGCTATTTGGAAAGGTCCCAAGCATTATTATATGGTGGAAAGGGAAAGTCACTCCAACTACGTAACAAAATGCGTGACTACCTCTGGACTTTCCCGAAAATAAATCGAAGGAAACCATTCAAGAGTATTTTATTTATTATTTGGTGATAGACCACTGTCAGGAAAACAGCAGTAGTTGAAACTGGGAGATGATAATGTCGGTAACAAGAGGTCACCACTATTTCTCAATATACGGCTATGAACTATGAACTCCCAGTTCAAGAGAAATAATAATAACTTTACCGTGGAGCCAAGAAGTTTTGAACAACCAAAGAACTACGACATACAATTTCTATCGTTAATATCCTGTTGAGAGATCAAAGGTAACAATGAGACTCGCCGTTTTCCCCTCTTCATCATCACGATGTCCATTAACTCCTCCATTCTCTCTCATCTATCGGCCTGTTGATCCCGAAAGAAGTGCGACACCCGTTACTTCTTCCACCATGGATTCTTCTTCTTCTCTAACACCAAAACGTAGGGCAAGTTTAGGCCTCATCCAGGAACTTTCTCCATGTATCTCTGTCTTGTGATACCTTCATCCAGGCTCTATAGCCTAGGATAACTTCATCCGAGCATCCCTCCTTCTTCTTCCCTCTAAAGTTACTATAGTATAATGTCGACTACTTTTTTTACCACGAAACAAACATGAGTTGGACATAAAACTCTGGTTACCAGTGCTAAAATCATTATTTAATTGTTCCGATTAAATTAAGGAAATATTCTAGGTAACTAATATTTACGGTAAGGACGATAACAAAGTGATTTTTGGAATACTTTAATAAATAGATTTATTTCCATCTTTTACCACTTTACTTAAGCCCCTGGTAATGGCTTGTGTTGTTTGCCTGAGCAGTAATCTTAGAATCATCTGTCAAGTCGTCACTAGGGAGGTGCCTGATCATGCTGGTGACACTAGCCCTGGTGACAAGTGCGGATTGTTCGAGTTAATAACCTGGTCAATCGTTCCATGACGGCGTTACTATCTGACTCCATTTTATAATAGGTATGTGCCCCGACAATGCACTATGTTCAAGAGAAGAGGTACAGAGGTTTCATAAAGAATTAGTCAAGTTTTCAGAGTTCAAGCGGAAACCAAGAAAGCGTCACGAGTTAAGGCCACGGGAGAGTCGCTAGAGAGACTAACTAACAGGGCCAGTACCCCTGCCTTAAGTACCCTCTCTACTTCCTGCCGGGAGGCGGAAAGGGTTTGATCCGGCGGTGGTTCACACGCACACCTGGGGCGAGAAACGTGACTGGTAGTAACACACGTGACCGCCGCCTTCTTACCCGACCCGGGACAAGCCCTGGAGGTAGAGAGGCCCCCTAAAGGGTTGTTAAGTTTATGATTGCTTATAACTGCCAGCTGGTGACCCTTTCTTGTGTGAATTAGTTGGCTTCCGCCTTTTATTGCTTAACACTTTTACAGTGATTTACTTTTGCTTACAATATATATGCAATAGAGTATAGGGTGATTTATCTTATTTAGTTAGCGGTCGCTACAGCATCTTTAACCCGAATCTCTTCAACAAAATCACTTTGACGTGGAAATGTCATCCATTCTCGCATCAAGGCCCAACCACCGGAGTATACCCATTCGAATGTACCTCACGCCAAACTGTGGACCGTGCAGCTCATAGAACTCCATGTTCGTCTTCTAAAATGGTCTCTCTCTTCTTATAATGGCCCATAAATCCTTCGAAGGATCTTTCGTTCAAAGGTCTTTTGAGGTATTTTGCGTTTCTTTTAAAAATTTTATTTTCTGTGACAGCAAACTCCTCCTTATTTATTAACTTGGCTACAAACTTATTTGTGGATATAATTTTAGTGCATAAAAATGGCCTGTCATGATGAGTGCAATACAAATAGAGATATAGCGTAAAGATTCCCACAAATGAAGGCGCAGGCAAATAGCTAGAAATGGTAGGGTAAAACATAAAATCACCTCAAGTTTAAAAACTAGGTTGTATCTGTGATAATATAGGCGGTAGTTCGGTAGTTCGGCACAGAATGCTTTTGATCGGATAATGACGATCCCTCAAATGAAATTGGAATTTTGTTCTTATGCACTTATGTGTTCTTGGTAAGTTTGCTACAAAAACATCTACAGATGACAATTTTTGTTGATGCCTAAGAGAGAGGCCTACTAATAGAATATGAGTTACCTAGAAAGAAGAGAGGGACTCTGACTTCATTGTGATACGGTGCGAATGTCTTTTGTCTGTCTTTGCTGTTTAAGTAGTTTAACCCTATCATTTAATAAGTCTTCAAAAGATAGACTCCGAGACTTCGCGTTTAATTAATCAAATAGACTATTCATGGTTTATGAAGGACATTATTTTTATTCAAGAAAAAGTTCAGTATATCTTTTTGAGATTTGAATATTTTTTGCCGTTGTTAATGACACAATTTGAGAGTCAACTATTGAAATAAGGTATTTAATTTGCACCAAACCGGATTTAATAGGTTTTGATCTGTCATAGAAGCCATTCCATATTTGATAGAAGGAGTTCTTTACCTTCTAGTATTAGAAGATAACTTTTACGGAATGTCTACTTTTTTATAATAATAACAATATTTTAATATGTTTTAAAATGTGAAAAGCATGCATAATACAGACATTTCTCTAGAACTTTAATTTCATGATTTTATATTTAAAAACACAATTAAGTTCATAGTTAATGTTAAAAAAAAATGTAATTCGGAAAAATGGTATAACTTGTTATCAGCCAGCTCATTGGTAGTGTTTAATGCCACAATGCTATCCATCTTCAATAATTTTAAGTTAACCATATTGCACACAGCTCGGAAAACCCAGAGCATTGCTAAATTGATATTAGCTTGAAACAATACTCGCGTTTGAGTTGTTAGGTTATTACTTATACCTTATACCTGTTAGATAAATACCAGGTATCACCTGAGGGTCCGACTGTGGAAGTGGCAGCGCCCGAAGAGAGATGTCGACAACTTATGCCCTTTCTAATTGACCGAGTGACTGACTGACGGCTAAATGCCAAGGTCGGGTGAGAGTGAAGGCATGGAGGAAGGCACTGGATCTGCATTAACTGAACAGCTCGTATGGAGGAGGATAGGAGCAGTTTTCTTCACACTGCGTTATTAGCTGCACTTCCTTATTGGGAGAGTGTACTGGGCGATAGTATATTATTTAATCAGCCTGACTTACGTACTTCTTTAATGATAGCGGTGTCCTAAAATTTTAATGTTATACATCTTGGGTGTAGATTACCGTTGTGATGGACGTGCTCTAAAAAAAACAGAAAAAATAATGTATTCCATAAAACTTCTGAAATCTGAATACATTTTTTTCAGATTATTTTTAGAAATATCTTTATTGAAATGCTTACATGATATCAATGGAAAGTTTTTTTATAAAGTGATTAAGACTTCAGTCTTGTTACTTTGAAGGAAAAAGGCTCTGTCGGGCCCAGATAACTGAGTATCCCCAAAGTGGTGAGGAGACGCCCGCCGCGGGCGAGGGTCGCTACAACCTCTTTGCCCCATCCGGCGAGCGCCAAGAAAGGGATAAGGTGGGCGGACCTGTGGTCTTTCACCCTGGCTGCCGGCCTAGTCGGTGGGCAGCTTTAATTCGTTTTGATCTGACTCCATAAGATCTTTAGAAGGTGTGTGCCCCGACCAACGACTATGTTAGGAGAAGAGGAACAGGGTAGGTTTATAAGTAGTTTATGTGGTCCTGGAATGACCACGAATTTACACTCGGTTTCTAAGGGTAGACAAAAACCGTCTGGATCCCAAAGGCGAGTGTGAACCGGAGAGAGATAGACTGGATTGCCGTGGGAGACGCTGCTGGTAAGTTTGTAGGGCCACGACAACCATTGTCTCTCCCAAGGAGGTTCTAGTTTTAGCGAGACGAAGGCAGAGGTTCCCACTAGGAGAGTGTAGGGTCTGACAACACCGGACTGTAACATAGCGAGGTTAGGAGAGAGAGATGCAGAGTTAGTTGAATGAGAAGTCCATGGTTTTGAGTAGAGCAGCAAGCGCCAGTGCAGAGAGAGAGGAGAGAGTAGTGTTCCAAGTGACGGCCCGGTTCATTATGCTAATTCAGTCTAGTCTGGTTTCTTATATAGGCGGCCAGCTGTGGTGGGGATGGGTCTCCACCTGTGGCTGTTCCCTCCACTAGCTCCACCCCCATTCTCACTGACGTCATAACCTTTATTAAACATTTTGAAACATAGATACATATTTTCTGATATTCATTTGATGACATAGATACGAGGTATGATACGGGAAGAGGGGAACTTATAATTATTCAGAATTGAGAGGTGGCCACAACAGGCTCATTAGCCAAAATCACTTAACTTAGCTCACTGCTAAAAAAAAGGTAGTAGGTTTGGTGGAGGTCTCGAGGCCACTTTCACCTTAGGGATTAAGATGTCGAGGGAGGTGGGAATGGAAGTTCTGATATCAGGAGGGGGCTAGATGGATGTGATATTGGGATCAGCTTTGGGTGAGGTTGGATTAGGTTAGATGACTATAACGGAAAGTATGAAAACAAAATTAAGCGTGAAGAAGAAGTGAGCGTTCGAACCGAATCTAATATGAGATGTTGGACCACTCTGTGCAGAAGTGGCATAAAGACTGAGAACCCGGCCCGGGTGTTTGGCAAATGTCCCCATAACGTGCTCCAACTAACATGATGAGAACAAAAAGAACGTACGACAATGGTCGAAGAATTATTATTGAAGTATTATAATGCCAAGAAGAGTTTCACTTCCTTGATTCTAAGAGCTTGACTCGTTTCGCATAGATATCGCTCCATGAAAAATATAAAAACAGTTTATTTTATTCCCAACAGTCTAATTTGAAACATTTATATTATATTATATTTATTGAAACATTTATATTAACTGTCGACCACTACATCCTACTCCAACGTCTGAGGGAATATGAATTCTCAAATCAGCTGCAGAACCTGATGAGATCCTATCTTACAGGCAGAAATTTTTCGGTTCGTATAGGCACTACGTCTACGACCCGAAGAAATTACACTGCCGGTGTCCCCCAAGGATCGGTGCTAGGCCCCCTGCTGTTCAACATTTACACCACCCACATCGTAGGAGCCTCGTACCCCAACTGCGAGGTATCGGCTTATGCAGACGACATTGGTGTTTACAGCACTAGCATCAATCCCACCAGAGCCCTGAAATTCGCTGAGAGCGCCTGTCAACAGATCGCCGAGAAACTCGATGACGTCCACATTAAAGGCAACCCGGCCAAGACGCAAGGAATTATATTCAGCTATAAATCCGGAAGAAAGAAGCTCCAGAAATCCTTCGTCTTAAACGGCAAAGAGTGCCATGTAAGCAACAAGCTATGCTACCTTGGGATCACCCTCGGTAGACACTTGTCGTTCACAACACATCTCGGCAAGAAGTTAAAGAGTGTTAGGAAGAAATTCTTCAGCCTCGGACACCTACTTCACAGCCCGGCTTTATCGGTACGCCTCAAGCTGCTGATATACCAGAGCGTCCTAAGACCTGCTTTGATGTATGGGACCCCTCTCTTCAAGTATCTGACTCCTAACACTCTCAAAACGCTCCAGCAATTTCAGAACAGAGTTCTCCGCACCTCCCTCAAACATACCCCGTTCGACCGAATAAAGGCAGACGAGATGCATAAAAAATTTGAAGTGCTCACCATTCAAGATTTCATCAAGAGAAGACACATCAAATTTTTTGACTCACTCCGACACAGCCACAACCCGCTATTCTCCGACCTTCAACCACCACCAATGCCCGTCAGATGGAAGCACTGCTGGACCGCTGAAGCCTGGGGACAGATGGACATCACGAACCCTAGCCCCCTGACGGAGACTGAAGATCAACACCCAGCCGAGAGATCGAGGCCGATCTCCGAAGCTACGAGACCCCATCTACCTGTTTAAGCAGGGTCGACCTTCCGGCCGAGAGGCCGACTTATTTCAGGCCCCTGCCGGGGCTGGCCAGGCTTGACCTGGCCGACTACAAACCCTTGCCTAGGTACCCCTAGGCTCCACCCTCGGTAGACTCTCACTACCTTCCTAATTCCACCCGCCTTCTTTAGGCGTTCCACACCCTATATCCTTCTCATACATCCTTCAAATGGGGGACTCCCCTTAGTGAAAGGCACTCATTAGCCCAAAATAATTTTCCCACATCCTATTTTATAAGTTTGAGAGCTAAGACAAAAAAAAAAAAAAAAAATTATATTAAGGTTATTTTATTTATACTAAGGTGAACTTTTTTAATTTGTGGGACCTATACTATTACATTATCCCCCACTATGTATTGTATTGTTTCTTGTTTGTTGGTCCGAGTTGTATTTATTTATTTTCACAATGTTCTTGTTTATAAGGGACATGGTCCCAGAATAATGATTTTTGTCTACCCTAATGTTAGTATATTAATTTTTGAAATGAACTAGGTTTGTAAACAAGAACTTTTGTAACAACATGAATTGAGTAAGTGAATGTTGAACTGGATATATGCCATAGATAAGATTATTGATCAGAATTGCTTATTGCCCTACATATCAGATCGTAATTTTTACATTAATACAAAAAGTATCTCTTTCTTACAATTTAACAATTATTATTGCAATAAAGCGATGAAAGTGTTGTTGTTAGTGTAGTATATTCAATTGAGAACAGTTAAGGGCTGCTCCAGTGCCAATGTTTTATGAGTCACCGCTTAGTTTTGAAACACCGGCGGACCATTATCAGTCAACGACCAATCTATAAAAATCACGAATTTTCCTTCACGACAAACACGCGCCGATATGGAGCGATTTATAATTAATTTGGATCTTGACCTCAAATAAATTCCAAGCATTAGCTATTTATATATTGGATGTATTATTGTTATAAGTTGGTACATTTTCAGAACGGGAGGTTTTATTTTTTTATGAACCCTCAGCGCCGAGTGATTAGCTCGTAATAATAACAATTCATTAAAGTAATTCTGATAAATGCTCGAGGTATTTTTTTACTGAAAAGTTAATTATCTTTTCCTTTAAAGGAGCGTTTGGCACTCATTAAAAAGTAATAAAAAACAGAAGGATTGAACTATCCCTAGATTAGAAACGTGCCAAAATTAATTATCGTTTTAAAAGATTTTTGTATTACTTAAGTGTCAATGTAAATTCCTGCATAAGATGAATAAATATTCTAATAAGATGGACGAAGGGAAGGCTTCTGCCTCTACAAGGAGAAATATTTTTCCTCTGGGGGAAAACTAATCGTTTCCAAAGCATAAACCACTTTCAAAAAAATTTATCCAAGAGTACATTTGTTTCAGGCCCCCTCAGCCCCATTAAAACTCACCATTAAATAACATTCCACCACTAGCTGTGAAATATCATTCTATCTTCAAGACATAACTTCAGAATTTTCTTTTAGGAATACTGATTATCATCAATTTTTTTTCCAGAAAATCAAAATATTTTCAACAAAACAACCTTTGTATTCGATTATCAATTTCATTCCTTGAATTGAATCGGAAGCTGTTAATGACTGAGTCGAATGGCAGTAATAAAATTTCAAATACGTGGTGTTTTTATAAGGCTTAAAGTATTTATAATTGTATATATATATAATCCTTTATTGTGCTAAAATTACAATCTGCCTTTTATAAGGCAATAAGTAATTAAGATAAATGCTCTCATTCATACCATATTTACAGTTCATCATTCACTCGCTCATTCATACAATATTTACAGGTACAGCCCAGAGACCCCCCCAAATCCACCGCGAAGAGAAAGCGGTGTCCTGGGAAGTCCCCAACGCTCCTCCGTCAGCCGCGTCACCGGATACTAGCCAGTGGAGGCTGACTAAGAGCGTGAGAGCCACAGACGCTCAGGACATGATTGGAGAAACTGGCCATTGCCAGGACTCCCACTGTCACGCGTTTATAGCAGGTCACGAGGCCACTGCCGTTTCAGTCTCCGAGGAGGATTATAGGGATGAGTGGCGCAGTGAAATGACTGTGCTACAGGATTAGGGTGGTTGGAAAGGCTACTGTGGAATTTCATAAACTTGGAAGGGATGAGTTCTAGAATGTAGGGTATGTTAAGGTCGTTATGAAGGGTTTTGTTGCTGACATAATAAGGGGCATTTACTATTGTTCTCAGGACTTTTGATTGAAAGGATTGGATACGCTTGATGTTCGACTTTTTTGCTGTCCCCCATAGCTCTATTCCGTATGTCCAGATTGGTTTAAGTATAACTTTGTAGATTAGTAGTTTATTTTCTATTGAGAGATGGGATGTCCTTTGAAGTAGTCTGTACAGTTGTCCAAAGCGTCTGTTTAGTTCTTGTCTTTTTAGTCTCGTATGTGGGTTCCAGGTCAGTCGTTTGTCAAGATGGAAGCCTAAGTACCGTACTGTCTCGGATACAGGGAGAGGAATAGAATTAAAATAAACTAGTGGACAAGACTTGCGACAAAGGGTGAAGGTAATGTGGGAGCATTTTGCTTCATTAACTTTGATCCGCCATTGATTGCACCAATACTCGATCTCGTCAAGGTGTTTTTGAAGGTTATGGGATGCTATGTCGGGGTCTGGGTGGGGGGGACATCAGCGGTGTATAGGTTATAGAGGATGGGGCCCAGGACACTGCCCTGTGGAACTCCTGCACTTATGGGATAGTAGTTAGAGTATTCTAAACCACAGCGGACTTGGAAGAAGCGGTTTGAAAGGTAGGACTGTAGGATTAGGAAAAGGGTCTGTGGTAAATATCTTTTGAGCTTGTAGAGCAAACCTGCGTGCCAAACCCTGTCAAAAGCTTGAGCTATATCGAGAAAGGCAGCAGTGCAATACTGTTTGGTTTCAAGGGCTGAGGAGATGTGATCAACAACGCGAAGGCCTTGTTGAGCAGTGGAATGTCGTTGGTGGAAACCAAACTGGTGTGTGGGAAAAAGGTTTTTGGATTCAACAATTGGAAGTAGACGTTTTAGTAGGAGTTTCTCAAATATTTTTGAGAGGATAGGGAGTAGGCTAATTGGACGGTAAGATGAGGCTTCATTGGGTGGTTTACCGGGTTTGGCGAATAGGACAATAATGGAATGTTTCCAGAGGAGAGGAAAGTGCGTCGTTCGGATAATGCAATTGTATATATAGGTTAAAAAGATTATGGCTTTAGGAGGAAGCTGTTTGAGAATTTGAGGAGTAAGGAGATCATATCCAGGGGATTTTCGGTAAGGTAAGTTTTTCAGAAGGTATTTGACCTCAGAGGGATTAACGGCTTTTGGTGGAAGAGAGAGAGGAATAGGTGAAGTGAGGAAATCTTCCACAGTTGTGCTGTGAGTATGGCTTTGATGAGAAAGGTGAGGTGTGAAAGTATGGGTAAGATGCAGAGCAAATTCCTCCGACCTATCCCCATCCGAAGCCGCACAGGACCCATCATCACGACGGAGTGGATGTGAAACAGGTTGATACTTTAGGATTTTTTTGGTTACATTCCACAACGAGTTATCCCTGGTAGACAGAGAGGAGAGGTAGGAATTGAAAGAATCGGAACGGAAGGATGCCAATCGCCGCTTTACCAATCGGCAGTACTGATTGTACGAGCGGCGATCAGCAGGATGTCGGGATCTTTGCCACACTGTTCTGGAGCGGCGTTTGGATTGGATTAGGTCTTTGAGATGCTGAGGTAAACGATTATGATTATGGATTTTTGGGTGACGATGGGGTGACGATGCCTCCCAAGCTGACCTCTGGACCAGAGTAGTGAAAGAATGCACTGCATCGTCTAGGTCTTGGGATGTTTTCAGGGACAATTTGAGGTTTACGGACTCCGTAAGAAGCTGGCGGAAGTGGTCCCAGTCAACTGGGCCCCTAATAAATGAAGAAGGAGGCAGTTTGTGAATTGGTCTTAGGGAAATGGTTAATAATAAAGGACTATGATCAGAGGAGAGGTCATCGAGGCGCGTGAGTGAATAGTTAAGTGTTCCTAAACTATTGTAAAAAAAGAAGTCAAGGAGATCAGGATTTCGGTTGGGATCAGATGGCCAATAGGTGGCTGTGTCAGGAGTGATAGTGGAGCAATGTTTCCGTGTGAGTGCAGACAGCAAAGCACGTCCTCGTGTATTAGTGGATCTTGACCCCCAGTGTTGGTGCTTTGCATTAAAGTCCCCACCCACAAGGAAACGATGTCCTATGGAGTCTAGAAAGGAGGTGAATTGGGAGTCGGAAATGGATTTATTGGGAGGGCAGTACACTGATGCTAGTGTAAGGGGAAAAGTGAAGGTGGTGATTGACACTGCAGTGGATTGAAGGAAATCATGTGCCACCAGAGGAACTATGTGGTGGGATATGGAGTTATGGACAATGACAGCGGTACCTGCATGAGCTGTTCCATCTGGGTGATCAGTTCGATAAGTCTTGTACTGTCGAACAGTAAATGGTCGTTTACTCGTTAGTCTTGTTTCAGTAATGAGAGCTACGTCGATGTTTTTGTCGTGGAGTAGTGCTGTCAGTTCGTTGGTGTGGGTGCGAACACCATTCGCATTCCAAAGGAGAATGGATAAGGAGTCGGAAGGATCCACTTATGGATTTTGTTTAACGGGGATAAGGTAGGAGACAAGATTTGTAAGAAGGGAAATGAGAGGGGTAATTAGTGTTCTGAACTCTGTAAGGAATGAGGTTAGTAAGATCCGAAGAACTTGAAGGTGGAGGAATATGCGAGATGTGTGGTTGAGGATGGGATTGAGCTTGAGGGTTAACGGGATGAATGGAATGCTGGGAAAGGTGATCTTGTGGACAGGGAGTGGGCGGTGCCTGTGACTGCTCTCTGTTACAAACGGCATCGGCAAAAGAGACAAAAGGCCTCAAATTTCTGGCTGGGCCGCTTCTTGCTGCAAGTTTTTTCTCTTCTGGCTGTCGACGTTGTTCTGTCCTGGACTTCAGCGTTCTGTATGCCTCGCAGCCCTTGTAGTTGGCTGGATGTCCTTGCTGGCAAAGCACGCATACTGCAGGCGATTTAAGGGGCTTTTTGCACAATTCGGTTTTGTGCTGCCACTGCACTTAACACACCTGGGAGGGTGGTGGCAGTAAGATTTTGTATGCCCATACGCCTGACAGTTATGGCACTGGACGATATCGCGATTGGGATACGGTTTTTCAACCTGTACCCTAGTGTAGTACAGGTTTGTTAGGTCGTATATCTTCTCAACTCCAGGTGTCCTCTCGAGATCAACAAAGAACAGTGGCAATGCCGTTTTTATTGTTTTATCCTGTTGCCTATCCTCGCGCAACACGTTTGTTATTTGGCGAACCTTGTACCCGAGAGCTGAGAGTTCTTCTTCTATTTCGTCAGCTGGTGTGGTCGGGTGCAAATTTCTGATCACCACTCGGAGTGATCGTTCCTGCTTTAATTGGTAGGTGTGGTAGTCTGCATTGGTTTCATCTAAATATTTAACAATCGCTCGATAAGTATCGGGAGTGTCTGGGGAAATTTTTGTATCCCGAGAGCGATTGAGGCACGTATATTTTCCGGTACCAACAATTTTGCTCATTTGTGAGCATAGTAATTTGAAGTTGCTAATGTTGCGTACAAAAAGAGCAGGCGGTTTGGGCTGTGTTGGAGTTTTGTTGACTTCCATTTCTTCTGTTGGGATATTTTTCAAAGCCTCAAAGGTGTTTGGCGTGAAAAAAGGGGTGTCGGGAAATGTCACTAGTGGTGCCTGATCACCTAGCACTGGTGACAAGTGTGGGTTGTTTGAGTTAATAACATATCTGACTCCATTTACGATAGGTAGGTGCCCCGACAATGCACTATGTTCAAAAGGTACAGAGGATTTATAAAGAATAAGTCAAAGTTTCAGAGTTCAAACAGAAGCAAGTATCACGAGGAACGGTCGCGAAAAGACTGGCTGTCTGGGGCTAGCCTCCTCCGTTAAATATGTGTCCCACGCCTCCTTGGAGGGGCTGAACAAAAAAGGTTGCCTATTGCCTGCGAGATCCTAACATGTGGTGAGGATGCCGATTCTCAGTAATCTGTAACCACTTAGCTTGTTGTGGTTTACATGTGCCAAGGGTCCCGCAGGCCTGGGCTGTAAGGGTCTCTCTAATTTATGACTGACAGTCGTCGTCCCGTCTCATGTTACTTGCTTCCGCGTTTTCTTTATTGCTAAAAGATTTATAATAATTTACTTCTGTTTATAATATATCTGCCATAGTATAGGGTGATTTCCTTAAATACTAAGAACCGCCACAGGGCTCCCCCAAATTGCCCTATACAAGTTTGACAGTTTTCTTATATTGAATTACATTGCATAATAAAAACGTACATAATACAAACATATGTCTATCAATTTTTTTCTTAAACGCTTACACTTTTGTGTACATTGGACATTATTGGTTGAACAATTATTACAAATAAACAATTAAATAGCTCTTTCCTTTAAAAAATTTATCTTTTACCTGAATGGCAATAAAAGAATCAACATTTTACTTGTTAACAGACTCAGTTAGCTGATTAAAATGTAACCACAACAAACAGTCACAAGTATTAAGATATACATATTTACATACACGTTTGACTAACATTATTTTACAATTGTTGTGGTCTATTGATCGCTGTTAACATTTACGAACGAGAAAAAACAAAAATATATAAAATGACTTATAGTAACAAGTGGTAACTTAGGTCCTAATATAATATATAAAAATATTATAGCGTATATTTCGAAACAACTAAAAAAAAAAAAAAAAAAATTAACTTATATTTTATCAGTAATGTCTATTTTATATTTACCGTCGCGCTACCGAACTTCTCGTGCAGAGGTGTGGTGGTGGAGTGTTTCCTAATTCCTCTGGTTCACCCGGTGTAGGTAAACTTTCGGTGGTGTTTAGCAAATAAGCTGGCTTGACACGGTCTAGGGAAATGCGAGTCTCCTTATTATCTGCCATTATGACTATGGTTTTATTATTCCTGCTGACTACTGGGTGCGGACCAGTATAAGCCGGTTCGAGGCTACGCCGGTGTTCTTGTCGAACGAAGACGTGTGTGCAGGTGTTGAGGTCTTTGCTAATGAACGTCTTCTTCGTGTCTTCCCGGTGTTGAGTGATGTTGCGTCGAACGTCAAGATCTACTTGTGTTGGTGTAAAGTATTCTCCGGGAAGGCGTAAGGGTTTTTTGTATGTTCGCTCGGCGACACTGCACCCTAGGTCCTCTTTGATTACACTTCGTAGGCCGAGCAGGACTGCTGGTAGGCTTCGCGTCCACTGACGGTGTTGTGAATGGGCGGTTAGTGCGATTTTCAGCGAGCGGTGCCATCGTTCAATTCGGCCGTTTGACTGTGGATGGTAGGCGGTGGTCCGAATTCTCTCGACACTCAGGAGGCGGGTCAGTCTCGTGAACAACTCTGATTCAAACTGACGGCCTTGGTCAGTCGTTATTCGAATGGGTGTGCCGAACCTGGCAACCCAGCCACTAAAGAAGGCGTCGGCTACGGTGGTAGCTTCCATGTTGCCAAGTGGAATTGCCTCAGGCCATCCCGTGGCTCGGTCAATCATGGTGAGGATGTATCGCTTGCCTTCTGAAGTTGGCAGGGGTCCTACGAGGTCGATGTGCACGTGCTCGAACCTCCCCGCGGCCGCGAATTGCCCTGGAGGGGTTATGGTGTGGCGGTGTACTTTTGAGGTCTGGCATGCTATACAACATCGTGCCCATCGAGCCACGTCAGCGTTCATACCCGGCCAATAAAACCTCTGGCTCATCATTTTCCGACTTGCTCTTACTCCTGGGTGGCTTAGGCTGTGCAGCTGGTCGAAGGTGGATCTTCGAAAGCCCGAAGGCAAGTACGGCCTTGGCTCCCCCAGTGAGGTCTCGCAAATGAGAGAAATGTCGCTGCCGGGGATGTTAACGGGCTCTAACCTGCATGTGGCGTTCTGTTCCCTGAAGACTGTTAATTCTTGATCTTCTACTTGAGCCGTGTGTAATTTTTGAAAATTTTCTGGGACACAGACGGCTTCTATGCGCGAGAGGGCATCCGCCACGACGTTGTCCTCACCCTTACAATAGCGTATTTCTGTCGTGAATTGAGCTATGTAATTTAGGTATCGCATACGTCGTGGGCAGGAAGTGTCACTTTGTTGGGCCATGGCGTGGGTGAGCGGTTTGTGGTCTGTATAAATGATTACTTCCCGCGCTTCGAGAAGCTGTCGAAAATATTTGACTGCTTCGTAGATAGCTAATAGCTCTCTATCGAAGGTGCTGTATTTTGACTGAGCAGTGTTAAAAGCGTGGCTGAAGAAGCCAATAGGCCGTAACGCGCCGCCCTCCATCTGTTGTAGTGCTGCACCTATAGCTGTGTCACTGGCGTCAGTGGCTAGGATTAGCTGCCCGTCTGTTGATGGATGAGCCAGATAAGCGGCGTTCGCCAGAGTCCCGCGGGTTTCCTCGAAAGCGCTAGCAGCTTCTTCGGTCCAGTTGACGATGGTACGGTCATTTTTCTTGGCGCCTTGTAAGTAGGCGTTAAGTACACTCTGGTGCTCAGCTGCGTTAGGTAAGCATCGGCGATAAAAGTTGACCATTCCGATAAAACGTCTGAGGTCTCGTATCGTAGTAGGTCGGGGGTAATCTAAGATTACCTGTACTTTAGCTGGTGATGGAACGATGCCCTGGGGTGAGACATGGTACCCTAGGAATCCAACCTCGGGCTGTCCTAGCACGCATTTCGCGATGTTAAGGGTTAGCCCATGAGCAGCCAGCCGACCGAAGACTGTTTCCAGGTGACGGTGGTGTTCCTCTTCGCTGACTGAAGCGATCAGTATGTCATCGAGGTATATAAACACAAATTGTAGATCTCTAAAAATGTTGTCCATATACCTCTGGAACGACTGCGCGGCGTTGCGAAGGCCAAACGTCATCCGGAGAAATTCAAACAGTCCAAAGGGGGTGATAATAGCTGTTTTGGGAATGTCCTGGGGGTTTACCGGAATGTGATGGTACGCTCTTTTGATATCAAGTGTTGAAAATATGGTAGTGCCAAACAACTGGTTGTTAAAGTCTGAAATATTGGGCACACCATACCGGTCTGGGATGGTTTTGTTGTTCAGTTGTCGGTAGTCTCCACAGGGGCGTATAGTCCCGTCCTTCTTCGTAACAATGTGAAGCGGACTTGCCCACGGGCTGTTGGAGGGCCAACAAATTCCTTCGTCCATCATACGCCGGAATTCTTCTTTGGCGGCTTGATATTTTGCTGGCGCTAATCGGCGAGCCTTGCTGCATACGGGTGGTCCACGAGTGTCTATGTAGTGCTCTACCTTTGTCGGCAGAATTGAACTCATAGGTTGTTGTGGTCGTGTGAGCTGAGGATAGCGCCGTAACAGGCCGGCGTATTTGTTGTCGGGTGGTATGCTTGATATCACGGAGAGCGTAGCGACGTGTGTTCTTCCCGTGGTACGACGACCAGTAATTCCATCGATCAGCTGGCGGTGCTGAAGATCTACCAGTAGGTGATAATGGGCCAGGAAGTCGGCACCTAGGATTGGATGCTGAACTTCTGCCATTATGAAGTTCCATTTAAAGATCCGCTGCAGGCCTAGGTCGAGGTTCCTGTTGACTTCTCCATACGTTGGAATGGAGCTGCCGTTAGCGGCGTAGAGCTGGTAGTCGGAGGGTATAGCCCTTTTTACTTTGGGTGGTGGAAGTACGGAGATAGCTGCTCCCGTATCTACCAGGTAATGCTGCCGCGTGCGGACGTCTGTCACGAATAGGCGGCGAAAGGTTAGGCCTGCCATGGGTACCGCTCGCACCATGGCGGCGTTTAGTTTCCCGCCGGTGTGGTAGCGTCATCAACCCACCTATAGGGCCTGCGACATCGATATGCTTCCTTACCGAATCTGTCGTGGTAGAAGCATAAGCCCTTATTACTAGATTCGGTGGTTGGTTTTGGTCGCTGGTATCGCTGAGCGGGCCTGTTTTCTTCTCGTCTGCTCATTGAATTGGCCAGAACGGATACTTGTTGGGTGAGCTGTGCGATGGCTGTCTGGCAGTCACAGCTGGAGCGTGGCAGGCCGGCCTTGGGAGTCGGTGTGGACTGGACTGTATGTATCGCGGTAGCTGAACTTAAGTCCATGATTTTGTCCGCTATTAACGTCAGTTTCGATAACTTTGCCTCGTAGTGCGATGCCAGTATGTTGCTGACCCTGTCTGGCAAGGCGCGAAGCCAGAGGGTGGGAATGACGTCCTCCGAGGTCGTGGGTCCTGCCAGTGACTGCATTTGACGCAGGAGATGTGACGGTTTCTGGTCTCCGAGGTGTGTCTCTTCCAATAACCGGATCAGTCGTCTGTCGTGGCTCTGGCTGTAAGTTTCGATAAGCCGAGCCTTTAAGTCTTCGTAGGGACTATCACTTGGAGCATACGCTAAGTCTGTGACCTGTGTTAGGACCCTGAACGGAAGCTGAGCGTAAATATGCTCCGATTTGGCCTTAGACGAAGAGATCCGGCTCGTTGAAAAAATATTTTCGGCCTGCAGGAACCATAGTCTTGGGTCTTCTTCATGAAATTCTGGTAATTTGCACGTCCGAGAAATGGCGTGTACTGTTGCACAGCATGCTTCGTCGGACGGGGCTGGTGGGTTGGCCATCGTAAGAAAAGGTTTCTTTTGAGATCACGGTGGTTTCTCGCGGCGGGCTCACCAGTTGTTGGATTTCTCGATCACGTCAAAGGTTACCAATTGTCGGGAAATGTCACTAGTGGTGCCTGATCACCTAGCACTGGTGACAAGTGTGGGTTGTTTGAGTTAATAACATATCTGACTCCATTTACGATAGGTAGGTGCCCCGACAATGCACTATGTTCAAAAGGTACAGAGGATTCATAAAGAATAAGTCAAAGTTTCAGAGTTCAAACAGAAGCAAGTATCACGAGGAACGGTCGCGAAAAGACTGGCTGTCTGGGGCTAGCCTTCTCCGTTAAATATGTGTCCCACGCCTCCTTGGAGGGGCTGAACAAAAAAAGGTTGCCTATTGCCTGCGAGATCCTAACATGTGGTGAGGATGCCGATTCTCAGTAATCTGTAACCACTTAGCTTGTTGTGGTTTACATGTGCCAAGGGTCCCGCAGGCCTGGGCTGTAAGGGTCTCTCTAATTTATGACTGACAGTCGTCGTCCCGTCTCATGTTACTTGCTTCCGCGTTTTCTTTATTGCTAAAAGATTTATAATAATTTACTTCTGTTTATAATATATCTGCAATAGTATAGGGTGATTTCCTTAAATACTAAGAACCGCCACAAGGGGACTCTAAGGCTGTTTCTTTTTTGGATGTGCTGGCCTGTGGAGGTATCTCCTCCATAGAACTAGCTGCAGAGGAGGTCATTTGTACGTTCCTATTCGACCTTCTTGGTTTTCGCTTTACAGGCGACGGTGTTGGAGTTGGACCTAGCGATCTAGATCTTTTTTTTCTATTTTGAGACATTAGTTGTTGATAAAATCTCATTTTATCATAACAACGGTTTTTTTATTAGTAGAAAAGAAGTACGTAGCGCCGTGGGATTCAAGCTCACAACTCCCAGTGGCGAGTCACGGGTCTTGGCTCTGAGCCACTAGACCGAATGGCTCAGAGAACTATCGTTAGTGAACGTCGAGTAAGGCGTTGCAAATGGCCGACTACTCAATCCGATATCACTTTTCACACTTCACTCTAAATATAATAAGCAATTTACTCACTCTTAAGGGCTCCCTCGTGGCCAGCTCCCTCAAGTTGCCTGCTGGAACAATTTTTTAACTGAACTATGGCCTATAGACGGTAGTATATAGTGTTTGAATGACGAGCGATGTACAGAGATGTTCTAAAAGGTAGCGCATGCGCAAAAACTGATTTTATAATTGTATAAAAAATATTAAGAATTTCACAAGTGGGACATTCCACAGAAATATCATATTAAGAAAATACGACAGGAGGACTGCAGTAGACTGTCTTTTATGCCTTGATGAAAATTAGACTAGTAATTAAGTTAGGAAAAACTACCATAAAGAGGTATCTGTCACACTTTGGCCCTCCAGCACTATATGATGAATCTTTGAATCCATGTTTTTTTCTGTCATTAGAAACAAAGAACATTTTCACGAATTAGTTGTTTTATTTTGCAACATTTATCAATGTTAGATCACTCATGTTAAGTTGAAATACAGCACATAGTTATTATAAAAGTTATGAATTTTGTAGGATGTACTTTCCGGGACAAGGGACTTAGGTATGTTATAGTAAAGTTCTCGTAAACATGATTCAATTGACCTGAAACGTAATAAAGGTTTATTCCACAACAGATGAAAATATACTGATTAGGTTTGGTGAAATTGAATAACTGTTTATATGGACAGGGATATTTTGAGGAGAGTTGAGGTTAGCTTAGAAGAGTGAAGTCATATTACGCAACTCAATTGTCCACACTAAAGACCCGATTCAGTTAAAAGATATAACGGGCGTATATATAATAGAGTGTAGCCATAGGAAGTATGTTTTATTGTGTTTTTTATTTATGTATCGAATTTATAGTGTAAGACATAAAGTGGATGGACCCTTTTTAACTTCCGACTTTATTTTTAATGATTAATTTTGTTTGTCTCTCCATACACATGTTTTTATCTACATCCATGTTTTTATAAAATGTATTTTCATTTTAGCAACTGTAGATGACAGCTAGAGGTGCTGAAAACTTCTGTTGATTGAGGTATATTGTGGTGAGACATTTTGAGATCAATAATTTTTCCCTCTCCACCTAGCCTTGGGGAACTGAGATGGTTTCGAAATTCGGATCAAGTGTTTTCATCGCTGTTAACTGTACCTTATAACCATTATTCACACCCTTAGGCAGTTACAAAATACATAAAACTTTTAGTTAGAAAGCTAGAACACAAGGTAGGAAATGAACGCAAAAGGGTAAATATATTTCGAACAGATGACCTTAATGGCGCGTTAAATTGTCGTTTGTCACTATCGCATGTTTGGCTTGGATTATACAGATGGGACCTGGAGAGCATAACTTAAGACAATCCTATAGCCATGGCCGTTGGAATTTTATCTAGTCTCTATATATAAGCCGTCCTAGAGTTTCTGTAATATATACTAAAGGAGAAATGATGCAATAACATATATATTTGGCTGGCTATCCTCAGGTTAACATTCCTTTTTTTAGGAATGTTCAGTTTATGCAATGGAACACAACCCAGCTTTCTTTGGTGTTAGAATTCATGGTAGGTGTCTAAATCAGTTTCTCTATTTATTATTTCACCCGTGTTCATGTTTTCACTCCTACAATGTTTAGTTACCCTACAATATGGTCATTGGCACGCCAGACGCTTCATAACGTTAACCCGAAGAAGTCCCCCCTTCCTGTCTTCGTATAGACATTCTTAGAAGAATACTGTCACATTGGATATTCTGAAGAAAATATAGCATTATCCCACAGTTAGACATCAAATTATATATCTTGACACCCTGATTAATAATATGGAAGCTTTGTTTTGTCTATTCTAATTACATTTAATAAAAAACATAAAAACTGTTATTCAATTTGGCTATGCATTAAATATAATGTAGTTAGGATTTGCGGTTCCTTATCAGCCCCTCCAATGGTTTGGTTACGCTACGATATGGTCATTGGCACACCAGACGCTTATTCACGTTGACCAGAAGTCGTCCCTGCATTAAGGACTCCGGCCTGACGTCACCTAGACCTTTGTGTTTGAGGGTGTATTGAGGGTGCATGTAAGAGGGTCCCGATACAGTTAAATATGTCCATATCTTATTTCACCACTTATTAAGTAGGTACATACGAAGCCCGGACCATTTATTGCATCTATCAGCCAATACCATAACTCTTCCCAATGTTCATGGCATAATTAAATACAGCAATATATTTCAACCATTTATTCTGTGTTATCAGTAATTTCAGCCTTATATTACAAGGTGGTTTTAGTGGATAAAGAGATGCTGACTCGACGATCTTCAGGTATCCATTTCTATGTTTCGGGCCCTAGCTCGAAAACTGTCATTATTTGTATGGTGCTCGCAACTTTAACTCAACCAATATTTTATTTAAAGTCATGATAATGTGTATTGCGGCTCCATTGGTTGTCACAACGGTGCTGAAAATATAACCACCCCATTAAAAAAAAAAAAATGACAACATGCTAATAAAAAACATTCTTCTGGCCGTTTTACCATATTTTGCTCTTTTGCTCTTTAAAATTGCTTTTGCCCTTTTTTTACTGCAACTTTCACGCTTAGAATTCTAACTTTGTAAGCTCAATAATCTGCAGGGTTGTTGGTCTGAACGAATTTCATTCAGGCCTCACTTTTGCCTAATCTTGGGTTTCACTTTTTTGGATCATCATCTTGTCTTTTTACCTGTGGTGTTGATCTTCTTCTCGAGGACTGATTTTGCTTCAGAAATAATACCATTTTTGAATTAGTCTCATTCTATATAAACATACCACGGATTGAAACGATTTTCACCTGCATGTATGTCCCAAAGAACTATTTCTGATATCTTCTCACAATCGTCCCTTTTTTCGGGGTCAAGTAGTTTTTCCGTGGCTATCTTTTTGGCAATTCTTCCTTTTCCTAACTCTTGGCATTTTAATCCTAGGAGCCATTATCAGTGTTAATTTCTGAAAACATGTATAATGCCATAATCCATTCCTTCTCAAAAATAAATATTGTAATAGGTAATACTCTTGTACTCTCTAAATTCCTTTCTTCCAGAATATCATCTGGCGTATCCTATTAGCCTATTGAATATCCATCCTGGTGTATTAAACTGATGATTTACTGCTGCTGGCAAATTAACTTTGCACCAACCTGGTTCAAAACTTTGCATTCCAGGGTTTCCATGGTATAAGTTATAATTTCACTGAAGGATTTTTTTTTATTTGGCCCACATTGTGCTTAATTGCACCAAGTAGTCAACAATAGGCTATTTAATACGTTCTTACTCATTTACTAGGTTTGTTTTTCAATGTAAAGAAAACAATAATTTTTAAAATCTGATTCTAATTGAGCCCTCAACTTCGTTTTCAAAGCTGCTATGAATGAAATGAATTTTTGAACGCTAAATTTTATAAATTAGTTTCATATTGTTATTTTTTTTAATATACCTTGCCCTGAATCGTGGGATTTTCACATTACGTCTAATATGTTCAAGCAGAACTAAAACTTCAAATGAAAGTTTAATTTTAAATAAAAGTTTTCTGTTAGCAAAATAAGTTTTATTATTCGAAATTAGTACATTTAAATTCATCCTACCATTTATCGTGCAATTCTTCACAAAAAATAATCCATCGGTTTTTTTCCATCCATCACTACCCAACATGCATTTACCTTCGGAGGAAGGTGGGGACCCCAACCTGTAAATAAGGCGCCATTGCATAAATACCGATAAGGGAAGCACGGATTTGAGAGTGAACGTAGATGCAGTTTGGGATAGCTCACCCTAAGCTATTTAAAGAGAAACCCCTAGCTATCAGGCCCGAGGGAGCATTTAACGGTTTTCTTGCAGTGCTGTTGGGGAAAAAATATTTTTCCTATTTTCTTCAGTTTCCCTCCTTGTAGGTTTCTTGTAGCTGTTTTTCAGCTTCCTGCCGTTTTTCCTAGTCCCCTACCTCCTGGCACACTGGCCCTGGCCACTTATAAAGCCAACTGTAATGACTTTGAGTCATACAGTTTTTATAAACAAGACCACACCATTGTTTTCTTTAAGCTTTAGGAAATACCTTATTTTCCCTTAAATAACGGTTTATATATTTTTTAAGATATTCCTCGAGTACAGTTATATTTTAATAAGCTATAATTTATTACTATCGTCATATATTTTAGGGTAACAAACTAGGTCAAATTTTTCTTTACCCAGGAGAATTTTTCTTTGCAGCTGGTTGTGGGTTGTATGTTCTACAAATGATAGCCACTTTTGTTTTTGTCCACAGGGTATCATAGAATAATATATTATTATAATAATATATGCTGTCGGCAGAAAAAGAACTATCATTCGTTTTTTTGTATGTAACATGAGTAACATTGCAATTCCTCACAAAAAATAATTCATCGTTTTTTTCCCACCCATCACTACCCAACCTGCATTTACCTTCCTCCACCCCAACCTGTAAAGAAGGCGCCAATGCGTAAATACCGATAAGTGAAGCACGCTTTTGAGAGTGAACGTAGATGCAGTTTGGGATGTTTAAATGTGTACAGCACACTCAAATTAAAAAAAAATTTGCTAGTTACAATATATAACATCAACGTATAGTAGAAAAAAAAACAAAAAGTAACATAATATAAAAAATAAAATGAATGGAAATAAATACAGAATGATAATCAATAATTAAAAAGGAAGATAGGAGCATTCCACTTTCATTTAATTCAATCCCACTGTTATAAAATGGAAACATATTTTGTGAACGAGAAAAAAAAAATGTGATGCATCGGACCTGAATTCCTTAGATTATGAACAAGAGTGATTTCCTTATGTAACAGAGATATGCCTGAAAATCGGTATTCTAATTATACATCTATCATTTTAGAATGCAATATAAGTTTTTATGGACACACATACTGTCGGGTCGTCACTAGGGGGGTGCCTGGTCACCCTAGCCCTGGTGACGAAGTGAGGGTTGCTTGAGTTTATAACCTGGACAATCGTTTCATGACGGCTTTACTATCTGACTCCATTTTTTGATAGGTATGTGGCCAGACAATGCACTATGTTCAGTAGAAGAGGTATAGGGTTGGTAGTGTAGGTAGTTTGTGTGGTCTTGGAATGACCACGAATTCACACTCGGTATCTGAGGGTAGGCGAAATCCGTCCGGATCCCAAAGGCGTGTGTGAACCGGAGAGAGGCAGACTGAATCGCCGTGGGAAACACTGCTTGGTAAGTTTGCAGGGCCACGACAACCGTTGTCCACTAGGGAGAGGTCTCTCCCAAGGAGCTGCTAGATTTAGCGAGACGAAGGCGGAGATTCCCACCATGAAGGTGTGGGGTCTGACAACACCGGACTAAAACGTAGCGAGGTGAGGAGAGAAAGATATGCAAAGATTTTTCATAAAGAAGCAGTCAAGTTTCAGAGGTTCAAGCAGAGCAGCCACGAGCCTGTTTAGTCGTCAGGAGAATGATATACAGGCCCCAAACCTCCGGCCTTAAATACCCAGCTGGCCTTGTCAGTAGCCAGGACCGCTTTTGTAGTACCCAATGATGTTGAGTGTTCGGTTCCCTTTGTCCACTGACAGAGCCGTGAAGGGTCTCTCGGCGGCTTGGGTCTAGTACCTGCCCTGACAGCTGGTGACCCAGCTCATATAACTAATTGGCTCTAAGGATGTTTTATTGTACCATATTTACAATTATTTTTATTTTGGTAATGTTATATACATTTGTTTACAATATATACATAACAGAGTATAAGGTGATTTATCTTATGTAGTTAGTGGTCGCTACACATACAATAGTTATTAGGGTCATAATAGTCTAATAGTTTATTAACATTTTCATGGTTTAAGTATTTCAATGATGTACTTTCTTAATACCAATAAGGAAAATATTAATGAATTAGGAACTATTAAAGTATGCCTTCAACTTTATAAAATTTCACAATTGGGCTTGGAAGTATACGGACGCAAGCAATAAAAGTTGACTTGTCTAGATAACAGGTACTCAAGATAATAACATCGCAAGTATTGGTCCTGATTCTACTCATCCTCGTGGTAGTTTTTGTCTACAATAAAGATTTGGCCAGTTCGGCTGACTTTAAAATCTGGCCAACATTTCGAAAATCGTACTTCAGAATTAATGCTTATGCTCCAGATAATTAGTACGATTATGTGAGATCCATTTTATTAGTCATTACTGAACTGTTGAAGGAAAAATAATCTGTTTATAACCAATAAGCACTGCAACAACTTTGTGAAGAATTTATTGAAGTCCAAAAAACACGTTTTCTTGTTAAATTTATATATAGGTGTGACTTGTATATTGAGAAAACAGTTGATGAAAAATGATGATATATTATAAGAAAGATAAATTCAACCTCTATATGCTCTTATGACTGAATTATTTTGTTTACTAATACCTTTTTTAAATGCCTCCTTAATTATTAACAGAACCCTTTCAATCTGTTTCTAGTCCTCTACGTTATGGAAGTATACGTCCTTTAGGCATACATGGATACTTACATAACGCAAGTCGATTTGAAACAACTAGTACACCTAACCGTCTTGGATCAAATCGCCAATGGAATCTACGGTTCAGACGATCAGACATGGTAGAAATAATGGTTATTGAAATTGCTACCTATCCTAGGTTTCTCTAAGTTAACTTTTAACTTATAAAATCTATATCGTGAAACTTAAAAGGCGAAGCTGTTTGTTGGTCGTTTCAAATTTAAATTAAAGGAAATTTTTTTGTTGATACTTGGTGGCAAAAAAATATTTGGCACGTTTCAAACTTTCTAGATTTCCAAGGGAACCATAAAAAACCTTTTCAAAAACTACATTTTTCAAACATCATTTCTCTTGTTATTTTTTCTCTAAAATAAGTTATCAAATATCCGATTATTTTTTTACGTAGGGCATGAGAAAGATACACCCGATTGTCTTAAATGACTAAAGCTTATGGAAGATTTTCAAGCACCAGATGACGTGTCAAGTAAAGTATGTAAAAATGTTTCGTTAATATTCAGTTTCAGTACCAGTTTCGGAAACAAATTTGCCGAAGGAGCAAATCGTTTTCGACAAGTCTTTTATCTAACTTAAAAGTTGATAAATAGCTTCAATTTTGTATAAATCCAACGTTATTACCACCATTATAAACTTAATTTCTTTTGAAAAGTCATTACATTACATAAATTAGATTTGACGTCTTTATAGGCCAGAAAAATAATTATAAAATTAACAGAAAAACCAAAAACGTTTTATTTTATTTTCTACATTTCTTATGTATGTATGTAGTTCGGGTTGATATCATTAAATATTGCTTTTCATAATACTGAACGTAATTAATAAACATCTAGGTCTTATTAAATTTTGTTATGAATGTGGAGCTATCACCATTTTTGGGGTAACTAATACGATGGGAATAGGGCTACCTTCAGAGAGTAAACCACTATAAACCAAAAACAAGCAAAAACTGCCCAAAAATGTCAGTGGTTTTGCAGATACTAGATTTCGAATAGAAACTTCAGTAGACTCTGGAAATCACATTCTACCTGAGGGACATAAAGCTTCCAAGTATGTCGCCATAGGCGTGCCTGCTACAAACCCTGTTCTGTTACGGTTGAATGACGTGGCGACACTTTAAGCTGTAATGCTTATCGTGCGTCTGTTCTTCCGATAAGGTGCTACATTTAACACTTTGAAAATGATTGCCTAGGTGTATTACCCAAGTTGAATTTTATTAGCTTCAAAATTTATGTACACTAATTCGGCTGGTTCCCTGGGTTCTGTGAACACTGTTCACTGCACATACATATGGATTGTAACTTGGAATAGCAACGGCATTTTGTTTTCCTCTCTTTCAAATATCCTTTTCAATTTCAGTGGTAAATGTAACGTCAGATTATATATACTGGTAATGTACTGTGAGTACATTCTATATGTACTATAGCTAGGCTGAATGTTCTATATGGATATATTGATTAAATAAACCCACTTTAGTTTTTCGGTGATACGGAAGAGTTAAAAAACTAATTTGATCTAAGTTTTCCGGACAACCACTGTCATCGATGTGGGGAACATAGTAAAGCCATGTTGTTAAGCAGCGGTTTAGCCAGATGCCGCAGCAAATCAAAGAACTTGACATTTCTCCATTGGATATATTTTTTTTTTCCCTTAGCTCTCAAATTTTAAGATTATGGATAAGGGACAAATAAAGGAATTTATTTGGGGTGAGCGGATCCTTTTACTAGGAGTACCTGTTTGAAGGTGGAGTGAGGGAATTAAGGAGCGTGGGAAGCCTCGGTAGAGGTGGAAATGTTGTGGTGCAGCGGTGAGAATCCACTGAAGGCTGAGCCTAGAGTCTCTCTAGGCATGTATATATGCATAGCAGTGATGGGTGCCTGTCAGAGGCTTGTTGTTGGTTGGCCAAGGGCCGTAATATCCACCATTTGGTCTGCTTTCCTAGATCTAGAGAGTTGCCATCTTGCCGGTAGTGGTGGGGGTGTCAGGTCTGGGAATAGGGGGTTTTGACAATGTTTCATCGAGTCGAAGAATTTGATGTGTCTTCTTGTGATGGCTTCGGTGATGGTGGGGACCTCGAACTTTTCATGGATGTCAGGAGCTTTTATTTCACGAAAAGGGGTATGCCATAGTGCCGTGCGCAGGATGTTGTTCTGGAAGCTCTGGAGTCTAGTTATGGTGCTCGTGTGGAGAAAATGGAAAAGAGGAGTTCCAAACAGTAGTGCTGGCTTCAGGACGCTCTTATAAATGAGCAGTTTCAGCCTCAGGGATATAGCCGGGCTTGTGATGAGATGCTGGAGAGAGTAGTAAGTCCTACGTACTCTTTTCAGCTTCTTCTGCAGGCGTGTGCCAAACGTTATGTGTCTGCCTAGGTTGATGCCTAGGTAGCATATGCTATTGGCAAGTTTGCAATCAGTCCCGTCTATGTTGAAGCTGGGTGGAAGCTTTCTTTTCCCGTGCTGGAACAAGAAAACGATCCCTTGCGTCTTGGCTGGGTTTACCTGAATGTGGACAGATCGTAGCCTGTCGGTGATTAACTGACTGGCAGCCTCTGCAACCTTTAAAGCTTTCGCTGGGTTGAGGCTGGTGCTGTAGACCCCTGTATCGTCCGCATATGCCGCTACCTCACAGTTGGAGTATGATGCTTCTACTATGTGCGTGGTGTAGATGTTGAAGAGTAGGCGTCCCAGCACCTACCTATGAGGAACTCCGACCATGAAATATCTTCTAGTGGTTGATATGACTCCTATTCGCACAGAAAAGGTTCTGCCGGCGAGATAGGAAGCCATTATGTTCTGTAGTTGCGCAGGAAATTCGTGCTCGTTCAGGCGTCGTAGGAGTGTGTGATGATCTACAGAGTCGAATGCTTTCGAGCAATCAAGGGAGATCATCGCAGTGACTCTGTTGCTTCGCATGTTTGTTGTAACGTGCTGCTGTAGTTTCACCAGATTGCAGTCCGAACTGAGTCCTTTACTGTTGCGGTGGGATAACATATTGTGAGTCACAGTGTCTGGTGAGATGGTTGTACTCCAAAAATATTTTTATTGAACATAAAATAATACACAGAAATGAAAGACAGGCCGACATAAAAGGCGATCGCCCATTGCCTGATGGGATTAAAAGCTCTCTCTAGGGCAGGCAGAAACCACAGCAAAACCTCCTGTATAAAAAGATTTCTGGATCTTCACTCCATCAAGAGGATATGGTGTAGGATCCACTATCGGCATCACCTCCTTGAAAACTGTAGACGGTCAACAAACAATATCTTAAATGGGGATTTTAAATTATTCTTAAAATGAATTTGTCCCCTTCTGCTGGTCATCGTAATCCGTATGTCAATGATCTATACTCCCATCTACCCAGAGCGACGCCTAAATTGAGGTGGCTTCTTGAAACAAACTAGCACTTTGTTAATAGTGATCTTCATGGAGGTCAAGTTCAGTGGTTTCGGCTAAAGAGATTATTTCCCCATAAAAGTAACAAGGCCTTAAAAGCTGAAGTTCTAAGCACTGCTTAAAATACTATCTATTGGATCAAGGTAAATATTTTAATATAGATTTATATTTATGATAAAAAAATAATTTAACTGAACTATAAATATAAACATAAAGTACATAGATTATTGCCTAAATATACTACAAGTTAGTGCCAAGAGGTTTCATAAAACTACGGTGCTTATAGTACTAATGTTAAAATCAGATTGCTCACTTAATAAATCACATCCAGCTATCCGTTATTAATAATAGGTTCATTGCAGGAAACTTATGCGTTCTGTCTTCGTTCACGAGCACTGCATCTAATGACTGGCTGGCTGCCCCCGGCCAACCCCCGTCGTCTGTCTGTGTGATGTAAAGCCAAACAAGAGGATAGCTGTACAGGATGTGTAACTCACGAGGTCCCTAAAGTCGTTATTATCCAAGAGAAGTAAAATAATGCGAGGAAAGATGGAGATTGCGGTGAACCTGGTCACGAGCGCTGGCACACTGGCAGCCGGCCTTTACGAAACTTATCCCAGGCCTGGCCGAGGGTAGTGCGAGCCTTATCCTCGCGCAGATCTGATCCCAGGAAGTCTTATTTTAGTGATCTGGTTAAATTTAGCAAGCTTAAGGACCGTTCACTGGGCGCAGGACCAGGCTCCTTTTCTCTCCTTAGTGCCTCTTATTGACCTTTAGCAGCAGGTAATTAGCTTTGCGTATCTGGGACACATAGAAAACCAAGGCATAATAGCTAGGTACATGATCATTAGATAAACGTATAGGTGAGTGAACAAATTGATCCATATCTTAATTTGATGAATTTTATCCTTTATGAATATTTATTTCACGTTGAAATCGTCCATAAGTTAAATTAACGTTACTTAATATTTTTATTACTATTTTAGTTTTTATTATAGAGGCACTCCTTACCCCTTACAAAGAAGTCTGGTTAACGTAAATACAGTAGTATAGCACTCAATGTAATCCATTATACATGATATATCCATGTATCTAGGAAACATCCATACATAGATTCACACTCATGTCCTGAGCGTATGTGGCTCTCTTGCCCTGGCATTCGCCACATAACGAAATGGTCGTAGAGTGAGTCGGAAGAAGCCTCGTTGCCTACGATTTTTCCCTTCTTTACTGGAGGAATCCTCGGTGGCTTGCCGGCTCCTGGACAGATTTTGTACCTGCATATTGTATGATTGTTGGTATGAGCGTGAACTGTAAATATTCAGTGAGTAGAATTGTGTGTTTAAGGCATGAATGAGCTCTTAAACCTCAATTAATTATGGCTAAGAAAATTGTATTTTACTGGAATAAATAAATTAATAAAAAAAAAACAATGTAGTTTATTTACCTCAAAACCATTTTTTTTTTCCTAAACCCCTTGAATTTAATACGATTCAAAACCAAAACTAAACAGACCCATTTCTCTAATAATTTAGGTATACTGACGATGCAAGAAGTAAACATATGAAATGTAAATAGCTAAAGATATAGATTAACAAGACTACAATAATAATAGATATTATAACATAAAATGTACCAAAACACACTTGAAAATATAATTCATAAGAAATGTGTCACTAGGCCAACAAATAACAAATGGTCTTTTTTTATTTGTTGGAGTGGTATCCAAAAGATCTCCAAAAAATATATTGTTTTTCAATAGCATATTAAAAAATTTTCTTTTGTACAAATATCGACAGAAGGAAACAAAATGAAGAAGCAATATTTTATAGATATTTTAAGTCAATAATTAGTATTATTTTGTTTAAAATAGTTATTAACTGACAATATAGTATAGTGTGTATAAAACTTTACCATTCTCTAAAAGTCGATTTACTCTTTTAACACATCTGCTTGAATGAAATTCAAATGAAAACATGAATGAAAGGGTTTCAATTGTCTCCTTCATTGATCTAATTTTCATTGAGTTATTTAAATTATTATTCACGTCCAAAAAGCAGGTTCGAATTTGTCACCACGGCCTCATCTGTTTTATATAAATATAAAAAAAAATCATGTATTATTATTAATGATTTGGCGTAATTATAGTCCATCACGGCTTCAGCATACAACACAGATTATTGGTCAACATGTCATTTAATACCTCACTCAATGGGATAGTCGTATTTATTTTTGATAATGTTCGAAACAAATGTACGCAATACCCTTATAATATTTCATTTATTAATTTTTTGTTGCAATGCTTTGGACTGTAATTTGCAGATTTTCAGGCAACAACTTTGGTACAAATTTTGCTAGTTTTTTATTTAGTTTTTTTTATTTAAAAACAATACTTAATCCAACGTACATGTTACATGTTTCATTCCAAAAAAAAATGAGGAATAAATGAAAAAGTAAAAAATTTAATTAAAATATTTGCTCTTAGTCTCATAAGGGCATCAAATAGAACTATCATGCAAAATAATAGGTCGGCAAAAAGTCCGTTCGGTTTTTTAAGGACAAAAAAGACACAACTGTCCTTAATGGCAAAAAAAGAGAGATAGAGGTAGAGATGGAGATAACATGACGGATTATATGAGACATTTTGGTTGCGGTACTGGTCATACTATTGTTTATAATTATTAATCGCTATTAGTGATGGGAAATATTTATGGTTTTGAAAAAAAAAAAACCATCGAAGCCCTAAAAATCCATAACCAATAATAACGTAATAAGAAATCAGACTAAAGTTTGATAGACCTGGAAATGAAATTTGCATAGAAATCATCTTGTACCTCGGCCGATAACAGGAGGGAATACGCTTACAACTTCTCAGAGCTCGATCCCTACGACTGATTGGAAAAAAACACGAAGTCGAATTGCGAAAGGCCGCCCACCAAAAATATCGAAAAAGTATCCGTATTGTTTTTCGGACCTGTAGTGTCCGGGACAATGTCCCCTCTCGCCACACTGACGCCGAAGATGTATTAATAGACTATAGAAAGATATGCGGGTGCTTTATGGCCCTTGTAGAGGGTAACTTATATTTGTTCATAGTGAAAGAAGTTGGTAGAACAACGACATTCTTATTTCAGAGATCCAAGTAACATATATAATTTGTAACAAATCAAATGTTACCGTCACTATTTTTTATTCAAAGATTGTATTTTTTGGATAACACTTTTATTTTTTCTCCCTGATCACGAATCCCTTGTTGGATTTTCGAAAGACAAACAATTTTTTTCTTCTCTCCTTATTTATGGGTTTCGCATTGATTTATCGAGTAAAAAAAGTAATACGTTTTCCTTTATATGGCGCTAATTGGAGCAGGGTCCATTTTAGAGAAGAAGCAAAGAGAATAAAAGATGTAAGGAATAGGCCTGCGACTTACACGCCTTTACGAGCGCTCTGTTTGGCGAAGCCTAGTGTCCTGTAATGTCGGAAGGGGCTGTTGCTACTTTTTAAAACATAACGTTATTGTTCTTTCGGAAATGCTAAAGGCTAAAAAATCCATTTTCCTCTCTGGCCTGGGCCTGGGAGGTGTGAGCTCAAGGTTTTGGTCCTATTCAAGGTATCCCAACCCTCTCAATCAATTTATTTTTCTTATGTTGTACATTATCTGTACAGGATCCACGTCATCCTAATATAAAACCGCATATGAACTACAACTATATTTAAAGAAATATTAAGAATATGTGCCAAATGTATATTATAGAACTCTAAATAATTTTACCCATTTTAAAAAATAGTAATTTTTTTAGTAAGCTACTGTTAAGATGCATAAAATCACGTTTCTGAAATAAATATGAGAATAAAGCAAAATTAATGAAATTTGCCCATTTTTTTATTTTTTACCATTTATCAAGAATTTTATCTCTGGTTATATATCTGTACCTCGGAGAGATACAACACTATGTCCATTTTCATAACTTTACAGGAGAGGAGTTTTAAACTTTTTTTCAACAAAAAGTGTTTTTATTGGCACAGCTATTTATTGAGATGTTGAAACAATATTTTACCAGAACATTCTATTTATTGTTATTTACATCATGCAGTTGTTATAAAATGAAAAAAAACCTTTTTTACGGTTTTTTTTCACTTGGACAAAAAAATGGATATAGTGTTGTATCCCTCCGAGGTACAGATATATTGTAATGATATAATACTTAACTTAAAAATTGTTTGTAATAGTTAACATAACACATCAGCTTTTCTTTTTGTTAGGAGTAGGTGCTTTTGTTAAAAACTTTTTTTTCCATACTACGGGATCAGTGTCCCAGACGGCTCCCTCATGCATATATTGCATTCATTTCTTTTCATAATTTTTTTTCCTTCCCTGTGTCTAACTTGTTTCTACAAAGTGACACCATTCCATCTTGGTTCAACGGCGTCGTCTTGATGAGCACCCCCGATATTATGGCCGCTCAACCTGCATCACTTCCCTGGAGATGGTGAAGTGCGCTGGTCCCTGCAACTCCTTCCACTTCTGGACAAAGATCAGGAAGGCCCTGTAGTTCTCCTGGTTGTCTTGGCCATCAACGGCAAGTCTGACTCATCCAAGCTATACTGGCCAATTGAACGAAGCATTCGTGCTTTTGCTTGTTCTAAGCAATGGTTGTAACCTCCCTCGCATGCGAAGGAGGAAGCGGAGTCTTGGGAAGTCCCCCACGATCCTACGTCAGCCGCGTCACTGTATGAGATTCAGTGGAGTCTGACCAAGAGCTCGAGAGCCACAGACGCTCAGGGCATGATTAGAGATACTGGCCATTGCCAGGACTCCCACTGTGATGCATTTATAGCAGGTCACGAGGCCACTGCCGTTTTAGTCCCCGAGGAAAATTATAGGAATGTGTGGTGCTGTGCAATGACCGTGCTAGGGAATTAGGGTGGTTGGATAGGTTACTATGGAATTTTATGAACTTGGAAGGGATGAGTTCAAGAATGTAGGGTATATTCAGATCATTATGAAGGGTTTTGTTGCTGACGTAATAAGGGGCATTTACTATTGTTATCAAAACTTTTGATTGAAAGGATTGGATGCGCTTGATGTTTGACTTTTTTACTGTCCTCCATAACTCTATTCCGTATGTCCAGATTGGCTTAGGTATAAATTTGTAAATAAGTAGTTTATTTTCTATTGAGAGATGGGATGTCCTTCGAAGTAGTCTGTACAGTTGTCCAAAGCGTTTGTTTAGTTCTTGTCTTTTTAGCCTCGTGTGTGGATTCCATGTCAGTCTTTTTTCAAGCCTAAATACCGTACTGTCTCAGACACAGGGAGAAGAATTGAATTTAAAAAGACTAGCGGACAGGTCTTGTGGCAGAGGGTAAAGGTTATGTGGGAACATTTTGCTTCATTGACTTTAATTCACTATTGGTTGCACGAATACTCGATCTCATCAAGGTGTTTTTGAAAGTTTTGGGATGCTATATCAGGGTCTGAATGGGTTGACTGTAGGATTAGGAATAGGGTCTGCGGTAAATATCCTTATTACTTGTAAAGCAAACCTGCGTGCCAGACCCTGTCAAAAGCTTGAGCTATGTCCAGAAAGGCAGCAGTACAGTATTGTTTGGTTCCAAGGGCTGAGGATATGTGATCAACAACGCGAAGGCCTTGTTGAGCAGTGGAATGTCGTTGGTGGAAACCAAACTGGTGTATAGGATAAAGATTTTTGGGTTCAACAATTGGAAGTAGACGTTTGAGTAGGAGTTTTTCAAATATTTTTGAGAGTATAGGGAGTAGGCTAATTGGACAGTAAGATGAGGCGTCATTGGATGGTTTACCGGGTTTGGTGAATAGGACTATAATGCAGTGTTTCCAGAGGAGAGGAAAGTGTGTCGTTCGGATAACACAATTATAAATGTAGGTTAGGAAGATTATAGCTTTAGGAAGAAGTTGTTGGAGGATTCGAGGAGTAAGGAGATCATCTCCTGGAGATTTTTGATAAGGTAATTTTTTCAGAAGATATTCGACCTCAGCGGGGTTAACGACTTTTCATGGAAGTGAGAGAAGGATAGGTGAAGTGAGGAAATCTTCAACAGTTGGGTGATGAGTATTGTTTTGAGGAGTAAGGTGAGGAGTGAAAGTACGGGAAAGATGAAGTGCAAATTCCTTTGCCCTCTCACCATCCAAAGCCGCCTAGGACCGGACGGAGACAGAAGGCCTCAAATTTCTGGCTGGGCCACTTCTGGTTGCTAGTTTTTCCACTTCTGGCTGACGGCGTTGTTCGGTCCTCGACTTCAGCGTTCTGTAAGCTTCGCAGCCCTTGAAGTTAGCCGGATGGCTTTGCTTACAAAGTACGCATACCGCAGGCGATTTCAGGAGCTTCTTGCACAATTCACTTTTGTGCTGCCCACTGCACTTTACACACCTGGGAGGGTGGTAGCAGTACGATTTCGTGTGCCCATATGCCAGGCAATTATGGCATTGGACTATGTCACGTTTCGGGTAAGGTTTTTCGACCTGTACGACCTTTGTGTAATACAAGTGGGTAAGCTCGTAGATTTTTTCCTCTCCAGGTGTTCGCTCTAGATCCACAAAGGACAAGGGAAGTGTTGTCTTGATACTCGCATCATTTTCTTGCCTTTCCTCACGGAGGACATTCGTAATTTAGCGAACCTTGTGTTTTTATACTTTTATACATGCTGTAGACAAGTATCCTAAACATAAGAGCTCCTTTTCTATCTCGTCAGCTGGTGTAGTGGGATGCACGTTTCTAATCACCACCCGTAGCGATCTTTCCTGCTTTAGTTGGTATGTATAGAAGTCGGCCTTAGTTTCTTCCAAGTATTTGATTATTGCTCGGTATGTGTGTGGAGTGTCCGGAGAAACTTTTGTGTCCCGGGACCGATTGAGGCACGTGTATTTGCCTGTACCTACAATTTTTCTCAATTGAGTACATAGTAATTTAAAATTGCTAATATTGCGTACAAATATCGCTGGTGGCTTGGGCTGTGTGTGTGTTTAGTGTAGAGCCCATGCCCTCTACTGCAATATGTTTCAACACCTCATAACTATTGGGCGTAAAAAATGGAGACTCATTGTTTGTTTATATGAACTAGGTTGTGACGGTATTTCTTCTATAGAGCTGCTGGATGCTGAAGAATTTACAGGGACAATATTTCTATTAGATCGCCGTGGCTTACGTTTGACTGGTGACGGAGTAGGTGTTGGTCCCATAGACCTAACGCGTTTTTTATTATTTTCTGTTATTACCTGCTGATAAAAACGCAAGTTTCATAATAAGCAGTACTTTTCTGAATTATTAAGAATTTTTTAATAAATAAAAAATATTTAGAAGAAGGAAGCCTGCCACGAACGCACTTAATTTTATTAAGAGCCTCCGACGGTACCAGGAGACCACAGAGAGTGCAATGCGGGTCATGCTGGACTCCCCACTCTTATCTCTAGCACAGCTGACTACAGCCTTCCAATATGGCCGCCTTCTCTATGAAATGTGAAGTGAAACTTACACTTAGCAATACAGTCCACAGCTTCACAATCCACTCACCTGTAGACAGCTCTTTCGTGAACAGTTCACCCAATCGTCGGTTGATACAGTTCTACGAACTAGGTACTTCCTACGAAAGGTAACAAAAAACAGTTAGTTGTAGAGGAACACGAAAACGACTTGTTATAGTAAGCGCTGGCTATAATTATTAACAAATCGTATACAAAAATCGGGTTCACCACAAAAAAAAAAAAATGTAACGATTTATTTGCATAAAATAAGAGGTGAATTCCACAACTAATAGGATGAGTAATAAAAAAAGTGCGTTTTCTTTGATAACTTAAAAATAATTTTATTTGAACACAATATTTTTTTAAGATTCATAGTATATACCGTTATGTTTTATAGTTTGGTTCCGTCTCGAGGATAGCTGCCGGATTCTTTCAAAATAACTCTCTTTGGGTTTTGATTGGAAGAATTCTGCAACTCTATTTAAAACCTCAAGACTGAAGATCGTAGAATTAAAAGCTTGTCCGAAACAGATGGTAGTCGGAAGGCGTCAAGTCCGAACTGTAAGCAGGGTGAGGAAGTAGCCCAATACCAATCAGTATTTATCAGTATCTAGTGTCTTTTTTTCGAATAGCCCTTAGTTAGCGACTGGCATAGCAGGCTTATATAAGTCTAACAATTCTTTCTTGGTCTTATGGCTTTCTCCATATCCACTTTTCCACTTTTCATCATCAGTATCATTTATTTAATGAAATGATGGCCATTTGGGTTTTTCAAAAGTTGAGAAATTTCCACTCGACGTCGAGCCTGCTCAGTGAACAACTCAGAGGGAACGAGTATTGATGAGCGATTCACCGTTCCCAAGTTATGCAGCCCACTATTCATGGTGGAAACTACAAGCTGTTCTGCCGATTTCTGGATACGTTTCGTTCGATCTTTTCTTCTTCGACGATTTTTGTCCAGAACGCCCTCTCCTCTCGAGGCTGATGTCACCAGTTTCAAATTTCTGGAACCATCTAGTCTGAGTCCGTTTAGAAAGAGCATCCTCTTATTGGAATTGCCACCCCAAACAGGTTGTTTCGGTGGTGGACATTTATGTGTATAATATTATCAATATTTGAAAGTTTAATGTCGTGTTGTTTAGCCGAATGCTAAGACATAACTAAAGGGAAGACGTGCTCATTTTGTTTACAAACTCATTTAGTATATAAATGTATGGTATGTAAAAAAAACAAACGTGCATTACAACGGTCGACTCACTCTATTAAATCCGGCTTTATTCAGCTATTTTCGCGAGATAGGGTAAAGGCTGTTAGTATCTAATATTGTAGTTGCAGAAATTTATTTATTAGTAGTAGAGTTAGTACTCTAGTATATTGTTTAAACTAATATGTAACATGTATCTAATATGATGAGGTAGTTTTCATTGTTATCAAAAAAGAGGTGAGTATCTATGATGGTATTACAGATGATGATTGCCTTACTCCCAGATAAGAAGATATTACACCAAACAAGAAAATGTGAAAGGACGGGGCATGAAATGAGGTTACATCTAGGAGAGGATTTTCCACAATGGCAATATTAAGAGAAGGGCTGCAGATGCCAGGTACGAATAAGAAGTGATACGTGGTTGGGAAATTCTAATTTCCTCTTCCCTAAAGTATTACGTTTCCTACTTTCATGGAATATAAATCATAAATAAACACATGTGGTAATTCATTATACGGTCTTAATAGCCACGAATTAGTATCATCGTAGATCATGAACCCAATCTATAATAGCCTTTAATATAATGCGCTTTATAGGCACTTAAATCAATAAATTTGATGCTACAAGGGTTTGTCAATAGTTTTAATGAATTTTATTAATTACAGTTTACAATGAGGAAACGCAAATTGAATTTTATATGACGGTTTTATGTTTAATTTGACACTACTCAATATGATGGGAAAATATTTATTTCTAAACTAATAAGTAATTAATTATTTATTGCTGTTTCACCATTTCTTTACGTGAAACGTGTGTTGTTTTAAGTTCTGAGCAAGATTTTAATTAGAGCTTCAATAACTTTCTCTAATTAAGTACATAGCCTGATTAGATGCATATTATTAATCAGTAAATCAAGATATTTAATTGTATTACCTGCTAAATCGATAGTTAATAATGATGAACATGTTCTTTAAAGCTGGAAATTGTTTTTATGCTGATAAGTCATTAAGTGTAAACTTTGTTGTTTAGGCGACTTATAATTACCAGGATATTGACACCGATTTGAAAACATAGGATTTCTTGCATTGTTAAACAAACAAACGAAACTATTTTTTAACATTTCAACGACATTTCCAATACCAAATTTTGACACACAGTTTCTTGGCTTGGTGCTTATGTTAATCAGCTAAAAATAATCCAAAGTCGTATTTTAAACAAATTTATATCTAGGGCAATGCAAAAGTAAACGTGACAAATCTTTTGCTATACCCGATCTGGAAGTTAGAGCTTGATCGTCGTGAAACTGAAACTCACGATAATCGAATCAGCTCTTGTAGTTTTAAATCCTTGCCTTTACGAAACATACGACTTTTACCAATAAAAATTCGATACTCTATTTATTTCAGTAGAATAAGGAGTGGTGGTAACTGTCCCACATTCACTTATTGCCAAAAATAATTGGGTCTTGTGAATTTACTATGGTCATGGCGATTATGTTAAATGATATCCAACAAATAGCCCTTAAACTTTTTTCCATACGATAATAATTTATAAGCAAGCAGAAAAAAAAATTTCGTCACTGCCACAAATGCTTGATGTCATAAAAAAAAGTCCATTGCCAATTATTTTTTTCAAAAATGATTAGCGTTCACAGTATAAAACACCACTTGATACATTTACTGATGGTTTGCCAAAACCTGCAATGGATAGACAACCAGCCAAAAACTTCCTTTAAACTAAAATACTCAATACCATACAGAGGTACATGGGCCAATAGTGGAAAATGAACAGAAATAAACACAATATTGAATTTACATATCCCAACTAACCCTGCCCAAGTGCCAGTATTCTTCTGCAATGGCATATGTGGATTAAATTTAAAACATAAAATGTCAAAGGAGTATATCGATTCCTAGTACGCCCTGCCTCATCTCCAGGCCACCTTGAAAATACTTTCTTATCGCCCTATTTTTATACTTTCTGATTTATTCAGAAGCAGACTGAAGACTTTTTTGACATTGCAGATTTCTCTTATATAAAAAAATAAAATTCATATAGTACCACCTCATGAGGAGGTATGGGCCACATGAAGGTCAGACTCAAGTGGTAGTAGCTATTCTATACCACACGTGCATGAATTTTACGAATTACTTAACATAGATACGAACATTTTATATGAAATATGAAAGAGAGAGATGGGAAAAAAGGAACCCTCCAAACAGGAGGAGTGCGTGCATTGAATGTGAATGGATGAAAGTGCAGGCAACTCGATGGCCAAGGATTCAAGTATGGGCGTGTATATGGCGTAGGAAGGTAATAACCCTGCAAGTACTGTGTTTGTTGGTACACATGTCTCATAATAATATACAAACATACTGGAAGTTTTCTTCCACCAGAACCTTTTTTTCTGATTAATAAGAACATTTTTTTTGTTCTAATTCTGTTTAGAAGAAATGTATACAAGGAAAATCATATTTGTGACTATACATTGTTGCTGATATTAGTGATGAGCATCATATAAGATTTATGGCATTATAAGCCCAGACAGATAAGCTGATTCAGACCGATAAAAGAAGCCCAGCCCAGGTGAAACAATGCAAAGATGAATTAGAGACATGCTTGAAACTATAGAGTAGTATAGTCCATTCAATTAAAAAGCATTCATAAAAAAAACTATTATAGTAATAAATAAAAGCTCATTGAATTTCACACATTGCGTAATTGAACATATGGCTAAGAACGGAACGTTTATGCTGTTTCAGTCAATTAGATTGTATATAACTTCTTTATTGTGCTAAAATTACAATCAGCCTTATTAGGCAATAAGTAATTGAGATAAATGCCAGTCAATTAGGATGAGAGCTATATCAAATTCTAGAGTATAATATAATAATGTAAACATACTGTCACTAAGAGTAATGTAAAATAGCCTATATGTAAACTTAAAGCTTACCTATTGGATCTCCAACTGATACTTATCATTAATTAAATTCCACAAGTAACTATGCATTCCGCTTGAATTAACTATCTATAAGGAGAGTACAAGATAGAAATCTATGAAAAAAATAAAATAAAACGAGGTATAAATTATAGAAAGAATATGAAGTACGAGTATATGTCTACCGAACAAATATTTTATATTGCTCTATTTGTTGGCTCGCTTATCTTTTACCATCGCAGTCTTACAGTAGCCACAAAGCTCTCGCCGGTACACAGCCCATTAATGAGAAATATATTACCCAAGAAGAAATAGTTATTATTTTTAATATTTAAGATAGTATGGAACGTATCAATCAACCTTGAGTAACTCCCGTTCGATACCGATGTGGCAATGAGACCTCTAATTCTCCGGCCATGACTCTTCGGGTCTATCGTATCTAGGGCTTTTGGAATGTAAATACCAAAAATAATTATTTCTATAAATCCTTGTACCACTGGCCTCCACTCCAAGGGGCGCTGGATTAAATTGTTTTATTCAATAGTCATTAGACTATTATATTGGGAAATTTCGCATGGGAACATTCATTCTATTAGGTTTCTAACATTAGAATTTAAATTTTAGGCTTAGTAAAATGTTAATCAGGGATAACTAAATAAAGCGTAACAAGCGACTCTTAACACTTTCAGTGTTGACGTTTGAGATGATTTATAATCGTGACAGGGCATTCAGACTGAATAACTGAATAACTGACGAAACAGATCTTGGAGCTTACAACTAATTTATTGGCCTATTAATTTTAATGGTGATTTTGTATTGTTAATTTTTAGTTTACAAAATAAAACATGTAGCTTGTGGAATTAAATTGCTCGTCATTCAAAATCAAAATCACTTGGCAAGCATGTGACAATAATAATACTGTCACAAACACATCTCAACTGACAGGCCTTTCGTTGCCAGCCATAATCGTAGAACTCAGCTCATTTGTAAGCCAGTACAAAGTATTTTAATAAAAGATTTAGTTGATATTTTTGAATTTTGACGGGCCACTTGCGATTTCGTAGCTCACTCTATAGGAACGAACGCATTTCTAACAAGAATATATTTTGGAGATCCTTTTCATATAAAAGTCATTACATAAAAATCAAAATATACATATAATGAAATTTAAAGTAAACTGAATGTACACGCCAAAACACCCTACAGTAGGGTATTTAGTGGGTAGTCCATTGGTACAAACTGTATAATATGAAATTGCCACCACGGGGGGATAGAGAAAGAAAATTCGCTTACCTGGGTTTATCACCTCTGTCAATAATGTTCTCTATGTTCTTCTTTCTTCTCGTTGGTGTGGCGCAGCACACAACAGCTTGAAACCACCTTCAAGTTCTAATATAATGGAATCTGTATTATTATTATAAAAGGCAGATTGTAATTGTTTCACAATAAAGTTCTGATTTGTTGTAAATATAATGGAAAAACAATACCTCAAGTCCAAGTCTCAAGTCAAGTTTAATGCGTATCACTAAATAGGTTTGATTACGCCGACAAGATGGCTAACAACACAGGGGACACAGACCTAGACCAGCCTTTTTCTTTCACTCCACCAGCTGACATGTGACCTTGTGCCAAAATGACGTCACACTGGCGTGAACATACCATAGAAGATACTTCAAAAAGATAAACTAGTTTGGTGGGAAAATGAATATGGAAATGGGAAAGGGAACTGAATGAAATAGGAAAGGAAATGGAAACGATCATCACTCCTAGGGGCCCATCGAGGAGACTTCACGGTGGCAACCCACGGAGAGGTAAGGATGCAGCACCAAGAAAGAAAAACAAATACAACTCCAAAATAACAAAAAACGAAATAAAATACGAAATAACTTCAACATGGAAAAGGGCATAAATTAGAAAACTCCTCACACAGATACAGGTCTCTTGTACTCGCCAGCCTTCCAGAGACCTCCAAAGTTTGGACTTTATGGAGGATTATAATTCAAAACCAAGTTACGACTGGAAAGTTGATCCTTCAAAATAGGGTCATTCAACGTCTTGAGAAATTCTTAAATCTCTCCAAGCTAACGGGCCGCACCAACAAAATTCCAAGGTCCCTTGATCGCTATAAACATGCTGACCCGATCCACGAATGGACATAAAGCGATCTAGGCAAGAAATACATCAGTCGAGAGAGACGAAACTTGTTCAATATGAATGGCCTTGGTATCCATATATACAAAAACGCCAATGTAAGCCTAGCCCTTCGCCGACTTACCTAGTCTCGGTAATCTGACACTCAAAGGTCCCGCGAGGTCAACTCCAACATGGACAAGGCTCTACCTGGTGGAATGACTCGAGCCCCCGGCAAATTGCCCATGAAAGGATGCGGTGGTTTGACCAATACAAGCAAACCTCATATTCAATAAAACCTTGCGAATAAGTGATCTACCAGCTACAATCCAGTAGTCCCGGCTCAACAATGCCTGAAGAGTCAGAGGCCCAACGCGCAAATTATACTCCAAAATAAGACGAGTCAAATGGCTCTTCATCGGAAGTAACAACGGATATTTTGCTGACCATGACTACAATGAGTTAGATAAACGGCCGCCCACCCTAAAACATCCCAAGGGATCTACAAAGGGCGTCAAAAACTGCAACGATGGACGCAAAGGCCTTTTACGAGCTAAGGAGGCGAATTCATAATGAAAATGATGATGTTGTACCACCCAAACACATTTCAGTAACACTGAACGTAACTAATCAGATATACTAAGATAACCCTTAATCTGTTCAGACTTAGGGTTGGAATTATAAGTGAATCTTAAGATCTAGGCCACAACATATGACGAGATAATGAAGAGACTTGATCAATAAACAACACGGCATCATTCACGTCAGGGACAACGGTGACACCAAGCAAAACCAGTTGTCTGATCTCAGGGATCTCACCCTCCAGGGCAGTATCGTCTGCTCCCGTCCATTTCTCTGGAGGATAATATGCCCACGAAGGTCCCTGCTACCATAAATCCGAGATGACGAGCTGCTGAAGTGACAAGCCTCAAGGATGCAAGGTCAGATGGATTAGTTTTAGTATCCACGTTGCTCCAATACCTGCGAGGAAAGGACTAGACAATCTCTTTGACACGATGAGCAACGAAGATCTTCAATTTGTAAGGTTCAATGCTTAACTATGTCAAAACTGCTTTGGAGTCGGACCAAAGATGAATAGAATGAGGTGGCAAACGCCTGAGACAAGGACTAAGAGCAACCAACTTGAGTACTAATAATAGCGAACCACAAAGTTCCTATCATGGAATCATGAACAGCTTAAGCGGTGCAACCCTAGTCCATCCGACTCCAAACATTGCCAGAAACGTCACACGTACGGATATAAATGACACAGCTATACCCCAACTCAGAGGTATAAGATAATCCAAAATGTGGTACACTCTTGGATATCAAAAGCCTACGAGGTATTTAAAGTTCACTAATAACAGCTAATTTTGATATTAAATCGGACCAATTACTGGCTATATTATCGGGAACCCTTTCAGCCCAGTCCAAATTGTGGCGCAACAATTTCTGCATAATGCACTTGGCAAAGAAGATGAGCGGAGAAATCCATCCCAATGGATCAAATAATCTTGCTATATTTGACAAAATACTGCGCTTGGAGTAATCAACATCCAATCCGCAGAATGAGTACGTAAAAACATCTAACTAGGGTAACCACTGTAAACCTTGTGAGTCCTCGAGACCTCTTGTGAATCGAATCCGAGTCTATAACTAATGGAAAAAAATTGTCAGAAGATTGCGATAAGGCACGAGACAAATGACGGACTACTGCTCAGCCATTTGTGAAGGGAAAATCCACCGGCAGCACATAGTTGCGTTATCTTCCTCTGGAGCTGAAGAGCCCTTTCCTCAGACTCAGCTCCTGAGACTATATTGTCAGCATGCATATCCTTGCGCAAGATGCGTGCTACTTCAGGAAATCGATCCCCTTCGTCATAAGACAACTGAACTACCAAGCGAATAGGGCCCTGAAGTGACGCCATAAGGAACAGTATGTAAATTATCAAGCCTAGGAGGGGGCTCAGTGACCACCAAAGACACCACACTAATATCGGTCGTGACAGCGCAAGTGTCAGGAAGTGAGCCCATAAGGCAACTAGAGCCAAGAAGGGACTGAACCTTCTGAATTCTAATATTTTTGTATTTAGGCTTGGGTGTAACAGGACTATTATTTGATTTTCAAAACAAAATGATGAAATTTCCATCACCTTACACTTCGATTCAAGGAACGAAATCAAGTTGTCACTAGAAGGGAAATCTATGTCCTTGTGTTCAATCTCATATGCGAAACGAATGTCAGAATTGAGTTTCTTTAAAGCCACATGTAAAACAATAAACTGCAATAAATCAGGAATTTTCAAATTTCTTTAGGAGCAAATATTATCTCTATAGACACATAAAAAAATGAAAGGTCATTAAAAGCCTGCCCTTTCAAGGTAGGAATATCAATAATATTTTCCAAAAAATGATTCGCTAGTAATCGTGCGTCATATTATTTAATCAGTGCAGCCCAAGCACTTTGATTGTGTGAAGCATCCAACGGGATACTTGATATCACATCTACATCTGATAGAAAGGCCTTTAGATAATTAAATTTGTGTGTATCATTAAGTGAAGAGTTTGTGTGAATAAGGCTGACATGCGAGTCTTTAAAGCTACTCTACTGAGTTAATGACCCAGTAAACTTGAGAAAACCAATTTTAGGGTGTAGAATAATCCTGAGATCGAATAGGAGTCCTTGATAAATCATTTGGGTATTTTTCAGCTACTCCCTGTATGAAAAAATATAATTCATCGAAGGCGATTAAGTTAGATTTTGTATCAACGCAATCATGTTTCCTCATAATGTGCCAATCTCCTCTAAAACCACATAAAATGCGTTATACAGGTCTTATCTTGGCATGGTATCGAATATTAAAAATGGAATAATTATCTTTTGAAAGGATATTCGAAATGTTATATATTACCTGCACTTTTGAAAAGAGTTTTTTCCTCCGAGATATCGAAACATCCATCCAATCTTTCCTTCTGAACCGTTGTTACCGGCATTTTTAAGAAGGCAACACTGAAAATTAATTGAAAACAAACAAAGGGAAGCGACAATGAAATATTCGAGACAATATTTGTAAACTTTCATAGAGGAGGGGTTTTCTAGCTAGTAAGGATTGTACAACAAAGTAGATTTAAGGAAAAGATTAATTTTATTTTATTTTGGAAGTTTTGTGTTTATTTTGGAAAATAAAGAACGAAAACAGTATTACTCAAGGTGCGCTTACCGGTGCAACAATCCCATTGCACCGGAATACGCGCACCACAGGCTACGTAACCCCATGAGCTCGCTTCATGGGCTTGTGGGGTAAGCCCGTTTGAGGCTCAGCCTGAGGAAGGGCGAAAAAAAAAAAAAAAAAAAAAAGAAAAGGTGGTATGTACACGCCAAAACACCCCAACACCAGGGTATTTAAGTGGGTGGTCTATTGGACAGATACAGACTGTATAATATGAAATTGCCACCCTGGGGAGATAGAGAAAGAAAATTTGCTTACCCGGGTTTATCACCTCTGCCAATAATGTTCTCTATGTTCTTCTTACTTATCGTCGGTGCGGCTCAGCACACAACCACTTGACACCACCTTCAAGTTCTAATATAACGGAAAAACAACACCTTAAGTCACACTGGCGTGGACACTGGAAAATCAACTTCTTCTTTCCAGGTGCCGGGTGCGTTTTAAAGTAGAAATCTAAGAAAGGAAAAAAAAGTTTTTTTTTTAATCTTGCGTTTCCTCTGGAAGACTAGAGACCTCGTATATTTTCCAGTCTTAAAACTATTAATTAAATTAAACAGTCCCTTATTTCACTTGTAGCAGATCAATGGGTGTATGCACTCACCCAAACGTATGCTGCCTTTGCAAACGTACGCTTGCTCGCTTTGGTGCCTTTTGTTTTTGTTGAGACAGTTTCGAATTTTTCAATGTTATTTACTCGCTCTTACGTTTTGAATTCGGCCATGAATGTCAGAAAAATTGAAGTGACTGATGTTTAATGACTGCTGGTTTAATAAGGGACGCTATACTCTGAAGCACCCGAGATTCTCAAAGCTTACTCCAGCATTGAGAAACCGCGGAAACTAATTAACTAAGAGGTATGGGGTAGTTTAATGAACTTGAGGCACCTAAGTAAACATATTGAGTAATTATTCATTTTTAGAATCAAAAACGTTAGACGAATATACAAGAATATAGAATACAGGAGGATATTATTCTTATTTTGAAGGGGCTGTGGTTATACGTATTCTGTAGTTATTAAAAAATTGGCTAATGGTTTCAGAAAATTGTAAACGTTCCTAATCATCGACTTACATTGACTTCCCCAATCCTTCGATAAATATCGCGTTCTTTGAGAGCGTTTCCTTGAAGGAGTTGAGGTACTTGGTTAAGGATCCATCTTGAACGTACCCAGAAAATTCTTGATTAAGCCGGGCCAAAACCAAAAAATACAATAAGTAGCAAAGATATCAAATTCAAGCCGAGTCGTACACAATTCGAAAGAGAATAGTATAAAATCCAACACATAAAAATACAGTAAATAGCAGTACGAAGTTAAGAGAATTAGGTGTAACGCGGTTAAAAGAACAGCGAGGAGGGCGAAGGGGAAGGCACATGAGATTTGGCGAGAGAGTTGGCAACGGTGAAGATGCCTGCCCAGCTGCCTGCTCTATCGAGGAGCGTCATTTCAGTAAAGTATATGGCAACAGTGCGCTAAGTAGCTCCTTCATCCCATGTGTCTAATTTCATGAAGGCGAATATAGGTAGGAGCATTTTGACCATTCCCATAGCCTAATGGTTAGCTTGTTTACCACACTGAGCCACAGGCAAACCATCTAACATCAAATGATTTCAAACATTCCAATACAAAGTATTCAAAGTCTCAGCTGAGCGTATTGTATATATGATATTGTTACGTTGAATGCGCAGTGCATATAGTTTATGAAAATAGGGTTGGATCCACTTGTACCTGTAGTGGGTAACTGGTTTGTGTATTTAATGGGCGTGTAATGTTTGTTTAATAACCGGTTTTGTATAATTAGAGCATGGGGGTATAAATATTTATTTGATGTTCTACTGTTTAATAAGCTATTTTAGGTGTACCATTGCTTTGTGATTCAGCATAAGGGCTTCAATCATTAATCCCCCGTGAATTAATGTTGATTTGTTAAGTTCAGTTCTTTACCTGGATCCTATTAATGGAATCACTATCAGTTTTTTTCAGGTTATTGTGTTAGTTAGATTTCCTGGAGCTATAATTGAGTAAAGAAGATCCTTCCGACCAAAGGACCCCTACCTACTCTTGTGTTGATGCGCCATGAATTTATTAATATTATAGGGGCCGTTTATTTATATTTTTTTGGGGGGAGATAATTTGTTAAATATCATACATTAATTGGTAGGTAATGTAAGTAATCTAAAACCCTTTATCTAAATTCCATATAACATTGAAAAACAGAAGAATGATGAGTATATTCATAGCTAAACCCGACGAACTTAATCGCCTACTTAGTAACCTTGTATAGAGTGTGATAGGTGTTACTCACTTGTTAATTTATTGTTATATGTTAAGTTAATTTATTGAATAATTAACACTAAAATAATTGTGTATGCATAAAAGCTCAATATCCTTTTATTATATATATTATTTTTAAAACAAGACGGAAAAGATAGACATTCATTTTGATGTCTCGCCGTTATTGATTTGCTTATTTTTTTCACACAGCTTACAAACAATTATCGGTTCTAGGATATCGCTGTCACAAAAAACTAAACTGGATCTCATAAAGATCAAATTGTAAGCAAATTAATTAAATACTAGCACACAGAAACACTATACGTTTCCAGCTTAATTGCCAATTATGTAACACTCACGCACACTAACAATAATTAAACAGTCCTTTGTTGTAAGAGAGAAAAAAATATTCTGATTTTTTCCGGCTAATTAGGAAGTGCAATTAATGCGTGTAACAGGTGTTACAAGGTGTAAAAAACTCACAATTTCCTCATTCACCAAGTCACACTCTTACCGCAATTCTCTGCCGTTATGTTCTGTTACATAGCGAGAAACAGTCAAAGATACACAGGGGCTAAGTGTATCTTTGACTGTTAGTTTACACCAATGAACCCTTACTTAGGAATGGCAAAGTCTTGCAGTGTTTCAGTTTAAAAATTAAATATATCACGCACTAATTACCCCTTGAACAGTTGAAAAGGTTCGTTCATATTCATACCGAGCTTTCAAAATAAACTCTACTATTGAAAATATTTTACAGTCACATAAATGGTTCAATTAATCTGAAATAAAAACATGTATCACTTACATATGTACATATAATTTAATTTTATATATTTAAAATGTTATGTTATGATTTGGTCCTCTGGCTTAAGAACAATGTAGGTGTGAACTCTAAAAGAGTTTCAAAGACATTCCAAAAGGTAAAGTTTCATTAGTAAATAATAGAACTAACAATATCGTTTAAATCGTTAGTTCACTTTTTTTTTTAAAATATTTACCTTTTTTTATCACAAAAGAAGAGGCTGCGAGTCTTTCATCTGCATATGACATGTGAAAATACACACAGGCCAGGGACGTCCCAAATCCACATGATTTGCAAACGGAGGGTCAGTATGCACCTAATGTGGAGGCTGACCAAGAGCCAATGCCACTTTAATTTCCAACTAGGATTATAGGGATATGTGAAGCTGTATAATGGATATAGGGTGATTACGGTGATTGGATATGTTTAGTAAAATTTCGTGAATAAGAATGGGATAAGATCAATGAAGTAATATATATCATTTTGAACGGTTAAACGGATTTCAGGACTTATGGTTTTTAACCGTTTAGATGTGCCACATAACTCTACTACGTATGTCCAGATTGTTTTTGCCATTATATTATTTGGTTTTGGTATCTTAAATTAGATGCTTAATTTCGATTGAGCGATGGGATGGCCATCGAAGAAGCTTATGTAGCTGTCCTGAGTGTATGTTTATTTATAGTGTTTTTAGTCTTTTTGGTCTACGCATCATTTGTCAAGATGAAGCCTTGATACCGCACTGTATCGAGGACAGGATGAGCAATGGAATTAAAAATAGCTGATAACAGGAAATGTAATGTGGGAATATTTGCTTTTATTAGCTTTGATACGCCATTGGTTACACCAAAGCTCAATCTCGACATAGTGTCTTTGATTGGCCGTTGCCTGTACGGTATTGGGAGTAGAGGGGATATCAGTGATGTAGAGGTTAGAAGAGGATAGTACCAAAGGCACTGACTGCCCTGTAGAAAGTTTCCTGCTTCAAACTGATGATATTTGGAATATTCTAACCAGATAAATTATTCCAAAAGGTAGGACTGTAACATAAACACATTTAAGACAAAAACAAAAATGAAGTTTTGAGAGCTCAGTGTAGCTATCATGTATTTAATACGCTTTAAGCCGATTTTACTAGTTAGTCAATTGTTTTTTATTTGTTGAAAGTAAATTAGTCATTTTTAGAGTCCGAGACTGGTGAACAAATAAAACCTTCCTGGCCAACGATACTATTTTGCAACATCATAATACAACTTTCACAATCGTTTAATATGGTTTTAAGTAACTGATGCAGAGAGGCCGGCCTGTACTTGGACATATCCTTTTTATAGTTTCCTTCACGTTTTTATCTCTAATAATTAAGGTATTAAACAAAAGGAAGTTAAAGCCAGAGTGGTGAAAGTCACATTTTCTCCATTTTGAGAAATACATCAGGATTAAAGGAGTTATTGTGAAGATAAACTCCAATGCCACAAATGTGTGCTGGGAACTATTTGAGAATTCAAATGAGGTTTGGCTAAAGGTAATTCCATTTTTACTTTATTTTAAACATCTGAAAATTGATTACACCATTGATAAAAAATTGAATAACTAAATTCAGGTTGTGACTTAGTTCTTGCTTTCTTTCAACAGTTCAGCTATATATATAGTATATTGTATTTCTGGACTTAAGTAAGAAATGTTGAAAATGTAACTTACGCCACTGTGACTTTAACCACCTCATATATCGTTGTTTTTTTTTGGAGGAAAATGGCAAGATAACTAATCCTTTGCTCAGCTATTTTAAAGTTTTTTTCAGTTACTATGATGGTCAACAGGTAAAATAAGCTATTACCGATATAAATATAGTGTATTTGCACTATAATTTTATTAGTTTTAAAAATCTGAGCAACCATCATCTTCCAAATTTTCCTTAAAATTCTTTAGTTTGGTGGATGCAAGTTAAGGTTGCCTGATAGCAGCATGAGCCATTGTGTACGGTTTGGCCATGTAGTCGGTAAAAATAACGATAAAATATTTGATGTAAAATATTGCGTACCCACTACATTCACCCATCTACGAGGTTCCTAAACGACTGTCACTTTCAGTTTGATACCGTATGTTATATGTTATACCGTATGTATGTATGTATGTATATATTTATATATCTCAGAGGAGCCCTCATACAATACCTAAAGACAAGAGTTAAAAAGACGTTTCGGACAAATCCCCCCCACTTTTGAAAACAAAAAGCACGTTTGGATACAACTACTAAACCGATTTGTACATACAGACTAGAACTGTAGTATAAAGCCAAACCTTCTGACATCAAACGAATTCAAACATTCCAATCCAAAGTCTTCAGAATCTTTCCAGAAACTTTAGTCAACGACCCCTTCTACATCACCAACTCATTTCATAATAATGATTACGTTATTTAACTATAGTACTTGAACTCAAACCTCAAAATTTACTAAAATCCATCAAAACTGTTCACCTATCCGAATCCTGTCAATTTTGCCTTTTGCAGAGGCGCCCATCCCTACAATTCTTCTCGTTATCTAAACAGCGATCAATTGTATACAGATAGGTTTGAGATTGATCACCATCCCTATCTTACCCTCAGCATCTGTGGCTCTATTCCCCTCTCTTTCTGGAATGTTGGTATGAGTGGGAACTTTACATATTGAGTGAGTGGAATTGATAATAAGACACGAATGAGCTCTTAAATCACAATTATTAATCCTGGATAAGCCAATTGTAACATTTGAAATAAATAACATGACATAAAAAAATGGTGGGATAACTGATCCTAAGATAAACCAAATTCGAAAACACACTCCACCAAGAAGAGATACAGTTACGTACAAGTGAGAATTCATTCATAACTATACACGTATATCAGAGGGCACCTTTGTACGCAACCAGTTACAGGGGTACTTTCCCTGACCTCCAAAATTGATCTTGAACAGTGTAGAGAGGCCTGTGTAAAGAAAGTAATTTGACATAAAATGGTTAGTGGGTACAGCACTACCAACGTGCCGGGAGCAAATGCCAGCGATTCAGTGCCTCTCATTTCGTGTTGACCCCGTTGCTCCTTGAGCCTTGCTTCTACGTGCGCAATGTAAATTAATGCGCTCGCTACTTTACTGGACTGATTGTGGGCTTTGTAGTGTGGCTACCTGGCATTCACCTCGCCTAGCCGTTATTGTTTGATTTCTACCTCTCTCTTTCACGACTGACTCTAGTTTGTTTCAAATAGTTCATAGTTATTTCTAATGTAAAACCGAGATGGCATTAAGATTCAAATTCATGTAATGCTCACATAAAATTTTATTGATAATTACTCGGTGAGTAATATGGGGGTGGTTATTATACAAACAATCGCATTGCCGTAATTTTATGAAGGATCTTTGTCTTAGAAAAATTCCTAGACTAGTTTGTCAAGTAACATTATTATTTTACTTTATCATGGTTATTATTTGTATTTGACATTTACAAATTTGAATGTTTTAAATTCACAGGCAAGATGCCTGTATAATATAATATACAAATTATAGAGGCAGCGAATCTATCCGTTTCTGATCTGACAGTACGCGCCAGAAACTGTAAATTTTTTTCAAAATTGGATGTAAATTCGGCGTTTTGGTCGATACCAGTGCGTGAAAAGGATAAATATAAATTGGCTTTCGTAACCCATCATGGTCATTGGCAATGGAATTGCTTGCCATATGGTTTGAAGTATGCTGTTACTGTTAAATTATTGGCCGATGTCTTTCACTGAGTTGTCAAGTGGTTCGAAATTCTATTGACTTGGTAATGAAAATGAATTACCATAAAAATAAAGAAAAAATATGAGTGGGCTCGGTTGAAAGAGTCGCAAATGAAGAGGGAGGAGGAGAAATCGAACTCAAGGACAACCAAAGGAGACATTGTACAGAAAATAGAGATTGGTTCTAATCCGAGATTTTTCGAAATGGGCCAGTAACTAATGGGAAATTGTAGGTTTGGTGTGTCACCGAACTGGGGTTCAAAGGTCGGAGGTACGCCAGTGCCTAGAGGTGACTGGCTTACATAAGACGGCAGAGATCCAAGATTCTTTTCCATTACACTGTCTATCACTCTTATTGGAACCTTGGGAAGGTTTATTTATCATTAAAGCTATTTATTGGCATTACGGGTTTTGGACTGGTTTTCAACGAAATGGTGGCTTACTACATTGAGTGACAACGTTCCAATACGGTTCCATTGGCACTTACCTTTGAACCACCAACCACACTTGTTATGTTAGCGAATGCATATGGCCTAACTTTTTCTAGTGCAACTCTCATTTACCTATGACCCATTTGTTGAGCCCTTTGCATCATTGGTAAAAGTATTTTCTGCTGTCAAGGAAAAATTAAATCCTTTGTTTATTAGGATATCCGTATGTTTGACAGTAGTTGCACGAACTTATAAATATTCGCAACTGAAAAAGGATTGATCTGCTTGCTTGCACTTAAAGATCCAATAAAGAAAGGTGTGAGGGAAACATACTAAAGCGTTCCCATTCATCAAACTCAGCGCTTACCAATCAAGCAGAGTGGCATCCAATATTCCAAAAAAATAAGTGTTGTATCCCATCAATATAAAAACCGTATTTAATAACAATTTTATACGTTTTCTATATAGAAATGACAGATCTAATACTAATCTGAAGATGATGGTTTAAACTATGAAAAACCTACGTCCCTCCCTTAAAAAAAAAAAAAAAAAAAATTGCAGACAAAATCTATTAATTTACCGCAGTCAAAAACTTTTGGCATTTATATAAGGTTTGGCAGGGGTTGTATCGGTTTCATAAGCGTTGTTATATGTTAACAACATATTTTTTTTATAAGTTTTTACACAGTATAGAATGTAAAATGCAAAAGGATTGGTTGAAACATTAATTACCATTACTAATTGAACGGAATTTAAATATTGTTTATTCAAACACACCGTAACTGATACTTAAGGGTAGGTAAGATATTGAAAAAAAAACTTTTTTAAAATCGTTGTTAAATATGTGTTTTATATTGCTGGCACATTAAAATTTATTTTTTGGAATATTGGAAGCTCTGAGGTTCAGCTTTATCAATATAAAATATTTACCAATGATAAAAATAGCTCAAAAAATGAGTATTAAAAGGCTCTGGCATGGATAAAACATACATAGGTTGCCCTAAGCAGTCATAATTTCGATCATATATAGATAAAATTTAAAATAAGCATGCAAGGAAAAGGATAGTTGACATGCGTTCGAGATAGCACATTGTTCTAAATGTGGTTGGTGGTTCTAAGTGCTAATTGAATGGTATCCAAAACGAAGGATATACCAATGTAATGTATAGCCGGGGATTACCCTATTGTTATAGAAAATAATTTAAATTAAACCAAAATAAATTAAAGATAAAACTTACTTAACAAATTATGAAACGCTGCTGCATCCTGAAACAATGATCATTTCTCTTAAACCTTGGAAGAAGCAATCGCATAGCTTTCCAACTGAACTCTCTCACGAAAAAAAGAAGAGTAGCGATTAGAGATTGTCGAGAAGGTAGAATTACGTAAGATATCCTCGCCGAAGGGAAAATGTAGTAACATGCGAGTGGTGATTCTCGGAATCGTATTGTTCTGACATGGAGCTTGTGTGAGACAGGCTAGGCTCTCTCTCAACTGGATCCCAATGTTAGGTGAGTATTGGGTTTGCGTTTGTTTAAAAGAAAAAAAAGGTAAAACCTTATAATATTATTTTCAAGTGCATAAATACTCAAAAAGAGACATTTACGTATATATTTTATTTTAAATATTAAGTTTCAGTCTCTCCAAATATTACTTTTATTAAAAAACCATCAATAATCAACGATTCACCTATTCAGGCATCATCAGGACTAGAAGAAAATATATAAAAAATGACAATTCAGAATAGCATATCTAAGAATTTGATGGGCTTAAAAGTAACAATTATATAATACAGGAAATATAATGTAATGAAAAATAAGTTACTAAATAAAAAGGCTGGAAATCTATAATACGAAAATAACATAAAACTTGTGTGACTTTTTTAATATAAGTCGATTAAACACCTTTACACTGTAATGTTTTTTTTTAAAACTTAAAAACCTAAAAATCTCCTTTCTAAATCATCTAGGTAAGTTTATGTACCTCAAATTTATAACCGATACGGTAAATACTATGTCAACATAGATTGAAAATTCAATATCTTTCGTAGGTTTCTTGTTATAGCCTTATTTTTATTTCCAATATTTTTGTTTAGTGTGTGTAATCTCAATGCACTCTATTTCTTTCTTTTATATTATTCTATATATTATTTTATATTATTTTACCTTCATTATTGAGACTGATACCTGACTATTACCAGGTGACTAGGAACTTGAGAAGGCAGGCAGAAGTGACATTTTCTGAAAATATGTAATCTATTTAATTGATGTAGATACATTTTGTGTTTACCGAATTGGCTACTATACTACTGTGAAACAAATTAAAATATATAAGATAGTAAACCATTTCAATAAAAAGGAACTTGATAAATCTGAAGTAAGTACTGTATTATTGTTAGATTTAAACCTATAAAATTATAGTATATCTAGTTCTAAATTGGAGTCCTGATGATGCCTGTATACGTGAAACGTTGATCGTAGAAGATAGGATCAGTCAATAAAAGTTTAAATATTTTCTAAGAACAGTTTCATAAAGATTCTAAGAAAGGTCTAAATTTTTGACGTCCTGATTAATAATATGCATCAAGTGTACTGTCTTTGACGGACTGTAGTTACAAATAGTCATTAAAACCTTTTTTTTTAATTTTTATTATTATTATATAAATAATTTATTCGGAAAATTACATTTCACTTGTACTGAATTCATAATTGAGTTATAATAGTCCGTTCATAATATATGTACCACTCTACTCACTCAATATGTATATTCATTCAATATTCACTCCCATATCAATACTGTATTCACATTCATAGCATTCATGCACATTCTGATCATGAACTCTCATGCCCACGAGGCTATCCCAAAAGCCTGCCGCAAGTTTTTATCAAATTGTGGTATATGTGCTTTAAATCAGCTGGTCTTTGCGGCAACCAATGGTCACTTTTTGATCACCATAGAGGTTCTTTTAATCAATCGTCAAGTGAAGGATGGACTGACTCCTTTAGTGACCGCAGTGCGTTTGCAAGTTTTCTGAAATTGCTTTTGACGATATTTTCCTAAATATTTGGAATTTGAAGTACTCATCTTCGAATTGCCAGAGTTCCCTTCCTCCAGATGTGTTCCTTGTACAGCTTTATTTTTGGGACATTTAATATTGTTTTAGTCATAACCCGAGCATATTACTTAGACGATCTATTTGGATTTTCATATTACTATCATGAGGAAGAGGATGGTGCTGAGTAAGGTTAACATTTCCAAAACGTTCGTGACAAAGGTACGTGTGGACAGGGGCAAGGAATCCGGATTAGAATGCGGGAAAGGCAGCTGATTAAGAAATTCTACGGTATACTACGGTGGCCGGAACAATGACCCACCGAGTAAAACCTGGCTCAGGTTGCCAAACATATAGTTTCGGAATGTGTCCGTATGGTAATGGCCTGCTCGAATTCACAGGTCACGAACCTGACTGGGATAGTTCCTCAGTCTGAAGAATAGGAAAAAAAATTATCTCCTTTTGTACATAACGTTTCTTGTTCATTGGGCAACCTGTTTACAGGGCTTTTTCGAAACTATGCTTTTACTAATACAACAATGTTATTTAAATAGGATTACAAATTGTGGAATCATAATCTAACTTAGGCCAATAGTATCTAGTTAATTTTTTTTTTTTTTTCCTCATAGCTCTCAAACTTATAAAAAATAGGATGTGGGAAAAATAAAAGGAAAATTATTTTGGATTGATGGGTGCCTTTCACTAAGGGGAGTCCTATTTGAAGGATGTACGAGAAGGATATGGGGTGTGGGATGCCTAAAGGAGGCTGGTTAATTTTTTAATGAAGAATATATATACCAATGCAATAAATCATATGTAATCAAACTGATATAAGTTAGCAAACCACCTGTAGAATTTGAATTTATCTTAAAGGGTATGTTTTTGGAGTATTACTTACAAGAATTAAAAAAAACAATATTTTTTTAATTATATTTTTATGTCTATTACATGGGCTTTAGTAACCACAACGAGGCTTTTAATGGCTTCATATAGGCCTCAACTATCAATCGAATTGGTTTAGAGAGAACAACCAACTTCTCTTGGTTGTATAGCCAAATAAATCAAGGTTATTTAAGTCATTAAAAATATTATTTTTCTTTATTGATATTACCTCCTTTTATATTTGAATACAAAATAGCAAGATGAAAGAGAAAAGTGTGAAGAGAGAGGATGAGAAACGACCTCTACGCATCCTACCCCGGCGAAAAATAACCTGGAAAACATCTAAGTAATCGGAACTTATTAACTTACTGCTAACATTAGCAGTGAAACAACAGCTTAAACATAATGATACATTATAAAACATTAATCTGAATAATCTTTAATACAGGTTCATATTTAAGTTAATTGTAATGAACGATATAATAAATCGTTTCGTTACAATGTATGAAATCGATTGACAACACACAAAACATAGTGTCGTATAAGCAATTAAAAAAAACACAGGAATGTCTCGCCAGCAATTTTTATTAACTTAGCCCAGAAAGATTTGATGAACCCGAGATCTACAAGAGTTCTTCGAGTTGGAGGTGGTGTTTGCTACCCGACCAAGTGGTTGCCGAACTCTTTAAGGAATTTTTAACAGGACGCATCGATTGTGAATACGTTAGAAAATTATACGATATTATTCAATATTGTATTATTTTATATGATATATATATTATAGTCAAAGCATGTCTTAGATACTTTTGTATTATCTGCCCAACAAAGCCTAAAATCATAAGATTTTAAAGTTGAACACTTAGGCTCATGAAGATTGCAGTTATAGAATAACTGGCTTTTGCAGTATAAATTAAAAATGCGTGCATTTTAATATATAAAGTTAATGCTAGGATAAAGTCCTATAAAAAGATATCTGAGAAGGGATAATATTTACCTAAATTAATAATTATGGAATATTATATTATAATACATTTCACAAGGGCCTTATATACAATTATGGCCGATAAGTGCCTTAAGTGGCCTATATTACTTTTTGAACGTCAGTAAAAGGTAAGCTTAAAAGCAGGCTGAAGTTTTCATCTCCAAGACCATCAAGTCTCTTATCGACTTTATGCCCGTCAAGCCCTGATGGAGTGATGTATCAAATTTTATTTTTCACCTTGATACTGTTGATGGGATTTTTATCTTGAAATCGATTAAGTTCAAAACGAAGGACGTCGCGAATTAAAAAAAAAAAATTGAATTGGTTTCTTAAATTGTTTTTAGAATCATGTTTACACGTTAAAGTGACCTCATTGATTATGTTGAACGATTCATAACAAGTGCTATTCATGTGCAACAAATCATTATTGTGGAATATCTTTCATAAGTAAAGTAACCACGGTACTAATTTAATTACTAGTTACTTAAGAGATTTTGGGTTGGGTGGAAAGCTAAAATATTCTAGTTGGTTTCATGCGGGGTTCTGAAATTTCCATCGCACTTTTGAGAAAATATTTTCGCTTATGATTATAATGAAATCTGAGTTAGTTACTGGTTTGAGTACTTTTATAGAACTTCACTATTTTAAGAGGAAAATGGCAATCCACAATATAGGGGTGATATTTTTCAACAATAAACGTAATAAAAGTACTTGTTTGTCTGTTTTTTAAACTTTAGATTGACGTAAGTCCCACAGATCGTCAACGCCATCCTTAACAGTCCATCAATTTTTCATTTTCATACTCATAGAAAAGTCAAAATCCTTCTACTACTCGGAGCTAACACGTTCTGTGAGACCAGAGATGCCCAGTATAGAGAAGTGCCCTATGCAACATCCCCAATTAGTACCTATTTATCGTAATTTAAATTCATGTTTATATAATTTAAATTGGTGTAAATGCGTCATTACTACATCCTGTTGTTAGTGCTGTTTGTACATTTTATTTGCGACTTTCGTTTCTACTTTTTCATGTCCATGGCTTTACTTTTTATCTAATTTCTTGCAGCTATCTGCCGCTTTTGCTTACTAGTTTTCTGTAATTAGTGTTCGCTTCTGTCTTGAAATTGAAGTTATTGTTGGGAAAGATGACACTTTGCAGTTCATTACCTTTTTTGATTCCCACTAACTCAATATGTCTTAGGCCCAAATTCCACTTCTTCCTATTTTTTCCATGCCAGATAAAACGGTAAAAATTGTCAATTCCAGTGTGTGGGTGCATGGAACAAAGGTTATTAGTGTCTTCAATGAAACGCATAGGATAGCGTTTTTTTCAACGATTTCTGGTACTGATCAAGTCTTATAAGCATCCCAGCTTTTTGTACAAACTAATGATGATAATGAACATGACATTAATAATATAAGCATAGGAGTTTGTAGAAAAAAATTCTCTAGTATAGCAGACCGATTCACCTGGTAGTCATTTTTGTTCTAAGGAGGCATTTCTGCATGCTACCACGCGAATTGGTTCGATTGGTCGTGATACATACCGTGTTTTTGAACGCCTTCTTTAATAGCGTTGACAGGCAGGCAACAGGGTCTACCAAAAAGAATTATCCGGTCCTCAGCAGTGGAGCAAATTGCATAACTGAGTTCATTGTCGCTCGCCATCCACTCGATTCTCTCCAGTATGTTAATAAACCACTTAAATGACATTTTGATGAAGGATGATATTGGGTGAGTAATACTAAATGGCTATGTATGGCGGCATGATTCGTCATAAAATATAAATATTCTGGATAACATGATAATGTGGTCAGTATCTTACTGAGAAATTAATAACCTCTACAAACCATGAGAAAACTGTAAAGCGAAGATTACCTTCTTTACTATTAATTAAGTAAACTCAAAATGCTTACTTACCTTTAGGGAAAGCGCATCAGGACGCCCATAAAAAAACACAATAGGTTTGGATTGTTACTAAAAATATTGACTTTTAGATGCCAAAGCGGTAATAAAAACTGTTCCAAAGAAAGCAAGCCACTTGCCAAAAGCAAACAAAATTGTCAGTAGTTTGCCCAAAACTTATAAGTAACTGAAATGGACATCATTTATTTAGGAAGGTAAATAAAAAAGTAGAGAATCAATGTCAATGATGACTTGGCTTGTTGACTGGCCTTCACGCATCATCCCATAAAAATTGTGAAGCTTTTTGTACAAACTAATGATAATAATGAACATGATATTAATAATAATATTAAAATATAATATAATGAAAATATGTTAATAAAAATATCAAGTTAGGTAAATAGGATGGAGACATACCTTATACATTACTCTTGTCTCGGATAGATATATCTTATTATTTATTAACCTACCAAACCACCCAGATAATCATGTGTAACGACTTCGTTCGGAGAAATTGCAAACCAGGCCGCGACAGAGGAGAAATAAGCCCCTAGCGCTCCGTCCTTCCCTACCCCCCAAAAAATTTGTTGTGTTGAAGTTGTCTTTCAATTATTTTATGTGACGGTTGTTATCTTGCTAACCACGAAATTCAGTATCAATTCTAAGGTTTTTTTTTTTTTTTTTTTTTAGATTTTGTGTAGTTGAAGTTGTGGGGTTTACAAAACTTTAAGGATTTAAGGGAGATAAAGAGAAGGGTTTTAATAGATGAAATAATCTTGGAGAATTTTCATAACTTTTTCAATTCCAACATAGCATTTGATTTATTCATCCTGGACATGATTTCTTCTTCAATATTTTCTTGTTTAACCAAATGGCTCCCAAGATAAGCTAATTTAAATATTACATCCCGATATTTAACATTCAAGTGAAGAAAGCGTGCAATTATATATCTTAAACGTTATCAGTGATTATGCCATTTCAGTTAAATAAATGTTGTTGGTTGATGGGAAAACTGTGGCGAACTCCTTTATGATGTAACATGGACGCGCACCTGTTATCCTCCGGATGAGATTGACTATCTTCGTTTGAACTGTGATCCCTAATTATCTAGAATCTGCGAAGATATCAGACCGAAGGGTCAGACCATAGAAAGTCCTAGCGTCGATAGCGCTAAAGGATTGTTCAAAATTACATAACTCTCCCCTTATTATGGGCTGCCCTGCATTGTTCACCGCATTTATCCTTTCCTATTCCTTCCCACCTAATAAACAATAAATATTCTCTCGAGAAATTGTAAATAAAATTAAAGCGTTTCTGGATTTAACGGGCCATTAAGGAAGTATCCCTCTCTCTCCTGTGATATAAAACCGTTGGCTACCCAAACGTGATGTTCCTTCTAAGCGTGGCAAGTAGCCACGTCACGACTCGAACCCACTACATAACATCGATTATAATCATGTCACGGGCAAGGCAAGCCCGATTACTTACTGCCGGTACTCGCGAGTAACTCTAATTCTTTGCGCGTTAAATCATTCAATGAATGATACATTATGTACATGCGCACATTAATCGGAATAATTTAGAAAGCGATATATATTCAATACTGCCAATTACTGGCTCCGTTGTATTTTTTGGTTTGTATTTACAAGTGTACATATTTGTATTTTTAGTCTTTCGCTCCTCTAAAGGAAGGGTAAGGGTAGCTGTGCCTAGTTGATTTGTTTCGAGTTAAATTTCTTAAAAATGTTTTTTTTGGGTCATTCTACCAAAAAAACTGGTGCTCATATACAAATGATAATCATGCAGGGTAATGTAATTAATAATTAACTACTTTAAAAGTGGATAAAGTTAAGGGTAGGTTTTAAATTTGATTTATTTATTATTTCGCTCATTAGTTTGCACAGCTGGGTACTAGTAAAAATGGCATCGCAGTGAATTTTCCGTATGTTGGGTTTGGAGGCAGGATCCCCCTTTGGTCAAATCCCGTAGGTCCAAACATATTTGATTATACATGTTTGTTTTGCTATTTTGTAATACTTTTTCAACATCTGGAATGTCCTCATTTTTCCTTCTTTTTAATGTCTATATGTTTCGCTTAACATTGAAAAATACCAGGCTTGAGAAAACTCAAAATGTAAAGTGAAGGCATTTTACTTGGTACGGGACATTATCCGCATACCCCTCCTCCGTTATTATACCTTAATCTGAGACATTGTGTGGTAAATCATTAACATTTATTAAATTATTAACATGTATAGGAAGATTTATACATACCGACGGATAGACAGATTGGAGCTTATGTCAATTTGAATATATATTCCCTTCCTTTGTTTTTGGAAATACATTTGTTATCATATTTTTAATATTTCTTAAAAACGTTTTATATTATGGAAAATAAATATATATTTAGTTTTAATATGCCGGGATTTAAACTGTACAGTCAAATGCGTTAGTCCTGTTATATTAAAAGCATTGTGAAGTCTCTTGGCGAAATTCTATTCTAAGTAATTCTAAGTAAGAAAATATAATTTTTCCATTTGGAAAAAACCAAACTTAAAGAAATGAGAAGTAATCAGTCGTGGAAAATACACACATTAATCCAGGCTCTTTTGAGTGGTGTTGTATTTTATATATTCCCTTTATTCACATGGTTTATGGTTCTGACAAACCTCGTTTCTCTTATCCCGTGAGAGTGAAACCATTCCTAATGCTAGGTTCCCACGGGGTGTAAATCACGAAAGTGAGTATTTATGTACGATACTTAGTGCGGATTTTAGAAATTAATTTTGTCTTTACAGACAACGGATCACAACTCCATTGGTTAATACATTTGTATTAAATTTATCAATAATACTCACTTTCGTGATTCACGTTCAGTTTCCTGTGGGAACCCGGCTTAATGTTATTGCACATAAAACAAGCCAAAGTATAGCCTTCTCCCAAAGTCCATAGCTAGTCGTTTAATTATTTATCCGCTAGACTGAACACGTTATCGCTCGCTTACGATAGATTTAGTTGATGGATAATGACTTATGTAACATGTTTTTTAATGGATACTATATATCGATGGCCTACAATGAAAAATGTCTATTCGCAAAAACCCTACTTTACAGGAGAGTTTGAAAGGCTTAAATCCAACTTAGGTAATCCCCCCTGTTTACATTATTTTGCATGTATTATCTATAATCTCCCAGCACTTAAAACTCTTTACTGGACGTAGGTTAGGTCGTTTTCATTCAAAATACGTAATTTGTAGATTATTATAGATTATCAATATGTATCCAGTTCATATGGAGGAAGCATAAACAGGGTTATGTTACTTCCGAAGAGGTCTGTGACAATCCTTCTTCGTCTATTTGTGTTTTTCCCGATAGTGAATTATATTCAATTACCTTTCTCAAAAAACTAAAACTTTGTATGAGGTCGTGTACTGGTGGAACCAATGGCAAATAAAAGTTAATGAAGTGAACTGTGCCTACATTTGTTATCCTCTGTTACAATCCTATGCCTAGTTTTTATAGTTTCAATCCTCTTCTATCTCGACGGAAGGCTGACATGGAACCCAAAGACGAGTCTAAAAAGGCAAGAACTAAACAGACGCTTTAGACAACTGTACATAATACTGTACATAATATAGAGGAGAACTCATTTCTCAATGGAAAATAAATTACTAATCTACAAAGTTATATCGATTCCAATCTTGACGTAAGAAATAGAACTAGAGGGTGACAGCAAAAAAGTCAAACATCATGCGCATCCAATTCTTACAATCGTTTGTCCTGAGAACAATAGTTAAAGCCCCTTATTACGCCAGCAACAGAACCCTTCATAATGATCTTAATATACCTTACATTTTTGAACTCATCCCTTCCAAGTTTATGAAATTCGATAGTAATCTATCCAACCACCCTCATTCCCTAGCACAGTCATTGAACTGCTCCACTCATCCCTATAATCCTCCTCGGAGACTGAAAAGGCAGTGGCGTCGTGACCTCCTATAAATGCGCAACAGTGGGAGTCCTGACAATGGCCAGTTTCTCCAATCATGTCCTGGGCGTATGTGGCTCTCGCGCTCTTCGTCAGCCTCGCTTGTATTCGGTGGCGTGGCTGGTGGGGGAGCGTGGGGGACTTCCCAAGACTCCGCTTCCTCTTTCCCATGCGAGGGAGGCAACAACCATGTTGACTTGGGGGGCCCCTGGGCTGTTTGTAAATATTGTATGAATGTGCGAGCGAATGATGAATTGTAAATATGGTATGAATGAAAACATTTATCTCAATTATTTATTGCCTATTAAGTATTAAGGCAGATTGTAATTTCATCATAATAATGTTGTTTATATATATGATAAAATTCATATACATTCATTAGCGTACATCAGATTGCTAACGTGCAAAAATAAATTATATCTTAAAGTAGTAAACCAATACTACATCATAAAGTGACTCTGTCAATACATAAATCATTTGCACGGTATATGAACTTCTTATTTAGATGATTTCGAACGGAAAACATTAGTTAGAAGGAAACGTTAGGGCATAAAATAGAAAACCTATGGAGAAATAAAATATTATTTCTATAACTCTGGAGTGGAGCCAAACCTCACAATACTAAGTTCTCCAAATCAATTCACGCAACTCAACATCTCAAACTCGTCTCTATGATGATCTTCAGGTGTAGTACATCAAAATCCTACCGATATCCAACTCCATATCCATTTACAATGCTTCTCGACATCTACAGTTACGGTGGCTCTGGATATGTACTACGTGTGTATGTGAGCAATATCCACCTTCCTCGCCCAAATCTAGAGCATTTGTGAATCTTTCGCTTTCCCAATGGCGGGGGGGGGGAGATTGATTATTGTAGGGGGGATTATTGTTTTCCCGTCTCCTTGAGGAGAAATGCATCGTGCCCATCACGCCAGCTTACCACGGTATATTGCGTATATGATGGTGCGAATGGAATTGTCTGTGTAAATCTCAAGTTGCAATTAGTGCGGCTAAATAAGCGAAATGTGCCATAATGAAATACCAAATTATTTTATTTAATTTATGGTATATTTTTCGTCTTTATTTTAGATTAAAATGAGTAATAATTTCACAATACGATTCATAATATCAGCTCAACTGAACTTCTTTTCACAACGAAGGGCCACTTCGCTATATATAAAATGTAAGCGCCTTGCATAGCCTTGAACCAAAACAAATAAGAGCCCGATAGGATTGCGGCTAGAATTGCGACATCGCCGGATGAAGCTCACGTAGCCCGTAATGAATGGCCTGTGGTGTAGGAGAAAGAAGGCCGCCAACGAACACGTCGCTCCCGTAGGCTCCACCTCTGATTGGCTCCCATTATTCCAGCCGACAACCAATCAACGCTAAATATAACGCGCTTCCTACCACTGATTGATATCAGGGCATTAGATAATGCAGCGTTTCGCTAATTCGTAATCTGTCAGCAATTGTCATTGAGAGATTGGTTTTTTATCTCTTTCTATTACAATGCTTCCCGAAAAAAAAAAGGGCTGATTTGTTTTTATTCGGTTTCTCACCTCTGTGAATCCACAAAACTTGGAATGCGAAACATTGTCAACGGAAGGAAGATCTTAGAGGATTCCGTACTTAATTTTTTAGGGTTAATAGCAAGCAACTCACTTCATCGCCAAGGGAAAGTAGTCTTCGAGGACAAGATTGACTCAAAACCTCAGAATATAACCTTCAACCACGGATTCGATACTGAAAAACATCGGAAAACCTCATAAGGAAGACACCAAATGTTTATTTTAATACCATAAGCCCGCCCAAAAAGCCTTGGAGTTAATAGTGAGATTCAAAAATTAACTCTTTTATGCACTGTTATTATAAAAATTAAATTAAGGATTGCTATTTATTTATATTTACAAATATTTATTTACATTCTTATGCAGAAATAACCATACTCCAATTTAAAAATTTCAGTAAACATAAGAAAATCAACTAGCAATAACATGTTTGTAAAGTATGTATTTACATTGGATTAAATCCAAGACTGTGTGGGATCGGAGGTTGAGGTCGGTAGAGTGAAAAAACCGTAAAAGTATTGATTGCAATGCAATTTGGTGGTGTCTAGAGTATTCATCGTGTGGCAGTGGGAAAAAGCATTAATTTATCAATTTGAGTAAATTTATTTGTTTAAAAAAAAAGCATATTTTAGCTTTAAGGAAGTGGGAAAAGGTGGCCAACAATTTTCTGGAGTAACATGGTACTGCCATCTACAGTAGATACGCCTCAGTGTCATACACTTTGAAGTCATCATCAGATTGGGCAACAACAATAATTCACTTGAATGGGGATGGCAACAATGCTCTTCCAGTTGAAGTCCAATCATGATGACTATGGACGCTGCACCTCAGGCGCTGTTACAGTTTGTTTCCTGTGGTTGCAAGAAAGGATGCAGTGGAGGACTGTGATTCCTACATGGTCATCACACAGTACCCCATAAGCAAGGATCTTCAAAACACCACCAATAAATAGAATTAAATAGAAATTTTAATTCGTTTGTTTTTAATTAGTCTTTGAATAGTATTACATTAGTTAAAATATTTTCTATTTCTAGTTTAATTTATATACACACAGGTGGTCTGAAAAGTTTCCGACCTCAACATGAAGATGATAATAAAATAAATAAAAGCTAGTAAAATAAAAGCTTTGTTAGGTCGGAAACTTTTCAGATCACCTTCGTACGTATTCATGTTATTTGATTGTAACATTTACTTTACTTTGTTAGTTTACTTTAAGGAGCCAAAAATTGTATTGAGATAATTCCTATCAGTCTTTGCATTGCTTTTTATGAGTTTGAATAATTTATATCATTTCAACATGTACAATTTAGTTGTATGCTTCTTATTTGCTGATATAGCAAGTATTAAAGCTGTAATTTTTTGTTTAAAAATTTTTTTTTTGCGATTTCACTACCAATATTTAATCCCTTTACCTGGTTTTCATACACGCACAGATTGGGGCGAGCAGTGATAATGTTGTGGAACTTTGATGATCTGCATCTTGCGTATTACTGGAGTCGGAAAAAAACGCTTCATACGTATGTAGTAGAACATTTTTGCAATGTAAAAGTACCCAGTGACTGGATTACAATGGGAACAATTTCGTTCAAGGTTATTTTCCCACTTACTTCCCATTATCGTATTAGAGAGAAAAATAATCGAATTAAAATATACCTTTGAATTCCAAATTGATCAAATTATCCGTAGAAGCGCTTAGAATAGACATACTGACCTTCCACTTCGGAGTGGCCACTAATCACAAAATATGGCCCACCAGCCATCCGGGCACCCAATCATCTGGTTTGTTTTCGGATGAATCAAAATGATTTCATATACGGTTTTTTAAAATAAATATGTTGTGTATGTTCACGAATATCAATGCGAAAACGTACTTATTAGTAAGTCTGTTCTGTTATTGGACAATGCGTCATCTCACCTATATGAATCCATTTTAAAATAGATGATGGACAAATATACTACTACCTACCACCTAATTAACACAGCCAGTTTCAAAAGAAGCTACATAATGACTTTTTTACGTTTTATTCTTGAAGAAAACTCCATGAAGGATTTCTTGAAAACGTGGATGTTCAAGCCGGTGTGACTTCATTTCGGTTCAAGGTCACATGCAAGCTGGTAGAGAGAAGGTGGAGTGTAGAGAGAAGGCCAAAGGTGAGTCGACGTCTGAGACACCTGTTGTAGCCATCTTGTTGGCGTAATTAAACCTATTTAGTAATAAATATCGGAACCGTGATCGAGGGGTGTTGTTTTCCCGTTATATTAGAACTTGAAGGTGGTGTCAAGGGGTCATGTCAACCGCATCAACGAGAAGTAGAGAAACACTTTTGGCAGAGGTGATAGACCGAGGTAAGCAAATTTTCTTTCTCTATTTTCCCGGTGTGGTGATTTCATATTATACAGTCGATTGGTACAGTCTAAATAATCTAGGGTTGGGGTGTGTTGGGGTGTAAAGTGGACGATACAATATTTGATTTTCGCTCCTTTGTGAAGCATGGGAAAGATTTCCTTCAAAAACACAACACCTTGCAAGGAGACCCATTTTGGAAGTCAATGAGGAAGTAGGAGAGAATAATCAACATCATGATGATGATCAAAACGACAGTAGATGAGATATATTTGTGAAGCGAGCCTAGCAACTGTCAAAGCGATATTTTGGACATTGACTCCCACAGTCAATAAGTAAGTGATTACAGATCAACCACTTTTTTTTTTTCTTTCATAGCCTCTTTAAATTTACAGATAATTATATATTATTATAGATCCTCAGGAGAATCTATTTACAAATTATTTTTGTATTTCCTGTAGCATCGCTACATTATATACAGGTTTTGTTATTTTATAAAAATTATATAATGAATAAACAAGACAGTCTGTTGCCATCGTTGTTGGAGGGGTGGTGGGGTCATAGTGTTAAACACTGGGTTAGTTAGGTGCGGCAACGAGTCAAAAAGCTTGATGTGTCTCCGGCGGATGAACTCACCCACCGACGACACACCAAGCAACGGGTGCAAGCAAGATTACCTGCTGAAAAATGTACACTTAATTGCGAATTATCTGTCGTTTATTAATCGATGGGTGTTATATTAGATAGGAAAGTTGAATCGCTTACAGTACACGACCCGAATAATGCTAACTGTCCCTTGACCAGGGAGGGAATGAGTTCGATTTTGATGAAATATGGGCGCTTTTTCGTCAATTGGGCACCTAAATAAAAAAATAGAAATATAAAATGTTGACTACCGATAATATTTTAGATTCACTTATTTGACCGATTGACACATTTGCAGTGACTGATGAACTAAAGGAGAACCAACCGGATCCTCCCTGCATCCATCACCATGCTTTGGTTGTGCCAAATAAACGTTTGCTCTTATCCACAACCAAAGTAATGCCCGCCTCTAAGCAGGGTCAAGGAGCCTCTTGCTTTGACAGCTTAGAAACCGTGTAACTCTTAGAAAGACCAGTATAAGAATTCATGAGTAGGCTTTTGTTAGGTCCTGTGTAGCGATCCCTAACTACATAAGACAAGTCACCCTATACTCTATTGTATATATTGTAAATTGGTTATAATATGTCGTAAATTAATTGAAACAAATGTAAATAATATTACTGAACCAAAAGTTATATCAGTGTATATATTGTAAACAATAAAAGATGCAGCTGCAAAACGAGATCAGAGGCAGGGGCCCTGGGACTACCTGGGCCCTTGTAGAGGGGCTGGGTCCTGGTATAGAACATTCAAGCTTCATCCAGGCCTGCAATGTGGTTGGCCAGAATAAAACCTCACCTGATTGGCTCGACGCGATTGGCCAGAATAAGACCCCAGCTCATTGGCTACTTGGGGCTATATATACCCCCTAGTTTTAGCCAATAATTTATGCTAACTACGTCTCTGGCCTAGTACTTGCAGCTGGACTGATGTCTCAAGTTTGGCCTTCTCATTTATAGACCACTACATCTCTCTTTCCTTACTTCGCTATGTTTTAGTCCGGCCTTGTCAGACCTCACACCTTCCTAGAAGGATTATCTGCTTTCGACTCGCTAAAATTAGCACCTCCTGGGAAGAGATCTCTTCCTAGCGGACGACGGTCGCTTGGGGTACTACGAGCTTTACCTAGCTAGTAGCGTCTCCCCCAGTGATGCAGTCTGCCTCTCTCCGGCTCACACTTGCCTTTGGGATCCGCTTCTGCCTACCCTTAGATACCGAGTGTGAATTCGTGGTCATTCCAAGACCACATAAACTACCTATAATACCTAACCTATACCTTTTCTTCTGAACACTGTCGGGACACATACCTATCAGATATGGAGTAAGATAGTACAGTAGTAAGACCCGTCATGAAGCAATTGTCCACTTATAGCCTAATCAACCCTCACTTCGTTACTAGGGCTAGGGTATCTATGCCGCCTTCCCTCGCGTGACGATCCAACATCCTATAAACAGTGAATTCAGCACTTTTAGACTGCTCTTTAGACTTTTAGAAGCACAAAGAAGCTGACCACAGAAGCATTTGTTCAACCACCGGCAAAGGTATTAAATCATTTATTGTTCCCAAAGTTTATATGATTTCGACCACAACATTTTATGCAAAACACCCTAATTTTATCAGCCTCAGCCCTAAGCATAGATAGTGTTTAAACCATACTCAACGTTCTAATACATGAGCTGAAGATTTTACCACATTATTCCTTCGTCCCTCAATAGTTCTTATTTTTAATCCCTTATTCTTTATCGAAATGAATGCAAAATGAGTCCCTACTGTTCTCAGGTGCGGGCAGAAGGAATACCGTTGGGATGTGCGTCTGCTTGTCTATAAATACATATTATATAAATACATATCTACATTCTATGATGGTAATCGTAAAAATGATTCAATCATTCTGGAATTTTAAGAGTATTTTTCGAAACATCTTCGCATTTGTTGATTAATTTCTCGGTTAAAATGGGATTCATTGAAAAACAATTAATTCTGAAAAATGCCCGGTCCGTATCGCTAACTTTTAAAAAGTCCTTAAAAATATTCAACATTTGAAGTACATTCCCATGTTTAAGTAATGCAGATTACCTAAAAGATAAATTTTAGAGAGACAGCAATAGCCATCTCCGGTTTTAATAGATATTTTTCTAATTGATGTTTAGCAATGTCCAATATTTTTCTTCGTTGAATGGCCGATTTTCGGTGACTAATATGGTTCATAATATGAAGTACTTTGGGTAAAAAATTCTGCGTTTAACTCCGGTTCCAACTCAAAGTCTCTCAGCATTGTTACTTCATTTTTTATGTCCTTCATTATGCCTATTTATTATTTTTGAAAATTTTAGTTGTAGGAATATTTGGTTTGGAATAATAAAAGAATAAGTCTAGTGTTAGAAAATTGGCAAGGCTTTTGATTTTTAGATCATCTAGTCGTACTATTACCCTAAATGTTATTCACCTCGTTATATGGGATAGTTCCCTGTATTTGACATGTTTTCATTATTCATAGATACAATTCGATCAGTTTACTGGAATCGAGTGTTTGGGAAACGTAAGGACATTGAGGGAAATGAGTGGAAAGGTAGAATGGAAAATTAAGAGTAGCCATTCGAATTAGCAATGACTTGGGAAGTTGCGACCGTTCTGTTTGTGACCCCCTCTCGTCGGAGTCAGCTTTGAAAACTCTGTTCCGAGCACTCCGGTTCAAAATAATCAACAAGACTAAGTTTCCCGCCGGGCTACGAAAGGTAATTTTTCATTAGGAATTATTCAAGCAGTGATGGAAAATCGCTTCTTATTCAAGCATCCCCCGGCTACCTTTGATCTTCGCTCAAGCCTAACGGGATGGGTGGGGGGGGGGTAAAGCCCATTTCCATCTATTCCTAGCAGATTTTCTTTTCTTTCTGTTAAGGTATTTGTTCTATATATTAATTTGTTACTATTTATTATTATATTGATTAATATAGACGCAATTTGAAATAAATAAAACATCTGGTTTTCAGTAATTCATCCTGTTTGAAATGAGGTATGAGAACTCCAGGAAAGAACACTTCATTTTTAAAATAACGCGAGACTGCCTAATTTTAATCGAGTTGCTAAAAAGCAGTAAATAAATTAAACAAATTACAATTTTACTACGCCTTTTGAGTTAGTTACATTTATACGAGCGGGCAATCATTCAAAATTTAGTTATTGATACGATTATTTTAGAGTCTCAAGTTTCTATCAGTTATGTTACTTTTCGATATTAATTAAATGATCCTCAAACCATTGGAAGACTCTGGAAGATCTTCAAAGGATAAACTGACTATAATTTGATGATAAAGCTGTGCATATAGATCCGGAAAGCCTGGCATGAAATCAATTGTAAACATTTTGTAGCATATACTAAACCAAAATTGATTAACGTGCTTCACCCAAAGTCAACATCTAAACAATGAAACTGCCTGTATAATAACTTAACTAAACATGCCCATGTGATAGCCATCTGGAATGTTTATATGCGCAATAGTTAGCGAAGAATGATTGTTCTGAAATATTTGAATTACACTACCTATTAAAAGTTTAAGGCCACCCTAAATATTGTAATCCTTTGTAGGTTAAATGCAATAATATTTTTCAATTTATCATGCAGAACGGAATGTTCAAATGAAAATATATTATTCTCCATAGCATTTTGCTTTAAATTATAATAACCGAATTCGTTTCAAATCATGCCTAATGATTGTATATTGTGTTTTATATCTGAAATAAATTGTAATAAAAAAGTTTAGCTTAAAAATATTTTATTTTGTTATAATTTCTACTAAGTGGTCTTAAATTTTTTTACAGACAGGACGAGGTAAATGGAAATAGGATCATTCCTTATTTTATTAAATTATTGAAATTACTGGAACATTATTGAATATGTTATTTGCCATTCTTTAAGAGGGGGGTGATAATGTGCGATTATCGAGCGTATGACGGACGGCTGTATTTACTACAGACGCCACCTACACGGAAGTCTTCTCTAAATATAGTTTAACAAACTTAGTAATTGGATTTTGTTTATTTATAATGGAACTTCTTAGTAGGGTTTTGAACCTCAGGTATAATATTTGTGGGGGTCGTTTTTACGTTAAAAGTTTATTTCTCATCTGCGTTGTCAGTCTTAATAAAATTAGTTGGCATTACATTTCAGAACGACTGGCCAGTAATATCCGTAATTAATATAATAATTATTATGCATAATTACCATCCTAATCTCTAAGCCTAGGCCTCAACTTTTATGTTAATTTTAAATGCTTACCTACCATATTTTTTTATACGCCGTCACAAAGGTACTTTTTTATTATAAATATCTTTTTATAAAGGCAACCACAGGATATTTTCATTCAAAATATTTTTATTTTTCTTGGATGTTAACGAGAGGAAAAGTCTGCTAAGAAGATAACTGAGAATAAGATTGTGTAAATCAATATTAATAATTGTTATAATGTAATATATAGTGAATAAAATTGCTAACTTTGTTTACAAAGAAACTGATTTCAGTTTATTCACCCCACCCTCAATAATTGTCTTACATATATATATATAAGTTAAGATGTGACTTACGGGAGTAGAGCCACTAATTCCAAACTACCCTGATAAACAGTGTAAACATATATGTAGAGGATTATAATTTGAATAAAGCAGTTCTTTCCCAGTCTTCAAGGGTGTTATTTCGTTCCCAACTTATTCTTTTTATTTACGTTTCACGGTCCGATACACATAAGTTATATATATATATATATATATATATAAGTTATCGTCTCCCAGCTGTAGACGATCGAGAAAAAGGAATGGATAAGGAGGTAGATGATATAATAAGAAGGTTTGTTTTATAACTGGCTTTATTTTCCTCCTGATCCTCTATACACACGTTACGGGTTTGTTTACCCAAGGCTACAAGGTATTAGGCTTAACATTTCCGTACCGCTAGACGTAACTCCCCCCTACCAGTTTACGGATATTCCCCGTAAACTCCTAACATGCGACATCAGCTATGTATCTATAGCAACACAAAACAAAAAGCATACTCTGTTAATAAAAAAATTTGAAAAGAAAAATGTCTTCCAGGTCCATCTAAAATCACAGCACAGACCCATATAACACAAAAAAACATAATAAACCAATAAAAAAAAAATATATATAGGCCTCTCGGGACTGGTCACCTGTGACACACACCGGAGTTATGTTTCAACGACGGGGCTCCCAGGCTCCACCGCGGGAAACTTGAGCTGTTCCACATGTACCGTCCGCCGTTTGATCGGGGGTGTAATGCTTTCGACCGTGACGTTGTGTTCGCGGAGAGTGATCACTCGGAAAGGACCCTCGTACCGCACTAGTTCCTTACCCCTGTTCGACCCTTTTCTCCGGTACACGAGTGCGCCGAGTTTATGATTGCCCAGAATATCGCGGACTTTGAGGTTGTCGCGCGCGACCCGTCGCCGTTTCTTATCCTGGAGCCTTCCCCGAACGGCCACCCACTGTTTCTTTAGCGCTATCTGATTACTGACTACCCGTGCGGCCAGTTCTTCATCGATCGCCGTACTCCTGCTATCGCGCTGGCATCTTCGAATTCCAAACAGCGTCTCGACCGGAGAAAAACCGGTGGCAGAATGGATTGAGTGGTTATATGCGATGACTGCCTTTTCTATCGCCACGTTTGGTTCTAAGCCCTTTTCTCCATGGTAAATTCGTAGGTGGTCGCTAAGCGTGCTGTACAGCCGCTCTACGTCTCCTCGACTCTTCGGGAGTCCTGGGGTGTTGAGATGCCAACGGATCTCTAAGGCCGCCGCCTCAGCCCTTCTTTCGGCGTTATCAAACTCCCTACCAGCGTCGGAAGCTATCGTGTCTGGTACGCCATAAAATTGGCACCATGTGCGTAGTGCCCTTAGGACTGCTTCCGCTGATCGTTCTGCTATCAGATGGGCCATCGCTGTTTTGCTGAACCTATCGACAATGGTGACCCATTTGTATCCCCTCCATGTGAACGTGTCCACCTGCAAATCCTCCAACGGTTGGTCTGCCGTCGGCGTCTCCTCCTGTATTGCTCTGGGGGGGTGGCGATCATATTTCGTGGTGAGGCATGTGTCGCAGGTACCAATAACTCTCGCAATCGTGTCTTTCATGCCCAACCAGAAATATCTCCTCTTCAATGCTTGCAGGGTAGCGTCGATTCCCCGGTGGTTTGTCTTCCCTTGGTGGAATGCAAGGGTCACTTCTCTCTGCCGCGTTTCTTCTTTTACTGTCTCCACCTTCAGGGTACATCGGACGAACGTACGATTGACTCCGATCCTCTCCGTCCTCCATAGGCGTTTGATGCGTCCCCAGGTGGTCGCATTTCCCACGTACATGTGGTGCGTTTTCCCTGGAGTAGATGCGTCCTTAAGGGCGCGGCAAATCGTATCGTCGTTTATCCCCGGTGTCGACCAGATCTTGACGATGTTGCAGTGGCTGCACTTCTCAGATTCCATCTTGAAGAGCCCAGAAGTTTTGGTGAGCCAAATGATCTGGCGCCTCTTGTCATTTATTTTGGCGTCGAGGTCCTCAATGTCCGAGGGCCTATCCCCCACTGAACTCCCGTCACTCGGAACATCATTGGCTGGAGCCCCCTCCCGCTCCCCTTCCTCGCCGGGTGACCATTCCTGGACGAATTGGTGGGTGTCACGTGATGGTCCCGGAATCTCCTCTTCGATCGCATTCACGACCAACACGCGGGATAACCAATCGGCCACGACGTTCTCCTTCCCCGATTTGTAAATAATGTCGATGTTGTATTGACTGAGGAACTCCTTCCATCTGGTAATCCGCGCTGATGACTCTTTCAGTTTTCCCACCCATTGGAGGGGTCAATGATCTGTTTTAACCCGAAACTTCCTCCCGAATACGTAGGGCCGGAAGTGTTCTATCGCCCATACGATACCCAGTAATTCGCGTTCTAGCGCGCTATATCTACTCTCGGATTCAGTAAGGCGTCTGCTAGCGTATGCTATTGGTCGCTCCCCCCCGTCGCGATCCTGCGAGAGTACCGCCCCCAACGCGTATTCACTCGCATCTGTGGTAATCATGAAGGGGAGTGCAAAATCTGGAAACGCTAGTATAGGCTCTTCCTGTAGCCGCTCCATGCAACGTCTTATATTGTTCTCCATTACCGGGGTAATGACGACTTTTTGTCCTTTTTTAAGGAGATTGTTAATAGGGACGAGGTACTCCGCCATTTCTGGAGCGAATCTGCGGTAGTAGTTCAGGGATCCGAGTAAGCGCCGGATTCCTTTGACGTCTTTCGGGATAGTCATCCGCTGGATGGCCTCCAGCTTCCCACGATCGGGTTGCACTCCCTCTCTGGAAATTATGTGGCCTAAAAATTTCACCTGCTCTTGTCCCAAAAGCGACTTCTCCGCAGACAATTTCAGCCCGAATTGCTTAATTCTGTCAAAAACCTGTCGCAGATGGTCCTGGTGTTCTACCTCATCTCGACTGAAAACCAGGAGGTCGTATGGACAGGTATATATGGATATATCCGGCAAAACGACTCCCCAATCCCTCTTAAAAATTCGTCCATCAGCCTCTGGAACGTTATTGGCGCGTTTTTCAGCCCAAACGGCATTCTGGTGAATTCGTAGTGTCCCCGCTCGAACGTGAATGCCGTTTTGTGTTGGTCTCCACAACGCATCCGAATTTGATGGTAACCCGCCTTCAGGTCCAGTGTACTGAATACCTTTGCTCCACTTAGGCCGATAAGAGCCAGTAGAGGCTGACCACGTCTTAACTAAAGAAGTTCTTAACTCGTGTAAGTTGAAGGGTTCTTGACCTGGCATCTTACACGTCGACAAAGCTCGTTCAACATGTGCTCTATAAGATTTAAACCCAGGCTACAGCCGGCCAGCTAAAAGTCCGTATACCCACATCATTGAGGTATTCAGAACAATCTTGCAACGTGTTAATACAGCTAATGCTTGCACATTATCTGCATGAAAATGAAGTTTACACTAATAAATGGTGCAAAAGGGATCACTCCAAGATAATTTCCCTCACATAAAAATTGAAATTAAGAGAACGCCTGCGGAACACATTGAGCTGTGTTCGCCGTCAAAGAAATTCCACCCCACACCAACGCTGAATGCCTCTGAATTGAACGCTCCCAGTGACAATCGGCGTAGCGTTTACCATGCCTTGGGTAAACTCTCATCCTACCATTTTAGAGTATAAAGAGAGAAACATAACCCATCTGAAAAAATCACATTGCTCGAATTCGTTTAACACTCACATAAGGGATTCCCGAATAAATCCCTAACGAGAATGTTCTCTGGTTAACACTTGCCCTGATTCTGGTCTCTGAGGATTTGAACTCACGTCAGCAAGTCTTATTTGAACAGTTTCTACGCATATTGCAATCCCCTAGTTGCACGATGAAGTTGAGCAGGCTCAGTAGCAGCTGAAACCCGATTCCGAAGCGTCCATAGTACAATAAATTGGCCATCTCTTGGCTCTGTTACTCGCGGCCGACCTAACCGGGTATGGGTGTGCACAAACCTGTCTTACGGTAACGTGTAATTGCTTCCAAACGGTATTAAATAATAGGTTTTTTTATTGTGTACTAAGCCAGCCTCCCCTCCAGGCTCTTTTAAATTCAAAGCTACCTCACACCTAAGCCTGAAACAATTCAACCTCAGTACAAGTTAGACTTTATTGTTTTAGAGTGATTGACAGATATCGTACCCTCTTTAGTGTAGGCTACCTTGCATTCAAAACACCCTTCTATCTTATGATAACCACAGGTAGGAGATAATGCTGGATCCTCGTTGTAAGCGAGTTTATTTTGTACCGTCTTATTTTTATTTATTATTGTGTCGTATCATTTCATGTTGCAAAATTATTCCTCAAACTAGGACGGATACCCTTTATAATTGTTTGTAAGCAAAGCCCCTCATCCCTGATCTTGGTAAACCCCCCAAAAAGGAGCACAAAGATATGTCAAAGAAAGAATCGGCGTAATGTAGCTGCCGTGACGCATCCAATGCAGCCCCCGTCTCCAGCCTACCTACCGTCTTCAGCCTCACACAGAGCTGCCTGCCTACATAGAGGACGAGGTAAGTATATCGGTGGGATGTGTCGGCAGATCGATCGAGAACCGAACAGGGATTTGTCACGTAGGAGCTCACACGTAGCCAACCACCCAGCTCTCTATAAATCCACGAACTAGCTACCTGTTATCGCCACAGCCTCACAGATTTTATATTTCTCGCACAAAGAGTGGGGGGGGGGCATTTTTGGTCGTTACAACGAAGCCCAAAATGTACCGTTTACAGCTGACTACTCTTCTTACGATGGATTCAAGTACGGTTGATTATTATGTTGATTATGACTTTATGTTATTTATCAATAGTTTATACTTCAGGTTTCATATCTGACTGAATAATGTTTTAAGTATTAATTGCTTTATGTAAATGAATTTTAATTTTTTTTTTTATTTATACGCAATTATTCAGTTTATTCATTCATATACTGACGGCTAATAATGAAGTACCCATAAATAAAGTCATATTATCAGACCTTTAATTTGGTACCAAAATTCGTTAAAATAATATATTCTTTTTACTATTATTCAATCTTTAATGGCCCCTTTCACAGGCTTGGTTTTATTTCTAGAGGGGCGGGGTCATGATTTGAGACTACCAAACTATCAAGCACTAGTTTGGGTTATATCTTTTCATTAAAGTCGTATTTTAAGCAGTGCTCAGGACTCCAGTTTATAACGTCTCGTCACTTTTTTTTAGCTTAAAAGGCAGTTGTTCAGTGATTGGAAATAAATAAACTGTACGCATTGGAACATCAATAGCTGACCGTTTCTGAAACAGAATAACTACATCGTATAATAAAACAAATTTACTACGATTTAATAACAATTGGAAACGAGTAACTTAATGATGAGGCCTGAATGGATAGGCTACTGTTTTTCTAACAAGGTCTTTCATTTTTCTGCGGGTATCATGATAGTGGGCTTAGGTGTAGTTTAAACGTCCCAATAAATCTGAAATTTGAAGGGTATATTTAAACCACACCCCGCTATTCCGCACACGTTTTGATGAAGATATAATAATAAGAGGTGCGTGATAAAAATCACCCCGGTGAATGTTGATTGATCTCTTTATTTACAGTCCAAAAGCTATTCAGATTTAAAGTTCAAGTCATTTCCTACGGTCAAAGTCTTATTAAACAAATTAATAGATATTTCAAAGAAGTAAAGGAGCCAACGATAGAAATTGCCAATAAATGATTTTCAAGCAGATTTTGAGGTGTTAATTACGAGTATGATCCTCAAACAAGGTGTATTTCGTACTGGCTGAAAAATATTCAAGAATAATAATATAATAACGTATAGAATTGCATTTATTTCCTAGTTTTTATTCTATTCTTCATACTCATTCTTTTCAGTATATTCATTGATAACAGGAAAAAATAAGTTTTTGTATTGGTGACATTCCAAAAGAAGAATTATTGATATCAATAAATGCTAAATGAATGCTATTCATCTCTGTTTTGTGCTGTTAATTAAAATAAGAATTAAAAAAAAAAAACAACAACGCGAAAGTGGTATCGCAACAATGGTTTGATTGTAAATATTTCATTTTTCATTGAAAAAGGGAAGGGAAGGTTATCCTGCTAATTTCATCTCTCCAGCTGGCCGGCTCCGGAATGAGGTGGTCACGAAAAATTCGATATTAGAGCGGGTATTAGTGTTCACACCGACCAGCTCCAAAATGATCATCTATCCTTGGCCTGGTGGAGAGACCACTTCTTCTACTATTTAAGCCAACTTCGAAACGAGCGGAAATGTACAGTGCGGCATGTTTCTGCTGTTGTATATTCCCATCTGAGAGTAGACTTTTGCCACGGGCTCGTCCAATTATAAGTTAGGTCCAGGCCTAAATGAACAGAGAAATCCAGAACCGAGGTGCATTGACATTATGTTTTTGCAGGGAAGTTGAGAACAATCAGTGGCTTGTGTAGAGCAGAGGAGTTGGCAGCGAGTTTTGAAAATGGATAACTTCTGGGCCTAAGCCATTCAACCATCGAGTTTTTGAGTTGTCATTTTGTTAAACACTTGTATCGTTTTAAGCTTAGTATGAACTTGAAGAAAAAAAATTTCCTGTATATGAAAAAATCAATACAGTTTTCTTAAATGTTGGTTAGTGATTTTTTAAGAATAATGCATATTTTAACGTTTAGGTAGATTTTTATAGGTAGAGATATGTTATTTTGGAATGAATGTTATACCTACATGACTCCTTTAGCACGGAGGACACAGTATTCAAGTGTGTAGTATGTTTGAAATATATTTCGTTTTATTATCATTGTATTTAATGCTTATTCGAATAAACATGAAATAAAACTTTACGTTTGGATTTGAGTTACGATTGACCGCATTCAGGGCGAATTGAGAAAAGGTGGAAAATCTTATCTTCTGACCGTTCCCTGCTTGAAGGAAAGTGAGTTTTAAATTTCTAAACCAATGTTCACCTGGATATAACCCATAATAAATTAGATAAGAATAATACCAAAATAAAAAAATAATCAGGCGATGTCAAGGAATACATAACGTCCCTTCAAAAAGTTTAGTAAGTAGAAACGTAAAGAAAGTTAATTGAGAAAGAAATTAGCCACACAAACTAGAATTCTCCTCTCACTCTACCTATATGCGTTCCTCATTGAAACGGTTTTGTTACATGAATAGTGGACATGATAAAACAGTACCCTGTTACTCTAAATGGGTGGTGTGAAAGCCCACAGCCCCTAATGGATCAATCCCGGTTCAGATTCTAGAGGCATAATTGGATTCTGGAATATTAGGATCTATCATGGACAAACATAGCCTCCAGGTACTTAATCCATCCGAAACATACTAGGGTTGATAAAACTTGGATGGCAGTTGACTTGAGTATGGTGAACACTTGCTTACCGTAGCACTGTGTGCTGAGTTAGAAACAATTACTCAAAATGAAAAAAAAAATGTACTCAAAATTGGTCTTGAAAAAGAATTCTCCCTTGCAACAAGTGTCATATTAAAAGAGCTATATTACAATCCCCAAGAACGAAAACCGGTTATGAAATTGATATCTGAGCAAGTTGAAATTTCTAATTTAATAGTATTTTTAAGAGTAACAACTCTATAGTCCTCAGTTTTTCCAAATGATTATAGTCGCTCAGTTCTTCTATTCTTATTTATGAAATAACCCACACGTCGACATAAATACATAGAAACTGAAAGACTATTGGCATTATTAGATATTTATTTCCCAAAATTGAATATTAAATTTAATTCATCTGAAAATGCATTAAATTAGACTTTAAGGTAAGCTATGCCAGCTAAATAGATCTCATTTCTGACATAGTTAACAAGTTTTATTTAAAAACAATATTTGTTGTATTTTAAAAATTTATAATTTCCCGTATAATCACTGGCCAATTATTCCGTAATTCGGTGGAAAACAGGTCACTTACTGGCATACCGGGTCAATGTTACAAGCATGTCAATGTTACCCTGACCTGCACTATCCGATGGAGAAAACTAGAGACCGAAACTTAGCCTTGTACCGCATCACAGGTAGTACAGGGCTGCTGGTCTCACTACTACCCTCTTATCAAATATCAAACTTGGTACGGAGTGTAGTGGGTACCTATGTGTTCGAAACAGGAAGTGTGCGAGGTAGGGTGGAACGTGTACTACCTATTCACTTAAATTTTCCACTCAGAGATAATTTTCCCCGTCTCTGTTACTCTTGGTCAAACTATAATCTCTTGTGGAGGGCAAGTGAAATTCTAAAATGACTTGTACGACCGACTCGCATATGACAGTGACTTAGGTTACATGGTATCACGATGGTAGTTCTTGAACAACATTAACTGGCCATTTGAACTGGCAAGGTATCTTGCACTCTGTAATATTCCCTTTAAGGGTGCTTTTATTTACTTACGGTTTCTTAATTAGTCCCTCGATATATCTCCAACACGACCTAACACAGGCAGTGTACACGTGCCTGTTCCCATTTCTCTTGAATAGGACTGTACTTCTTGCTAGTCAGAGAAATAAATTCTACATAATACGAGATAGGATGAAGTCTATAATAAAAGCAATAGTGCTTTTTCAAAAATCCCACATTCACGAGACGCCCACTTCTTTAACCTTTTTACGCAAATATTAGTTTCTGTAGCTGAATTCACAATGTCGCTTCGACAAGCCCCTTTTTCCCATGGAACTTTTACAAAAATTAAACCTCCCTATGATCTGACTACATTCAAAATATCTTTTGACAATCAACGAGGGTTTGGACAAATCTTCCACCAGATTCGCAAGTAAAGTGCGGTCATTCACAATACACCTAACGGTGAGGTACTCCTTTGAGATGATTTGTGCGAGTATGGTAATTGTATAACTAGAGGAGAGCCGTCCGGAACTAGTCGGTCGACTCATTTAGTAGACAACTGCTTTGGTGCCCCATGATGCATACAATTGGAGCCTACCAGGCAAGGTCGTGTGGCCAATGCCGCACAGCCCGAATTACATTTGCCCATACCGGTTTTGAGCGCTTGTTAGGTCGAACCCTTTAAAGGTTGGCTGGTCATCTGTAACGGTACACACTCTGGGCCCGGGTGCCATTGGGAAACAAAAGTGTATAAATCAATGGAGGATATTACATACACTCTGATGGACGACGGTTCCATTCCCATGGTGTCACAACAAAAGATAGCCATGGATGGATTTACAGATGCTGTCAAGTATAATGCAGTTAAATAGTCTAATTTAATTATTATTATTTCTTAGGGAGTTTTACATTGTTGTTTTTTATAGTGTAATAGTTTATTTTATTTTCTAAATATTATATGAATTTGTCATGTGAACGTTATTGTGAAGTCATAGAGGAATTTGTCTAGGAAAAAAAAAATTAATGTTTGTTATTTTGAAGGATATCTTTATCTATAACAAATATCGCTAAAGTGCTAAACATCCTTTTTTATCGATAAAATAATGCGATGTTTTGCACTTAATCAGCCCATCGTCAAGAAATACATTTTTGTTGTTCCAAATTAAATAATAAAAAATAAATAATAATAACAAATTAGATATAAAATATTAAAACTGTTTATAAAAATATTTTTCAGTGATCCCAACTATTTTTTTGTCTGTCCGACTGTTTCCCGATTTTGAGAAGCTATTTACTATATACCACCGACGCAAGTGAGTATGCATTGGGAGCGGTGCTGTCACAGGAGGCAGATGGTGGGGAGCAACCGGTGGCGTAAGCGAGTCGAAGACTTACCGACACGGGGGCGCGGTACAGTGCCCTTGAGCGCGAACTTCTTGGCATCATATCAGCTATTGATCATTTTTGTCCATACGTCTTCGGGCGGAGATTCAGAGTACATACGGATCACAGACCTCTTCAATGGGCGGGGAAGCTAAAGGAATCATCCGCCAGGGTGACCCGCTGGAAGGAGTTTTTGTTACAATAAAACCCGGAAATTGTATACAAACCAGGGAAGGAAAATGTAGTGGCAGACTGGCTATCCCGAGTGATCACTGTAAATGCAGTCGAGGAGGGGGAAACGTCCGGGAATCTCAGACAATTTATCCAGGAATGGCCACCCGGGGAAGATGGAAGTCGCAGGGTGCGCGGGACGATAGTGATGGGAGCGAACATCAAGAAGCGGAAGAATCTGCCGAAGAGCGACCGGTGGAAAAGGAGACGATCGAGGGTACCATTAACGATAAACGGTGACAAATTATTTGGAAGACGCAAACGTCCGGCCTGATGGGGGCTACGCATGGAAACTATAGCAAGAATAGTATTACGCCAATCTGGTCCCAACCGGGCGTCAAGGGTGACCAAATTTTCCGGGTGTAAAAGATGCATCCAGACCAGGGAAGACATACCACCTATTTGTCGGCCATGCGGCAGTGTGGGATCAGATCAAGAAATTATGGAGAACAGAACAACTGGGAATTGATTGTTCGACATCAATTGGACAACAGGAGGAAACACCCACAGCAGAGACGCCTCAGAGTGAACTACAGGTTGACACATTCACTTGGAAGGGCTATAAGTGGGTTACGACAATAGCTACCTTCAGCAAGGTAGCTATGGCGTATGCCGTACAAGACATGTCATCCAACGCCGTCTTACAGGCATTACGAGCGTGGTTACAGTTTTATGGGGTACCAGACCGAATCTCGTCGAATGGGGGTAGGGAGTTCGATAATGCAAACGAGCGGGCAGAGATGAAGAATCTTGATATCGTGTGGCATCTCAACATCCCAGGACTTCCAAAGAGTCGCGAAGGCATTGAAAGGCTGCACAGTACCTTGAGTGAACACATGAGGGTGTATCAGGTGGACAAGGATCTGTAGGCGAACGAGGCGATGCCGAAGGCAGTGGTGGCATGCAATCATTCTATCCACTCCACCACGGGGTTTACGCCGTTCGAGATCCTCTTCGGACAGCGCGCGAGGAACCGGAACGGGTCAAAGACGGTGCTGGACGAGGGAATGGCGGAGCAAATGTTAAACGTTCACTTAAAACTCGGAAAACATTGGGGAAAAATTCGTGACAGGATCGTGAGGAAGAAGGTAAAGAGAGTGGCTCAGGTAAACCTCAAAGTCCGGCATCGAATGAGGGACCTTAAAATTGGAACCATTGTATATCGTAAATTCGGCTCAAATCGAAGCAAAGAGTCGGTCAGATACGAGGGTCCATTCAAGGTAGTGGTGATCAGGGAGCATAACATCGAGAGTACTAGACCTCCGACAAAACGGAGGACCGTCCACGAACAGTTCAAACTCCCACCAGGGGGGGAGGGTGCAGGCCACGAGTGAGTTGGAGGACACTCCTTCTTGCTTCTGCACGGAGCCAAATTTGGTATTGTATACATACGTAGACCTTGTACCATTTGTAGGAGTATTATCCATATTTGTATTATTATAAGAGTACTGTTGGTTTGTCCGGCTTCCTCATCTTCCGAATTTCCTCAGGCTCGCTTCCTTCATACATATAACCATTATAATTAGTGTACCGACCGCTAACTACATAAGATAAATCACCCTATACTCTATTGTATATATATTGTAAACAAATGTAAATAACATGAACAAAATATATTCTAGACAAATGTAAATAACATAAACAAAATATAAATCATTGTTAATGTGTTAAGGAATAAAAAATGTGGGGTGCCAATGAGTTATATGAGCTGGAACACCAGCTGTAGTCAGGTATGAGGCCAGATGAGGCCCTAGACCCTCGACAAAAACCCTGCCAGCCTCTGCCAGAGAACAAAGAAACCCCATATCATTGGCACAACAATCTCAATGATGATCGGCTAAGGGCAAGGCTAGATGGGTATTTAAGCCGGGGTCTGGCCCCTGTAAATCATTCTCTCTCCTGGCAACTACTGGCAACTACGTGGATACCTCGCTTAATCTCTGAAAACTTGACTGCTTCTTTATGAAAAACCTCTACATCTCTTCTCTCCTAACCTCGCTATGTTTTAGTCCGGCGTCGTCAGACCCCACACCTTCCTAGTGGGAACCTCTGCCTTCGTCTCGCTAAAACTAGCATCTGCTTGGGAGAGACCTCTCCCTCGCGGACGACGGTTGCCGTGGCCCTGCAAATTTTCCTCCCAGCACTCCTGTGGCAATCCAGTCTGTCTCTCTCCGGTTCACACTCGCCTTTGGGATCCGGACGGTTTTCGCCTACCCTCAGATACCGAGTGTGAATTCGTGGTCATTCCAAGACCACATAAACTACCTATAAACCTACCCTGTACCTCTTCTCCTGAACATAGTGCACGGTCGGGGCACATACCTATAAAAAAATGGAGTCAGATAGTAAAGCCGTCATGAAACGATTGTCCAGGTTATAAACTCAACAACCCTCACTTGTCACCAGGGCTAGGGTAACCAGGCACCCCCCTCGTGAAGACCCCACAATTAGTTATAGTTTAGCCACTAAAAGTATTAGTTCAGAAATGTTGTATTGTTTAAGACCATCTAATCGACAGTCCTATCTCTAGAGATCCACTCATGGGAGTTGGAGAGTCCTTGCTTCTGCACAGAGCCAAATTTGGTATTGTATACATACGTAGACCTTGTACCATTTGTAGGAGTATTATCTTCTTTTTTTTTTTTTTTTGTAGTTCCTTTTGTTTTGTTTTTAGGATGTACACAAACTGTGTAGAATTATTGATTTAGCGTAGCGTGTAAGATGCCATTGTTTTCTTTCAGTAATAAGCCATGTATTCTTTTTTGTTTGTTTTTTTTATTTTGATTTCGTCACTAGTGGCTGTAGTGTTGGAGGCAGAGTTCTATTTGGACTATAAGTATCATAGGAATACGACCGAATGTAAGGGATTACAGATTGTGTACTGTTTGGGCTGGCCTTCGCTCCTTAGTACGATTAGGAGAGTGATCGTAATATCGCCTAAGTCGTCCTCAATTTAGACTTCATAGTTTATGAGGAGGTGTGCGTAAACTGGCAGGGGGGAGTTGAGCTCCGGGCAGCATCACTATTGAACCTTAATCCCCGAATGTCGGGATGTAAACATCCCGAATGTAAATATACATGGTTATAGCCTTGAAATAAACAGTCTAGTGCTAACTTTCATGCGTGTTGCTTCTTTGTACATTTTTTCCTTTTTTTTTTTAATTCGAAAGCCGATAAACATTAACTGATACAACTTATTACACATGTTTATTGAAGGTAAACATACCAAATTAAATCTAGAAAATAAAGGATTTCTCTCTCCCTAAGCGCTCTGCCAACGAATTTATAAGAGGAATGTATAAAGTTTATTTAATATCAATGAGCCCATCGTTCTGTGCTTTAAACAATTGCTGCGGTGATCTGGTTTTTATTCGTTCATGCAGAGAGTTAATACCAAAACAAATACTACTATGTTTGCTAATTAAAGTGTAATAAGAAAAAAAACCCCCGAAGGAATGGCTGTGTGATTATCACCTGAAGAAGAGTTGAGAGGTAAAGTGAAAGAAGATTTAATTTTGTGTTCCTGCTGCTTTACTTCTGTTGGTTTGTCCGGCTTCCCCATCTTCCCAATTTCCTCAGGCTCGCTTCCTTCATACGTATAACCATTATAATTAATTATAGTTTAGCCACTAAAAGTATTAGTTCAGAAATGATGTATTGTTTAAGACCATCTAATCGACAGTCCTATCTTTAGAAATCGTTTTAATATTTCACATTTATAGTTTAATTTGGAACAAAATTAATTGTTGATAGCTGATTGAGTCTGAAACGTTCCATTATTAAATGAATATATAATGAAAATTGTCAAAGAAGGATATCGAGCACATTTGCGATATTTATGAATAAATTCTATTTCATTTTATTCTATACCCTTGGTCATTTACATTGTTTTAAATAAATTCTTCATATTTTTTATAAAAACCCATATTCCAATAAGACATATGTGAATACGTTTAACTGTCTACATTTATTAGACACAACAGTACTCATAACCATCACATTTCGTCTTTAATTAAATATATAACATTGTGCAAGTTCAGTGAGCAATCGGATTTATTAGAGTTTCGATTATCCATGGTTATTTAGGTTTAGTACCCGTTGGTTAACCACAGATAATGGAATTAATGACATGTGAATTCACATGGGCCTTACAAACGCAAGTGTGTAATGGAAATATCGAAGTGTTACTCCTATGCGAATTTGTGAATTTTGTGATAAGCTTCCTAATACATAAGTCTTCAGTTACGAATTTTCTTGTTGAAAAAATGGGACTTAGTTTCCTTTTGTAAGATTCTTTGACTTCAGGACAGAATAGTATAGTCTTTGGAGGTTGACAATATTTTAGTTGGGTTTTTGAAACTCTAAAACTATAAAATACTAAGGTTCCTTAAAGAAGGGGTGACCAGCATTTATAACCGATTCCACTATGAAATTTAATGATTATTTTCCACCTTGATCAATGTTTAGGAGTTCTGGAATGTACTTGGCGTTTAACGAACTGAAAAGAGATCTCTTCGGACAGAAGATACGGATGTTTTTTATTTTATTTTTATTTTATACTATTTATTGGGCTATAATTACAATCTGCATTTTATAGGGCAATCAATAATTGCGATAAACGCTCTCATTCATACCATATTTACAATTCATCATTCACTCACTCATTCATACAATATTTACAGACAGCCCAGAGACCTCACATGCGAAGAGAAAGCGGAGTCTTGGGAAGTCCCCCACGCTCCTCCGTCAGCCGCGTCACCGGATACTAGCCAGTGGAGGCTAACCAAGAGCGCGAGAGCCACAGACGCTCAGGACATGATTGGAGTAACTGGCCATTGCCAGGACCCCCGCTGTCACGCGTTTATAGCAGGTCACGAGGCCACTGCCGTTTCAGTCTCTGAGGAGGATTATAGGGATGAGTGGCTCAGTGCAATGACTGTGCTACAGGATTAAGGTGGTTGAAAAGGCTACTGTGGAATTTCATAAACTTGGAAGGGATGAGTTCTAGAATGTAGGGTATATTAAGGTCGTTATGAAGGGTTTTGTTGCTGACATAATAAGGGGCCTTTACTATTGTTCTCAGGACTTTTGATTGAAAGGATTGGATACGCTTGATGTTCGACTTTTTTGCTGTCCCCCATAGCTCTATTCCGTATGTCCAGATTGGTTTAAGTATAACTTTGTAGATTAGTAGTTTATTTTCTATTGAGAGATGGGATGTCCTTTGAAGTAGTCTGTACAGTTGTCCAAAGCGTCTGTTTAGTTCTTGTCTTTTTAGTCTCGTATGTGGGTTCCAGGTCAGTCGTTTGTCGAGATAGAAGCCTAAGTATCGTACTGTCTCGAATACAGGGAGAGGAATAAAATTAAAATAAACAAGTGGACAAGTCTTGCGACAAAGGGTGAAGGTAATGTGGGGACATTTTGTTTCATTAACTTTGATCCGCCATTGATTACACCAATACTCGATCTCGTCAAGGTGATTTTGAAGGTTATGGGATGCTATGTCGGGGTTTGGGTGGGCGCATGTTTTTAAAAATCTTTTACAAATTTTGGTACTTTAGGTGTGTACTTGTTGTATAGAGTTTGTAATGGATTTGGCGAAAATCGGAGGTTATATTGAATTGGTTACATCTTCAGAGATAGGTTTTAGTGTTTGGTCGGGTAAGTTTTTTGATAAGCAAGAATTTTGGCCAGCTGATAATGAGCACATCTAAATTTAGGACGGATTTGTTCTCATTTTGAATATTTACAATTTGGTACGATATAGGCGTGTAGAATGTAACCAATATATTAAAACTGTAAACATAATAAGCCATAAGTATGATTGATAAACATAACACAAATATATTTAATAAATTATTATAATCTATAATAATAATTAATTGACAAGTTCTTTCATTGCTCCAGAGTTAGTGGTGATAAAAAAAATAAATTCAGCCATGCATATTATAGCTCACAAAGGCAGGATTTCTTAAGATAAAAAGTTTTAATTATGGTCTCTAGACTTTACAACTTTTTCTCTTCCAGAGCTGATAACGAGTTAACTAACACACAGGAAAACTGCCACTTTCCGAGCTATAACTGGATTAACGGCTGGAAGTTTTGCTAAATTCTCCCTGAGGAAATAATGCCTGGGTGACTTGTTGCTGATTTCACGCTTTTCCACTCCTTTCCTTCCAAGTTTAGTCCCAGTTTATGAGCAGTTCGCTCACACTCAATGCTGAAGAGCGATTGTTACAAACTTTGTAAACTGTTATTATCATTATAAGGACGATAATTATTAATAAATTGCCATAACTTGACTGCTTGATGATAAAAGCGGTCCTAGCTCCAATTTGAAAGTCAATTGGTAATTAATTTGATTACTGATTGATCTATTATTCAATGTGCTCAACCCTAGCCGTACTAAGTGAGGGAACCTCGAACATAAAAGAAGTACATTTTTGACGATTTGACCTGATTATATAATACTAAGTTAGTATTAGTTATACTGTATAACTGGGAGATCATAGTCAGCCATATACGAGTGACTATAAGTTAAGGCTCGTGGTAAGGCAATGTTAGGCCTAATACCACGTAGCCCCATGTAAACAAAGGCTGTAAATAGAGATAGAGGAATAGAAGCGGAATAAAGACAGTTTAAACCTAGTCGTTGTTCAAATATCAGTTCTCTTTACTCTCGTTCTCTTTTTTTTAATAGTCTAAAGCCGATAGACGATAACTTATATAAGATGAGATATCAGCTTTGACAAAATACTGATGTTAGATTTTCATAGAGTTTTTGCGCATGCGCTACATTGTGAAACACCTCTCAACTTCGCTCGTCCTTGAAATACATTATTCTACCGTTTTTCTGCCACAGTACATCAAAAAAATTGTTCTACCAGGCAACTTACGTGAGCTGGTCACGAGGGATACCTCAACACGTAAGTAAATCACTTACTACATTTGTGTAGAACAAAAGTGAAATCGGACGAGAAGTCGCCATATTGAGAAGCATTTGTCATAGCGCCATTCGGATCGTTCACTAACGTCACTCAATATAATCTCTGAGCCGCTACGGTCTGGTGGCTCAGAGCCAAGACCCGTGACTCGCCATAGAGGTTGTGAGCTTGAATCCAACCGGCGCTTCGTACTTTTTTCTTTACTAACAATAAAAAACGTTGTTATGACAAAATGAGATTTTATCAACAAGTAATTTCTCAAAATAAAAAAAAAAAGATCTAGATCACTAGGTCCAACCCCGACATCATCGCCAGTGAAGCGAAAACCAAGACGCTCAACCAGGAACGTACAAATGACCTCCTCTGCAGCTAGTTCCATGGAGGAGATACCTCCACAAGCCAGCACATCCAAAAAAGAAACCGCCATAGAGTCGCCTTTCTTCACGCCAAACACCTTTGAGGCTTTGAAAAACATTCCAGCAGAAGAAATGGAAGTCAACAAAACTCCAACACAGCCCAACCCACCTGCTATATTTGTACGCAACATTAGCAAATTTAAATTACTATGCTCACAAATGAGCAAAGTAGTAGGTACCGGAAAATATACGTGCCTCAATCGCTCTCGGGATACAAAAATTTCCCCAGACACTCCCGATACTTATCGAGCGATCATCAAGTATTTGGAAGAAACCAATGCAGACTTCCACACATATCAGTTGAAACAAGAACGATCGCTTCGAGTAGTGATAAGAAATCTGCACCCGACCACACCAGCTGATGAAATTGAAGACGAACTATCAGCTCTGGGATTTAAAGTTCGGCAAATAACCAACGTTTTACGTGAGGACAGACAACAAAACGAATCAACCAAAACGGCATTACCATTATTTTTTGTAGATCTCGAGCGGACACCAGGCGTGGAGAAAATTTATGACTTAACAACCTTATATTACACAAGAGTACAGGTCGAAAAACCTTACCCCAAAAGAGACATCGTCCAATGCCATAATTGCCAGGCATATGGGCACACGAAATCGTACTGCCACCACCCTCCTAGGTGTGTAAAGTGTAGTGGGCAGCACAAAAGCGAATTGTGCAAAAAGCCCCTAAAATCGCCTGCTGTATGCGTGCTCTGCCAGCAAGACCATCCGGCCAACTACAAGGGCTGTGAGGACTATAGAATCCTCAAGTCCAGGAGCGAGCAACGTCGTCGGCAAGAAGAAGAGAGGCCAGTAACAGGTAGCTCAAGAAGCGTCCCCACCAGAAATTTGAGGCCTTCTGTCTCTTTTGCTGATGCCGTTCGGAACAGAGAGCAGTCACAGGCATTGCCCACTTCTCCTCCGCAAGTATCTCTTCCCCAGCATTCCGCTCATCCCGCCAACCAGCAAACCCAATCCCATCCCCAACCACACATCTCGCATATTCCTTCACCTCCAAGCTCTTCAGATCTCACTAGCCTATTAACATCATTCCTTACAGAATTCAGAACCCTAATTACCCCTCTCATTTCCCTTCTTACAAATCTTGTCTCCTACCTTATCCCCGTTAAACAAAATCCATAAGTGGATCCTTCTGACTCCTTATCCATTCTCCTTTGGAATGCGAATGGTGTTCGCACCCACACTAACGAACTGACAGCACTACTCCACGACAAGAACATCGACGTAGCTCTCATTACTGAAACAAGACTTACTAGTAAACGACCATTTACGGTTCGACAGTACCATACTTACCGAACTGATCACCCAGATGGAACAGCTCATGCAGGTACCGCTGTCATTGTCCATAACTCCATATCCCACCACATAGTTCCTTTGGTAGCACATGATTTCCTTCAGTCCACTGCAGTGTCAATCAGCACCTTCCCTTTCCCCCTTACTCTAGCATCAGTGTACTGCCCTCCCAACAAATCCATTTCCGATTCCCAATTCATCTCCTTTCTAGACTCCATAGGACATTGTTTCCTTGTGGGTGGGGACTTTAATGCGAAGCACCAACACTGGGGGTCAAGATCCACGAATACACGCGGACGTGCTTTGCTGTCTGCACTCACACGGAAACATTGCTCCACGATCTCTCCTGACACAGCCACCTACTGGCCATCAGATCCCAATCGAAATCCAGATCTCCTAGACTTCTTCTTCTACAATAGTTTAGGAACACTAAACTATTCACTCAAGCGCCTCGATGACCTTTCCTCCGATCATAGCCCTTTATTATTAACCATTTCCCTAAGACCAATTCACAAACTACCTCCTCCTTCATTTATTAGGGGCCCAGTCGATTGGGACCACTTCCGCCAGCTTCTTACAGGCTCTATTGTTCCTCAAAGTGTCCCTGAAAACATCCCAAGACCTAGACGATGCAGTGCATTCTTTCACTACCCTGGTCCAGAGGTCGGCTTGGGAGGCATCGTCACCCCATCGTCACCCAAAAATCCATAATCATAATCGTTTACCTCAGCATCTCAAAGACCTAATCCAATCCAAACGCCGCTCCAGAACAGTGTGGCAAAGATCCCGGCATCCTGCTGATCGCCGCTCGTACAATCAGTACTGCCGATTGGTAAACCGACGATTGGCATCCTTCCGTTCCGATTCTTTCAATTCCTACCTCTCCTCTCTGTCTACCAGGGATAACTCCTTGTGGAATGTAACCAAAAAAATCCTAAAGTATCAACCTGTTTCACATCCACTCCGTCGTGATGATGGGTCCTGGGCGGCTTCGGATGGGGATAGGTCGGAGGAATTTGCTCTGCATCTTACCCATACTTTCACACCTCACCTTTCTCATCAAAGCCATACTCACAGCACAACTGTGGAAGATTTCCTCACTTCACCTATTCCTCTCTCTCTTCACCAAAAGCCGTTAATCCCTCTGAGGTCAAATATCTTCTGAAACACTTACCTTACCGAAAATCCCCTGGATATGATCTCCTTACTCCTCAAATTCTCAAACAACTTCCTCCTAAAGCCATAATCTTTTTAACCTATATATATAATTGCATTATCCGAACGACACACTTTCCACTCCTCTGGAAACATTCCATTATTGTCCTATTCGCCAAACCCGGTAAACCACCCAATGACGCCTCATCTTACCGTCCAATTAGCCTACTCCCTATCCTCTCAAAAATTTTTGAGAAACTCCTACTAAAACGTCTATTTCCAATTGTTGAATCCAAAAACCTTTTTCCCTCACACCAGTTTGGTTTCCGCCAACGACATTCCACTACTCAACAAGGCCTTCGCGTTGTTGATCACATCTCCTCAGCCCTTGAAACCAAACAGTATTGCACTGCTGCCTTTCTCGATATAGCTCAAGCTTTTGACAGGGTTTGGCATGCAGGTTTGCTCTACAAGCTCAAAAGATATTTACCACAGACCCTTTTCCTAATCCTACAGTCCTACCTTTCAAACCGCTTCTTCCAAGTCCGCTGTGGTTTAGAATACTCTAACTACTATCCCATAAGTGCACGAGTTCCACAGGGCAGTGTCCTGGGCCCCATCCTCTATAACCTATACACCGCTGATGTCCCCTCTACTCCCAATACCTTCTTGGCCACATTTGCAGATGACACTGCAGTCTTGTCATCCCACCCAGACCCCGACATAGCATCCCATAACCTTCAAAAACACCTTGACGAGATCGAGTATTGGTGCAACCAATGGCGGATCAAAGTTAATGAAGCAAAATGCTCCCACATTACCTTCACCCTTTGTCGCAAGTCTTGTCCACTAGTTTATTTTAATTCTATTCCTCTCCCTGTATCCGAGACAGTACGGTACTTAGGCTTCCATCTTGACAAACGACTGACCTGGAACCCACATACGAGACTAAAAAGACAAGAACTAAACAGACGCTTTGGACAACTGTACAGACTACTTCAAAGGACATCCTATCTCTCAATAGAAAATAAACTACTAATTTACAAAGTTATACTTAAACCAATCTGGACATACGGAATAGAGCTATGGGGGACAGCAAAAAAGTCGAACATCAAGCGTATCCAATCCTTTCAATCAAAAGTCCTGAGAACAATAGTAAATGCCCCTTATTATGTCAGCAACAAAACCCTTCATAACGACCTTAATATACCCTACATTCTAGAACTCATCCCTTCCAAGTTTATGAAATTCCACAGTAGCCTTTTCAACCACCTTAATCCTGTAGCACAGTCATTGCACTGAGCCACTCATCCCTATAATCCTCCTCAGAGACTGAAACGGCAGTGGCCTCGTGACCTGCTATAAACGCGTGACAGTGGGAGTCCTGGCAATGGCCAGTTTCTCCAATCATGTCCTGAGCGTCTGTGAGCTCTCGCGCTCTTGGTCAGCCTCCACTGGCTAGTATCCGGTGACGCGGCTGACGGAGGAGCGTGGGGGACTTCCCAAGACTCCGCTTTTTCTTCGCGGTGGATTTGGGGGGTCTCTGGGCTGTCTGTAAATATTGTATGAATGAGCGAGTGAATGATGAACTGTAAATATTGTATGAATGAGATCATTTATCTTAATTACTTATTGCCTTATAAAAGGCAGATTGTAATTATAGCACAATAAAGGAATTTAATTAATTAAATGATTTTCATAAAGCAAACAACATGCTCATATTGGTATAATTAATCTTTTCACACTTCAATAATATGTTACAGATAACTGGAATTACCTATTAGGAGTCCCCTACTAGTTTTTGTTGAACTGAAGTCAAGCGGCAATTTGAAGAAAATACCTCTGAGTCTAGGTTAATTGAATTGTTGTGAAGGTTGATAGTTTATTAGAAATAGTTTAGAAATACCTAGATTTAATTAATTGAAAGGTCGCTACGCTATGTTTTATGAAAACGTGGGAGGGAAGTATAGTTCTTGCCATTTTCATGGAATCGTGGTTTTATGTTTCTTGCTTGTTGAGGAAGCTTTAGGTCCCGTCCCCTTACGTGCTGAAAACATTTAAAGACAAATAACAAAGATCTAGTGGCTCCTCTACTGCATTTAAATACCCTTGGGAGGAAATCATAGATTTGATGACATATTACTATTTAAAAGCTTTGGAAATCTCCTTACACTTCTAGACCTGAGAGAATTGCTCTGTCATTGCTTTCATGTCATAATTAGTTCCTGATCCCCAGTGAACTCTTCGCGATTAAGCCTTTATCCTTTGGCTTGGTTTCATTACACTATTCTCACGACCGCATTCTAATCTCATTATGGGCTATGGGAACATCGATGTCTCACACTAGTAAAGGTTTATATAACTAATTGCACAAAAGAATAAATCGAAAATTTACCAGCAGGTTAGGGCGTCAATTTTTCAGCTCTGGTTGGTTTGTTGAAATTGTCAAGTAATCATAGGTGTTACAATAAGTCCTTTACGTACAACAAACGTAAATCAATTTTCGATCATGTCCTCAGTAAAACATACTTTTGAGTTCTGCACCAGGCAAGACGACTCCCTCCCTATATTTCTAATGGTTTTATATGCAGGACACGACGTTTGAATTCAAATGATTATTCTGGTTTGTCGGGTTAAGTGATTGTTTATGTAATATTTCACAACACGTACATTATTGCAATCGCATCCCTTGTGGGGTTTGAATAGATTAGTAAGGTATGCGATATTTGACAACACACAGCAAAATATCGCAGAGTGTGGATCATAGTGACGAGATCATTGATTTGATATCCAAAACAATCTGATAGGTAAATAATATGTTCTCTCTACTTGGAACTTGGGCTGTGAAACAATCGCAAATTGCACGAATTTGATGGCAGTTTTTACGGCTTTTTGCAATTACACTCCACTTAAGGCTCAATACATCAGTATAAATTAATATATATCAAGACGATGATACCTCGAATTTCGTACCTCGAAATTGCTGAGGAATAGAATTGTACTCAATATTTTTATTATCAATAAATTTAGTGATGTCCTTTCATTATTTTTCATGGGGTTGATTATATTTTTAGTATCGTGTGATCATCAAATGGAACTACGAAAATTGATTGATAATAATTAATAATTAACTGTTGAGTTATAGTTGAGAACATGATTTTAATGGTTGTTTTAATGAATTAGTGTGATAAAAGGCTTAAAAAAACAAAATATTTACACAGTATCAATCAAGGCAATTACCTCTTTAATGTGTAGTCCTAGTAAATTTAGTATTCAAAAAATTGAATTACCATGGAATTAATTAGTTGATAATGCACAATTTTGCTTTAAAGGGTTAGAATATTTTTCATATAAAATGAGGTATGAAATTGAAAAAAATAGCATAGTTTAGGTTAAAAAAAACATCAATATTCTTTTATTTTCATAAGCTTTTCGTCAATTGTCAAACGCTTTCAATACCCTTCACAGTAGCAGGAGTAGCGGGTTTACGGACGACTGGACAAAGGAGGGCGTTGAGTTAACAGGAAAAAAATTACGAATGGTGGAAATTTGTGAGACGGATCTTTCTTTAGAAGAGGAAATACAAAGGGTAGTGTTTTTGTCATTCGATAAAGTTATCCAGGAAATAAAAGTACGTTTTGAACATTAATTAATTGAATTATTTTTATCTATTATTATTACCTTATATTTTTAAACTTTGTATTTTTGCCTGAACTTTTCTTATGTTAATTATATTATATCGTATGTTAATTATATGTGTATTGTATTATTAAGTTAGTTTTATTTACATTGAGAAATATAAATATAAAAAAACCAAATTTCCGTCCCCCCCAAATGTATTGTTTTTTTGTTTTTTTGCTGGCCAGAGCACCACTTATTTATTTGTCTATTGTTGTTATTCATAGGGGATTTTGTAGGAAAACAAAGATTTTTTTCTATTCTATTCTCGCTTGCCAAACAACGTAACCAAATTGTTTGCACGAAAATTGAGATTAAAAAGAAATGAGAACGAACGAAGTGCAATATGTTTAGATAGGAGTCAGCAGGTAACAGATACTGCAATAAGACACGACAGAGAACAGTAGACTTGAACAAATAGTCGCTACAATAAAACAAGGAGCGATAATTTATTGCGGTAAGTAGAACAATAAGTAGCGGGCCAATGCAAAATATAACACGATACGGGCGCGCACGAACCCCTCAGGTTCAATTCCTATCTCCAATCATAACCAGTCTTTTTCTTTTCCATTTTGCGTAACCCCGTCAACCAATTCCAAGATCTTTCACCTCTCTCTTTATAATAGGAAATAGTTCGTAGAAGTATAACTAACAACAAGGTGACTCTCTCTCATGGAATAGATGAGGTAACCACTTTTTAGGTTCAATCGTTTTGTTTTTTCCAAAAGCAGAACCTGAATTTTCTCACTAATCCAACTGTGTGTTTGTTGTGACCATTGAGAGTCTCATGTTTGACCTAAGCAGAAACTAACCAATTATTATACAACCCTTTCTTGTCTACCCACAATTTATTTTATCAGAATAAAATATTGTATGAGCACTATCGTGTCTATACAACCTTTATCAAATATTCTATAAATAAAATGATCGAATAGGATAAAAAAAAATAAATAAATAAAAATTAATGTTAAAAGTTGATTGTCACCTATCCTAACATACAGTAACATTAAACTATGTAATTTTTATTTTACTTGTATGTACTGTTCGATCATTTCATTCATAAGATACTTGAGAATGGATGTTGTCGGTAGACAACCACCTAAAATGCTCGCATAAGTGTAAATTAAATTGTGGACAGACCAGAGAGAGTTGCATATTTATTAGCATGAATAGCCCACAACCAGCCTTCTAACATAATAAGCAACAACAGTTTTACTCCAATGTTCCACTTAATGTCACAACTACAAGATATCAATGCTAAATTTATTAAATGAAATTAAATGGCATTAAATAAATTAATTGGTTACTAGATAACATCCCAAATGTAGCCTTTTCAAGAAACTAAAAAATTGATAAAAAAAAAACAACCCTGAAATGTTCAAATTAGCAGGAACCGGACTAATAATGTTATTCTACTGTTGGCTCACAAAACGTTATTTATCAAATGGACTTTAATTACCCCCCTCCAATCCAACAATTTATCATTATTGTTTTATTTATTTCATATCATTGAGTTCTTATTTTAATGCATCCCAGCAACCTTTTACGCTCATTCCCTCGGCATAATAATTTCTATATTTTCTCAGTTGATTCAGTGTAGTAATCATATATTTACATAGGCCCTTTATAATTTAACTGTAATAAAATCATTGCAATGATATTTATATTTTTGTCAGCCAAGCATAATTTTATTTTTGTTATTCTTGGGAAACGATATCGAAGAGTAAAGTTATTTTTTATTCATTTCATTATCAAAAGTTTATATTTTAAATTCACAGGTTTGAGAAAGTTTTAAAATTTAGCGAAACGATTCCGTCTTATTTTAACTTTGGTTTCTTGTTCTACATACATTTGTGGAACATTGACATCCCCATTGCGAATCAGTTGCCATTAGCCAGAATAGAATTGAGAACCGAACTTGAACTTTGAACGCTACATGCTACATGAGTTTTGTAACGTGTTCCACAAACCTGCTAACGGAGACTTCAATGCACCGAGAGACTAAAGGGGGATTGTGTCGGGTGACCTTACTCCTACAACAGATAGAAGGCCCGATTGGAAAATATGCTTTCTTCAGGGCGGCCAACGTTGAGGCAATACATAAGCCGAGTATTTTATACGGCCGGTTCATTACCTCGGGTAAATAGAAACTTGTGCAAGTTGTAAGTGCTCAGGGCTCACGGCCACGCTTAGATCTGCAGTGCGTTTATGATCCCGCCATGTCCTGTTATATATCGCAACAGATTAAAATAAATAAGACCACACTGTCGGCCCTGCGGTTTCATATGAATAGTCTCACACCAGGTAACATTTAATGGGGAAAGATTATCTCAAGATAGAGTGACTGTTCTCGTTAAACGGTTCGTTCTTGATTCGACAGTCGAAATATTTTTGTGGTCAAATTAACGGCTCTAGACCCGTCGTCGATTAGGTTTTTGTTGAATATTACCAGTCAATTGCTTTCATTACATGCATTACATTCATACAATTCATTAGTTATAAAGAATATCATAATTAACTTCCACTAATTAGCTGACTAATTATAACTGTAGTTGGAGTGTCATTACAATTTAAATACGATTAACTGATGTGAATGCCACTAGTCTGTGAGTAAGAGAACAAGCTGTGGAAAACCGTCCTCATCTTACACCACTTCATGCTTTTACTCGTGTTCCTGCAGCATTTGCTGCTTGAGTGTAATGAACTACGGAGCGAATTACAATCGCTCAGACCTGCATAGCTTGCACAAAGTTCAGTACAATGTACAACAATAGTACATTTTCAATTAAGTATTTTTGCTGGTCATGGCAAGCAAGTGATGAAAAAAAAACGTTTTTACCTTGATATATATATTTTTTTTTTTTTAGTTTTTGGCAGCACATGCTGCTATCATCAAGTTCTGTCGATCATTCTATTTGGGTAGCATTGGACGTATTACACCCAGTTGTAGATTTTAGTTAATGCAGTTATTAACTTGGAATAATAGCATTATAAATAGATATTATAATAGCAGTAGTCATAAGTATTAGTAGTACTGCTCTAGTAGGAAGTATGGAAGCGTGCACTTTGGCAGTGCGCATATAAAATAAAATATTTACCAATCAAGGGAAGACCCCAAAGTTGCCTTATATCCCCTCCCGGTTTTAAATGCACTTGCGTTAATTCCCCATCATCCTCTAAAATTTCTGCACAGAATGTGAGGGACATGAAAATCACAGGAATGTACTGAAAGATATAACCAGTCAGCCTAATAAAATATAACTTATACATAACTTATAGTTATAACACAGCATTATAGCATGTTTTACAACACTTTACAAAATTGCTCACATGCATTTAATCAAATAACTCAGAATCAGAAATCACTTTTTAGATTCAGTTTGTTTGTTAAACGCATTAAATTTTTAATTAAAACTGTTAAATCTTTTATCCGCTGTAAATTACATTGAATTTGCAATAGAGTTCAAATATTATCGTGAATATCTTTGAATTTCACTTGAATCTTGAATCATCTTGAATTGAAATATTGTTTCAATATGTTTTTTAATTTTTTTGGGGATAACTATTGCGTACAAATATTGTAAAGTATTTATTAGCACAATATATAATATTTTTATATCATTTTTTATATTATAAATGTTCTTTAGTTAATTTTTTATAAATAAATGAGCTTGTGAATGTAATCAATGAAAATAGAGAAGATGAATTAAACACCATAGTTTTTTTCTTAACGATATATTCTGTTATGGTTTATATGTAACTACTTTACTTTCAAATCCACTTTATATTTATCGAAATAAGTGTTTTTGCTAAAAATAATTAAATACAGATTTATCGATTGTCCCTTCCCTTCCTTTCAAAGTACGCTTCGTTCATTGAAATATGTTACAAAATTGCGGAAAGGTGGATTTAATCAATATACGGAAGGATGAATCCTTAAAAAAATTTGTAGCGATTTTCTGGTCAATATAAGATAGATAGAAAAGATTTTATTTACAAATAGTAAATGTAAATTCCATAGTAGCCTATCCAACCACCCTAATACCCTAGCACTGTCATTACTCAGCGCCACTCATCCTTATAACACCTCGGAGACTAAAACAGCAGGGACGTCGTGGCCTGCTATAAATGCGTGACAGTGGGAGTCCTGGCAATGGCCAGTTTCTCCAATCATGTCCTGCGCCTATGTGGCTCTCGCGCTCTTCGTCAGCCTCCCCTACCGTCCGGTGACGCGGCTGACGGAGGAGAGTGGGGGGACTTCCCAAGACTCCGCTTCCTCTTTCGCATGCGAGGGAAGTGACGACCATGTGAATTTGAAAGGTCCCTGGGCTGTTTGTAAAAACTGCATGAATGAGCGAGTAAATGAAAATTGTAAATATGGTATGAATAGAACATTTATCACAATTACTTATTGCCCAATAAGGCAGATTGTAATTTTATAATAATAAAGCTTATATATGTATATATATATTTCTATATGAGTTAAAGCCAGAGGCCTGACTATGTCAAATACTAATACGATCATGGAATGTAAGCAACCCATGATCCTATGTATGTCTGATTATCTTCCACAATAAAGCAGTCTTTTACTGGAGTCAGAGTGTGTCGGTGCTTTTTCCTCTTTCATTATTATCTTTTTATCAAACTTAACCACCGGCGATTAACTTATGTATATTTATATATACTATTTCTAATCAATACTTATAGCTTAAATACTGACGAAATGATAATTTATACTTGTTTGACAAAAACAATAAAAATATTGACTCTTTTTCTTATGAAATTACTTATAGGTGGGATGTATTTCTCCCTCGTGCTGATTTTGGTGTACGGAGATAAATCTCAAGAACTTGTTTTGTTTTATCTGAAGTTGACAAGATTTAAACCTTCTTTATCACTGAACATACATTTTTCTTTTGATCTATTTACGCCATTTCCGTTTCGACGAGAGCTAGGTTTCCCTTGACCTAGTGCAACCCGAAACGACAGCAACCACGACTGAGAGCAATAAATAGGCAGTGCCCTTTGAAGAAGAAGCTACCGAGCCGGACACAGTGAGCTGAGAGCCAACCCCCGTCCCGCTGATATTAAATCTCTCCTGCCAGGTGTTTATCCTCACCGCTATCCGGGTCAATCGCCCCTTTCACCCCCGCAGTTTCGACAATTTCTTCGTGACCAAGGGCTGGGCAGCGATCTAAGACTGTTTCTGCAAGTGCAACTCAGTGTAACTGCTCACGACGTACTGTGCTGCCCTGCTTATTTGCATGAGCCCGTGCCACACTTCCTCACCGGTGCAGGTAGCAATTAGCGACGCATGACATGCCATCACACTGCCTATCTCCTTCTTGGTATCTTTGAACAAGCACAATGCACAGCCTTCCGCCATTTTATAGTTTAAAAATATCAAATAACCTTATTATATTACCCATGAATAAAAAATTCTAAACTAGAGTTTATCACAGAAGCAGTGTCTTCGACACTTTTCCAGGGAAAATTCCAATACAGTAGTAAACCATACTAATTAAATATATATAAGACTAATATTAGTATGGTATATATATCATTACATTGTTGTCTACCCCTATTTTATTTTTCTAAAATTTACTTAAATTAATACTTGTTCCAAATATAAATCATCAAACATTATATTACCTTCTTCATCAAAATACATTGTTTTCGTTTTCTCTGCTAATGTAATCCACACTGTCTTCTCTTGACCTCTCTGATTAAAACTATTTCTCAGTCTTTTATAAATAACTATCTTTGACAATTCTTCGTGTTCACTCATAGACCTATTATCTTGGGGCAACACATATTCTTCGTTTTTCTCTGCTTTAATGGATGTTATGGTGACGACATTTGTCTTCTTATCCTTCAGTGAAGCCACAAAGTTAGATGTGAATTGCACTCTTTTCGCCATTATAATTCCAATTGTCGTTTTGTAAGACAGTTATTGAAGGTGAGGTGAATAAACCGAAGTCAGTTTCCCTGTAAACAATGTAACAACAATTACAGTTTATAATTATCACTTCTCTATTCACAAGCTAATTACAACAATAGTTACTTAATATAACCTTTCTCTATCCTCTCACTTTTCAGAATATTACTGATATCTCCATCTAGTGGTGATCAGTAGAATCAGCGCGGCAAATTATAATTAAAGAAAGTATAGTTTCTTTACTTATCTATATAAACCGTTGGAGAGGGAGGGGGGAGCCCCATTGCTTCCCACTGCCCCTGTGGGTATCACCTTGGCAGTGTTGGGCAGAATGTTTGTATATGTGACATGTCCTTAAGTATAATTCTTACACCCCAATTAATAGTGGTACTATTCAAGGACATTGTAATGTTTCAAATAAAGATCTTTAAAAAAATAATTATTAAGTGATAGTGTGTTATCAAGGATACTTAGGACTCCATATGATAGGGTAGAATAAGAGAAGTTCAAGTTAGTGAAGGAAGCCCTGGACGAAGGCCAATTGAAATGGTCATGCATATAGGATGGGAGGCGGTAGACCGTTGAAGTGGTTTCTGGACGTCGAGGAAGGCGACCTAAGGGATGGCCCAGGATAATGTATTCTGAGTACATGGAATGACTGGGTTGTGCTAGGGGGGGGGGGGCAAATGAACAGAAGTGCTCAGGATATAGACTACTTTTTTTTTTTTTTTTTTTTCCCTTAGCTTTCAAACTTATAAAATAGGATGTGGGAAAAATAAAGGAAAATTCTTTTGGCCTAATGAGTTCCTTTCACTAAGGGGAGTCCCCCATTTGAAGAGTGTATGAGAAGGATATAGGGTGTGGAATGCCTGAAGGAGGCGGGTGGATTCGGGAAGGTAGTGAGAGTCTACCGAGGGTGGAGCCTAGGGGTACCTAGGCAATGGTTTGTAGTCGGCCAGGTCAAGCCTGGCCCGCCCCGGCAGGGGGCTGAAATAAGTCGGCCACTCGGCCGGAAGGTCTACCCTGCTTAAACAGGTAGATGGGGTCTTGTAGCTTCGGTTGAGTCGGCCGGGAGATCGGCCTCGATATCTCGGCTGGGTGTAGTTCGTTCAGTCATCGGGTTCAATGACGTCGATCATCCTCCAGGCTTCGGCGGTCCAGCAGTGCTTCCATCTGACGGGCATTGGTGGTGGTTGAAGGTCGGAGAATAGTGGGTTGTGGCTATGTCTGAGTGAGTCAAAAAATTTGATGTGCCTTCTCTTGATAAAATCTTGAGTGGTGAGCACTTCAAATTTTTTATGCATCTCGTCTGCCTTCATTCGGTCGAACGGGGTATGTTTGAGGGAGGTGCGGAGAACTCTGTTCTGAAATTGCTGGAGCGTTTGGAGAGTGTTAGGAGTCAGATACTTGAAGAGAGGGGTCCCATACATTAAAGCAGGTCTTAGGACGCTCTGGTATATCAGCAGCTTGAGGCGTACCGATAAAGCCGGGCTGTAAAGTAGGTGTCCGAGGCTGAAGAATTTCTTCCTAACACTCTTTAATTTCTTGCCGAGATGCGTTGTGAACGACAAGAGCCTACCGAGGGTAATCCCGAGGTAGCACAGCTTGTTGCTTACAGGGCACTCTTTGCCGCCTAAGACGAAGGATTTCGGGAGCTTCTTTTTTCCGGATTTGTAACTGAATATAATTCCTTGCGTCTTGGCCGGGTTGACTTGAATGTGGACGGCATCGAGTTTCTCGGAGATCCGTTGACTAGCGCTCTCAGCGAATTTTAGGGCTCTGGAGGGATTGATGCTTGTGCTGTAAACACCTATATCGTCTGCATACGCGGATACCTAGCAGTTGGGGTACGAGGCTCCTACGATGTGGGCGGTGTAAATGTTGAACAGCAGGGGGCCTAGCACCGATCCTTGGGGGACACCGGCAGTGTAGTTTCTTCGGGTCGTAGACGTAGTGCCTATACGAACCGAAAAAGTTCTGCCTGTAAGGTAGGATCTTATCAGGTTCTGCAGCTGATCCGAGAATTCGTATTCCCTCAGACGTTGGAGTAGGATGTAGTGGTCCACAGAGTTGAAAGCTTTCGAACAGTCCAGAGAAATCATAGCGGTAGCTCTGTTGCTCCGGACGTTTGATGCGACGTGGTGTTGCAATCTCACCAGGTTGCTGTTCGCGCTTAAGCCTGTGCTGAAACCAGTCTGCTCTGGTGGGATGACTTCTTGTGACTCGCAGTGCCCGGAGAGATGTACGTGGATGATTCTCTCAAACAGCTTCGAGAGTTGAGTCAGCAGACTGATGGGGCGGTAATGAGATGGCTCATAACCGCTTTTTGCTGGTTTCAGAAGGGGGACCACTACAGCGTGCTTCCAGTTCTGGGGGAAATAGTGCAGCCTGAAGCAGGAGTTCAACATGTTCGATATGAATGAGATTCCTTTCCTCGGCAGCTGCTTGAGTAGGATGTTCTGGATGGAATCCTGACCTGGGGCCTTCTTGCCGGTCGTTCTTCGAATGAATGCAGCGCATTGCCGGTGTGAGGTGTAGATTTCGGTAGTAGTAGGGAGGGTGGGGGAGGGGTGGTCGAGGGCTCCTATTGGCTGTCCCTGGCCACGACTGACTTCCTCATAATGGGCCGCCAAGATGTCCGCTTGTTCGGTGGTGGGAATGAACTGCCCGTTCACGGCCAGCCTTACACCGTTCTTTTTGGACCTGCAGGTCTTCACAAGCTTCCACAATTGCTTGTGGTCACCGTGGAGACTGGTGAGGCGATCTTCCCAAATCGAATTTTTCCACTGGGCCATCAGGGACTTAACTTGGTTTGTGAGAGCATTTAAAACCGGTTTTAAGTCCCTGTTTTTGGTCCTAAACCACCTGTTCTTGATGTTATTACGCTGTCTAATCAGTTGTAGGATGTGATCCGGAGGTTTTCTCAGAGAAGGGGGCTTCGGAGAAAATTTCGGGATCGGTGCATCGGCAGCTCGATCGATGACGTCCTGTAGCTGATAGATAGCGTAATCTATGTCCCAAGTGTTACTTCTACGTCGGCTTGTTTGGGGCGAAGGCCGCAGACGTTGTAATTTAAAATTACGTGCCCCATCATTTAGATGTTTGATTTTTTGAATTCTGACATCATCTGCGTTACCACCTCGGTGAGTTTATTCATGGCAGCGGTCATGCTGCTCAACATGTTCATCATGCTGCCCAAGATACCCATCAAGGCATCATTATTACTGTTAGTAGGTTGAGGTAGGGGCTCTGGGAGAACTTCCGGAGCCCTGGTGTTTCCGGATGCCATCTGAGCATAGGAGGCAGTCTGTCGTGGTGGAAGGGGGGGGGGGCAGGCATGTATGTGGCCCTTCTCGGCCCGGCTGTAATATTCTGTGCCTGCTTTTTTATCTCTGCAGTCTCTAGATGTTTTACCCTGTACGGGCACTGTCGGTACGACGCGACATGATTGTCCCGCAATTGGCACATTTGAGGGGAATTGAAGCGTCTCTCGGGCAGTCTTTTATGTCGTGAGGCTCGTTGCACCTCACGCACTTGGCCTGCTTGAAACAGTACCGTCTGGTATGGCCGTATTCCTGGCAGTTCAGGCACATCGGGATCCCTTTTTTTTCGTGAAAAGTGCTCACTCGAAAAAGCACATTATTTATATGCCGGAGCTGCTTCAAGGTCTCGGCCTTCAATGTGTGATCCCCTATCACTAGTATCGGTTCGATCTCTGTCTTAGCGCCATTTTGGTTGGAGCGCCGTAATCGATATACATCGATTACGTTGCTACCCACGCTTTTAATGTGGGCTTTTATCTCCTCGATCAGATGAGAGAGATCGAATCCATGAAGTAAGTACTTCTTATTGGGCTTGGTACCACGGGGGGCAAACGTGTGAAATGGGATCTTTAAATCCCTGATTGCTGCAATTGTTTGCTGTTGGTCTAGTATGCAGTTGCAGAACACCTTAGTGTCCTGCTGCGTCTGCACTATTTTGTAGTTTTTAATGTGGTAATCGGCTAATAACCTCGTGAGGTCATAGCTGTTGATGCGCCCTAATATAAGGGGGGGTGGCGATTTAGGGGCAGAAGGGGTGGCGGATGTACTGGCCTCGGACTGGGATGCCGAGTTTAGGGGGGTGAAGGAGTTAGAGGTTTTAACCTCTGGGGACTGGGGGAGAGTACGCTTGCGGCATACTCTTTTTGGATGTTGAAATTCATCAACTGGGGGGTCCCTACGGCTTGCCATACCCTGCAAAGGTCCGTGCGACGCACGTCCAGTTAGGGGGGGGGGAGAGCCCCACTTATAATAATCAAAAGCACTCACCTGTCTTCACGGGAACAAAGTGCCACTGACTAAAATATCAAAATTTTACCGGATTTGAGCTCTTGCCACAATGGAAGATGGATAGCGTCTCTTGTTGTTCAGAAAGCACGCATTAAGTTTTAACACAACGAGAGCTAGGTTAATTTCTAGAGAATATAACCTTTTTGAATGTTTCAAGTTTAGTTGCAACAATCGATATGATATAGACTACTTGAAACAAAATGGAATGAAAATGAAAAAAAAAAATATAGCGGGAGTATATCTTGGTTTTTATGCTTCTAATGGGAGTTCGGAACGGCCTAAACCCAAAATAACAAACAAGCTTCTTGTGGTTTGTTTTTCCGTCGTCAGGTTTCAGAAACGTTATTTGTGAGCCATACATTGGTCTAATTAATTGCATAATTAGTCAGTGCAAAACATTTTTTTTTTTATTCCTTCATATTGAATTGGATATGGAATTAAGAGCTCAACGTACTTACTGATCCTGAATACAATTCAGAATGTGTCAGGGCTAATGTGAATTTTAATTACGTAAAGTCAGTGAGGGTATTGATCAATTGCTTGTAATAAAAAATTTAATATGCCTATAAGTAAGTTATCGAATTAAAGTTATCAATGTTCTGATTAACAATGTGATTATGTGTTTAATAGCTATGCTTTATAAAACTTTCGTTAAATATCATTCCATTTGAAACCGTAACGATACCCCTAAACTAAGCATTACAATTTAGTTAGTTATTTGCTCCCACCACTACCAAATGATACGTCGTGTTTCATCACAAGAGAAAACCTAATTTAAATTTATCTCTTTATGAATGAGGTTTTCGCCTTGGCCGGCCGGTCGTTAGGCAATTACCTGTAGAAGAGAAGAAAATGTATTTTCTAATCGGACCAATCATTCCCCTTACGAGGCTGAGTGAGCCCCGGCTAGACTCATTCTCAAGAAAAAAATCTTATAGGGAGCCTTTCGTTAAACCTACGTTGATGTATCTAGGTCATCCTAAACAGATATAGGAACTGTAAATAAGAAAATTTAAAACTACTAATTAAAAAAGACCTAATTATATTTCATAAGATAATAATTTATGATATCCTAAAGCAATCGAAAGAGGGTTAAAACGAAACCTAATATAGCCAAAAATGGATCACACATTAGCGTATAAAGCTAAAGTAGAGTAATTAACAAATTGCCTAATCTTATTATGATATCGAGCTCTCGTTTACCATTAGTATGATGGTTTGATAAAGCCCTTTTCAATTTATATTAGATCATTTTAATTCTGATAGCACTGTAAAGTAGACATACGTTAATTAACTCAAACAACTTTTCAAAATCATTGAATCTGTTTCTTTTTGTATTCATTGTAAATATTGAAGTCACAAAGGATACCTGTCTAATTTAGTAAATTAGAATCAAAATGTATTAACATTGAGTTGATATCGACTGTGCGTTGATACTTTTTAAGTGGCTTCCTTCTCTGTCACATTGTATGGCCATATACCAGGGCATTCTAACCAATACTAATGATAATAATTATGACCCCCTCCCCTTACGACCTTAAATTTTGAAGAACTACATGAGATATTCTTTAATTTGTTTGCTAATTTTGTTTACTGCAATCATGAATACGATATGTATAACAAATAAGTTTAAATCGGTGTAGGTAATTTTAGGCAGGTAATTTTTATTTGATATTCTACATCTCGAAAAAATTAGTAAATATGATTTGCCCGAAATTAAATTTGGGCCAAAAATACCAAATAAATTGATTGAATAATTGATTATCATTAGATCAAATGCCTTGAGGGTTGAATGTAATCAGCTTTGGCACAAAATGCAAAAATTATAATACAAAATCATTATTTTGGTTAGGTACAAATCAACCAACAGGAATGTAACACTGCTGGGTGGAATAGAGGCCTTGAGATTCACCGATTTCTAAAAGGGAATTTAAATTATTTTTACGTAGAATCAAAAAAATTAAGTACAGATGAATATATTTTTTTTTCTTCTGTAGATGTTTTCTTGGTCTAATATAGTCTCCGCCAACCATCTTCCTTTCTAAATGGCTCTCAACATGTTATTCTTGGATCCTGAACTGGCTCTTAATCGTTGTTAGCACTTAGTTGTCTGTGCAGTATGACAGCTCTGGGCAATTAATATAAAATTACAGATTGGTTAAAAATGTGGTTCACAAGAGATTGATCGAGGTGGACCGGGAATTATAACAAAATACGTAGAGTAACTTGGTCAAACCTATCCAACCACCTCAATACCCTAGTACAGTCATTAAACTGCGCCATACATCCCTATAAACATTCCTCGGAGGTTAAAGCAGCAGTGGTCTAAACTCGTGACAGCGGGCGTCCTGGCAATGGCCAGTTTCTCTAATCATGTCTTGAGCGTCTGTGGCTCGAGCGCTCTTCGTCAGCCTTCACTGGCTCGTGGATGGAGGAGTGTGGGGGACTCCCCAAGATACGGCTTTTTCTTTCGCATGTAAGGGGGGGTTGATAACCATGTGGATGTTTGAGGTCTCTGGACTGTTTATAAATACTGTATGAATGAGTGAGTGAATAATAATGTAACCATAATGTGAATGCGAACATTGAACATAATTACTTATTGCCCAATAAGGCAGATTGTAATTTGCCCATAATAAAGAAAAAAAAAAAGAAAACAGCTTTTTTTTTTTTCTTTCTGAAATGATTATTATGATTGATAAAGCACTGATTCGGGTACCTCATTTTCATACGATCATTACCATACTACCTAAATTCGTTTACTGAAAGTGGTACGCTGAGTTGAGATTAACAAGCTATAGTGGGGAAAAGCAGTCGTTGATAAATTAACAGTATTTTATGGAACCTAAGCTTGGACTCAAAGTTACCTCTTTCAAAAATCATCTCATTATTTGTGGTGTTCCATAACATAAAAATACTTTTATTCCAGATAAATTGATAGTTTTATACATGTATTCTTGAAGTTTATTTAGTTTTAAAAATATAAAGATGATAATTGCTATAACCAATGTTGCAGTAGGAAAAAAAATGGAGCGCTTAAGCTTTGAATTAGCTAATTCGACAGATACATTCCGCGCGGGGATTATATACTGGCATTAATGGCTGCTGCAGTTTATTCCCCTGCTCTAATCACACTTAAAATCTGTAGTAAATATTATATTGACTTTTACGCCCGCATAACCAAGCTTTGCTTATTTTTATCAAAATTTAAAAGGGGTTTTAAGATAATTTTTATATGCCATTTAGTTAGTTAATCCTGAACAATAAATATAACATTTTAAAGCCTAGACCGTAAATGAAACACACATTATAGATAGAAACAGAAATTTTAATGGTCTTTAGGAATTCCGCTGTTGCGGAACTATAAATGGAGTTTTTTATTTTATGTTTCGTTATTGTAATAAAAAAAAATTTATATTTATTTTTTGATATAAGTAAATATGGACGTGCAAGAAAAGCTTTATGTATGAAGACTTTCTGCATTAATACATTGAAGTAATGTCTCTAGGACTCGTTGCCTGTTTCGTTTGAGTCAACCGTGATATGGCGACTGCAGTGTATGAGTGTATTTGTTCATGTATTTTTGTGTAGACTCTAAAGTACCTGTTTTTATGAATTAATTTATAAATGATACTCCTTATGAAATAAATAGTTAGAAAGACACATGGCTGCGTCAGTGATATAGCATGGTATAATGGATAGAGTGGGTTGTAGTGTTTGTTTAATTTAGATTATCCCAACTTTGGCTTCATAAGGTGTTCTAGGAATAGGTAGAGGCTCTACTTTCAAAAATGAACAATTCGAAAAATCGGAATATTGGTGATGTTAGATGTTGGAATATATACATTCTTCAAATAGCTCGGATTTTACGTTGAATCTCATTAGTTTGTCTAAAAAAAGTATTACTTGCGATAAGTGTACTACTTTTTTTGTACATGCATTATAATTAAGAACTACACAATTTGAAATAGTATTGAAATTAATTATTTTTTCTGAAGGAAAGCTAATGTATTGACAATTTTATGTTCATGTGAGTTACGAACTAAAGGTTTCCAAATATCTACCTCATTAAACACAAAAGCTGTTTATTCCAAGAGTAAGTTTCAAGTACTAACTTTTCTTAAATTTTGTAGTTTTAACTTGCATTCGTTGACCAGTTAACAGGGAAAATACAAATGAAACTTAATCTTTATGATGATGAGAGAATTTGAGGTGGGAAAAATAAAGAGGAGTTACGTAGCCGGGACCACAGTTGAGAGATTGTTACTGGGAGTATTCAACAATTGTGTTCCAGGTGAGTTACAGGATTAAATCAGATGTGGCAGGACAAACCAGTTTGACATGTCACCGACGTGATGGATAGATAGAATGATTGTACGTCAACCTCTGGGGCACCAGTGATTTTCCCGTCGCTTCCTCTGTACCGAAATTAATATCCATTCGTCTCTTAGCTATTTTAGTACCAATAAAAAGGCTTTTATCCATAAAAAATGAAATTGTGTGTATGGCTAAATGTTTTTTTGAAGACGATCATAAAAATGGTTTTAATTTTTGTAAAATTTACAGGCATCTCAGATTACACTGTTATCTTTGCCGATAACTGACTATCTCAGGATACCACCTCTCAAAACCATTTCTTTATCTGAAGTAATTTCTTGAAGAATTCATTAGAATCTTTATTAAAAATTACTATGTAATGGTAAGATGCATAATATGCTTAAAATTAGCTACATCGTAATAATAAATAAATCACAGACGATAATAATAGTGAATATTATTTTGAAAAATAGAAATGTGAGCTATAAATTTAATGATAAAGATTTAAAAGTTACATTTCAAGTGAAACTTTTTTTAGATTAGTTTCAATAAATACTTTTTTTATTTCAAACGTGTTAGAAAAACAGTTGTAGCTATATATAGCGAATATGTGAATATGTAAATTACCCTACACTCTGGTTCATAATGTATTATAATAGCATTTAAGGAAATGCAAATCTGTGTAAACTTCTTGTAATAAATCATAGAGAGGTCGGACGTCGTAGACAAGTAACTCAGAGGGGCACCGTCATAAAACGGTACCTGACTAGCCAGGTAGACATAGGGGCACCTATAGGCGGTCAAATAACCCCAGTGGGTGAGACCCTAGCAGCCATAAAAAACACACCCTTTTACCCCAACGGTCATAAAACTAAAAGGAAATGGCCACCTGTGTATCGTAAAACATACCCCTGCAGACAGACTCCGCCTTCCACGAAGGAGGGGGTTACCACATTTATGTCAGTAAATTTCGCCCTGAAAAGATACTCAGTCTCTTAGTCTCCATAGCCGCACGACTTGACTTACACCAGGGGTCCCGGGCCCCTGGGATTAAGCCCACTCAGCCTTCCGCTAATCTACTCTCGCTATGCCACACTTCTACGACGGCACTTGCCACACAGCCTCTAGCAGACCTCTGACGACTTGTACTTATTACGCTGCCGATCTCTCGCCCGAACTCTGAAAACTGGTCTTATTCTTTATGAACCTTTGAACCTCATCCTGAACACAGTGTCTTGTCGGGACACATTCCTATCAATAAATGGAGTCAGATATTAATGCCTACATGGAACATGGTCCATGTTATTAACTACAACAATCCGACAATTGTTGACCTCCGACCATTGTTCACCTTTTCTGACAATTATTCACCTCCGACAATTGTTCAACCTTTCCCGACAACAGTAAAACGTCTTATCTCCTTTTAAAAAATATGTATATTTTTTAACGGCAACAAAACTAATCCTTACATGTAAATAATAAACAGAAAACGGATTAATTGCATTTGATAGCGTCTGTATTCTAGTGAATGACAGCAGATTATCTAGCAACATCAACATTAATACACCCCTCCAAGTTTCAGCTGTAAGAATTTATAAACCCTTTCCTTTTACTCGTTGTTCCTTGCGTCTGAGACCAAATGTATCCTTTTCTACTCAGACTTTGATAAATTTGTGTCGACACGTGCTGATACCTGTATAATTTTAGTTGATGTCGATGCTAGAAGCCCTCTGTGAGGAACGTCTTCGATGAATGATAGAGGTAAAAAACTGTAATTAAGGACAGATGGTCTCTCAAATATTGATAACTCATTAGTCAGCCCTAACTAGGGCTATATATCTAGGTTTAACTGGTAAGTGTTAAAGGACACATATGGAAGTGACCATTTCCTGATTACAAATTAACAATAAAGATCAGTACCTACCAATCTGCCATACCGCTGGTCAATTAACCACGCTGACTGGAATAAATTTAGTGTGGGCTATTACACTTTTAAATATTAATTTGGAAAAACTGCTGCTACAGAGCCACTACCTCAAACAAAACAGACAAACAAAAGAGTATTAGTACCCTGATATAAAAAAAAAAAAAAATAGCTAGTAAGGATTGTACAAAGTAGATTTAAGGAAAGATTTTATTTTATTTTGTTTTCTTTGAAAGTTTTGTGTTTATTTTGGAAAATAAAGAATCAAAACAGTATTACTCAAGGTGCGCTGACCGGTGCAACAATCCCATTGCACCGGAATACGCGCACCACAGGCTACATAACCCCATGAGCTCGCTTCACGGGCTCGTAGGGTAAGCCCGTTTGAGGCTCAGCCTCAGGAAGGGCAAAAAAAAAAAAAAAAAAAGTACCCTGATGGAATGAGGAGTGTTCTAAAGCTGTTAAATTAAGGAAAAAAATATTAACAATTTTCAAGTTTAGGCCTTACTCTAGACAATTTTAAATCTTACTTAGTTATCAGTAAAAAACAACATTTGTAATCATGAAAAATTAAAGAACATCTTGTATTGCAAATAAATCATCACACTCCTCTTGACTTTATTTGAGGTATCGTAAGAAATAAATCACCTACTCTTACCTCTCTTACAATCTCAAACTGGCTTTTTTAAATTAAGATACCAGATTTTCTGGGTGCTCACTTTCAGCTGGGGGCCTTTGATGAGCGTTTGTTCATACACTCCTGATTAATGAGTTATGACTCTGTCGTATTAGCATTAATCACTAGACTCTACAGCCTTTTAAACCAACCTTTCTTCTACTTAGAATTAAAAATGTGCTAACTATACGCAAGGATACACCACCAGGGTATTAAGCATAGGAATGATTAAAAATTCAAGCAAGGAAAATAAGAACGTAATTTTGGGTTTTGTCGATAAAATTTTTGCTTTTATCTCATTCTCTCGCTTCAGAGTGGAGATAATTTTTAGTGATCTCTACCAAGAAGAGGAAAAAGCCATAGCTTCTTGTATCGACATACAGGCCAACAACCTAGACATGCACCCTTTGCAAATGTATGTAGAAAACAGGCTCGTATGGTGCATGGAGGACAGAAACCTACTCTATCCATGGCAGAGTGGTAAAGAAAGAAAAGAAGAGGCACACTTGACGATCTCACTTTATTAGAATCAGAGGTACGTCCAGCTTTTAAAAACAGACTAAAAGTCTTAGCACGATGGAGGTTTGATAGCCACTGGTGCTTTCCGGTCCAGTTAATCAAATGGTTTGCTGTTGAAGCAGGAGAGCTTCCACTCTCTATGATAAGGGAAATTTCGTAAGTATCTTCCTGCTTGAAGATATTTTCTACACCAAGACACCCATTGAATTCCATTTTTTCGACCGAAGCCATCACTATCTTTTGACAATGACATTGACATGAACCAATCGCCAAACGCAAAGACGAAACGGTTAACGGTCCTTCGCGTTTTCCTGATAAAATAGCCTCACACCTCTCCAAAATAAACAAACCAATGGAACATTTATTTCATACCCTTTTTTTCCTACCTACGCCTGATTATAAAATATGCTTGATTATTAAATATGCCTATAATAAATTGGCCTCTAAAAAATAATCAAAAAACTCAACCAGCCTAATAGTGTTTCAGAAAGAGTTCCTTCAGATAGTATCAAACCTACAACCTCCACAATTTATGTACACTGATGGATCGAAGTCAGCTGAAGGGATTGGTGCAGTTGTATGTGTGTCATGAAGATCAGCAGCACATGTATTTTACACTTAAGGTCACTAGCCAGCAGTTAGACGCTGGAGTTGTTTTCCGTAAATAAAGCAGCCTTCAGAAAACTATAATATAACCATTTGTACTGACTCTTTGTCTAACTTCCTAGAAATTTATTCGACCCAGTAATTTCTTCAATTCTTAGAAGCACACAACACCTTACAGAATTGGGATTCCAAATGAAGAAAGTTTGCGTTATTATCAAAATGGCCGTTTCTGAAGGTGAACCTTTTGAGACGGAACTTAGATGTGATTATACACAGAATTTTTTGGCAGAACAAGTGGAGCTTACAAACCAACAATAAGCTAAGAGAAATCATATCTCGAGTTGGAGACTGGAATACATCCTACAGTCCAACAGAAGTCAGGAAGTCATATTCATATTTTGAAATTATAAAGTTTCTTTTAATTTATTATATTTCTTCCACTTCTTTGAGTCACGAACAATACTTCAACATATTTATTTAATCTTCATGCAAACATGATCTTTCTTTGTAATTATTCATATTTTAAAAGCATAAAGTTTCTTTTAATTTATTATATTTCTTCCATTTTTATTAGAAATAATTTTTCTCCTTTTCTAGAAAAAGAGTTATAGAAGAACAGTAAATTCAACCGAGGTGAACCCAGGAGAGTGTTTATGAGTCTGTGTCTCTTGGCTTCTCAGGGTTTTAGGTAACACTTCATGTCTCCCAGAGCACGTTTAGCCCCGAGGACTTTGTGGCCACCTCTTAATTATAAGTCACCCTCTTCTCGATCAGATCATATCTATCACTGTGTCCATACGTTTAATAAAACTTATGACTTCAGTCGGAGTGGGGGAGAAGACAGTGGGGAGATCAGCCGCTGGTGGGGATGGCTCCCCACCACGACTAGCCACCTATATAAGAAGCACCTCATAGGGAAAAAATCACTCAGTGCAGCCCCCTACAGGGGCCGAGGTTAGTTGTGACCTGGCCGACTTCAAACCCAGTGCCTAGTACCCCTAGGCTCCACCATAGGTAGACTCTCACTACCTCCCCGAATCCACCCGCCGCTTTTAGGCATCCCACACTCCATATCCTTCTCATACTTCCTTCAAATGGGAGCCCCCTTAGTGAAAGGCACCCATCATACAAAATAATTTTCCTTTATTTTTCCTACATCCAAGTTTGAGAGCTAAGGGGGAAAAAAAAAACCAGAAAGAAACAAACCGGCACCTTGAACACTTCTCTCTCTCTCTCTCTGCACTGGCGCTTGCTGCTCTACTCAAAACCATGGTCTTCCCATTCAACTACCTCTGCATCTCTCTCTCCTAACCTCGCTATGTTTTAGTCCGGCGTTGCCAGACCCCACACCTTCCTAGTGGGAATCTCTGCCTTCGTCTCGCTAAAACTAGCACCTCCTTGGGAGAGAACTCTCCCTCGCGGACGACGGTTGCCGTGGCCCTACAAACATTATATTTTAAAATGTTCACACATTTTTTTTCTAGGTGTTGGCAGGTAATATTGAAAGTTTAAATAATTAAGAAATCGTAAAATCAAAATCTAGGGAATGATCCAGAAAACATGCCTATGACATAAAACAAACAAACAGAAAACAACAGGCATGAAAAAACTATTTTTTGCTTTAGTTAATTTTGGTACAAATATAAAAAGGATAAATATGTCTTACTAATCAACGACTACCTCAAGTGTGTCGGTATATTTTTATTGTGTATTTATTGCTCCATCTCCACAAATTCGAATACATTCCAAATTTTAATATTGAAGCGTTTAAATTTTTACTTTAAATTATGTTTCTTTTAAGCAAACAAAATTCGTGTACATCTCGTTTCTTTAATGTAATTATATATATCTTGTTTTAAAATAAATTGTTTAAAAAAAGTCCTCGATGATGAGGCCTGAATAGGAAAAGCGTTGAATGTTAAATGATATTTTGTCGATAAAAGAAAATTTTGTGATTTTAAAGCTTGATCAACAGCACATCGGAACAGTTCATATTTTCAAAATAATTTTTAAATGGAATTTTTATTCAATTTTTGATTTAAGGTCCGTATCTATTATGGCTTAGTTCTGTGGCATTGAATAGTGAGTGAGTTGTGCATAAAACTGTATTGCAAATAAGAGTGAAAAATAAAATTGTTTTTTTGAGGAAAATCATATTAAATTTGTCACGAATAGATCGTGACTAGAAAGAATTAGATATTGAAAGGTGTTATATTTCATGTAAGATTTCTTTAGGTGTAAAAGGTGAGGGCGAGGGTTGTAATGAAATGCGATGTGTTAGTTATATGTTAAGGTATCTGGTCACACAGAAGTGAATGATCAGTCTAAATAAAGGGCATGTGGTCCCAGAAAATTGTTCAGCATTTGTTGGTATGTGATATCTATCGTAGTTAGTTAGCAGTTGCAGCAGCACCTTCACCTTCAATGCCTTCTGTCACCTTCTGCCGCAAGACAATGCTGACCAATATTTACTAACTTCCATCATCTGTGCTTTCTATAACTGGTATTCAGTGTGTTTTGTATGCTATTGAAAGTCTGTATGCCAGGTCATAGTCGTATTCTATCCCAACGTTTCTTAACTTCCTGTTTATTATTGATCCCTCTCGCCTTAGAAGGATCCTTAGGGAGGATGATTTTTGACAGATACTGGCCAGTGAGGCGAATGACCGAAAACTACTGGGATTTAGTTACGGGCAGAAAACGGTTCTCCGCCATGAATCGGGAGTCAAGACACTATATATATATATATGATAGTAAAGTAGATCATATTAATTGAATCACTCACACCAGATGATTTTCAAGGGTTCGTTCCATAGGATAAAAGCTGTCCCATAGTTTATTTCCAAATCAATACTAGACAAACCCCATCATATTATAGTAAATGATGAAAACAAACTTTGGTGGATTAGTTACTATTTGTACTACTTAGTACTATTTGTTATGTAGTAATATGATACATCCACCTGGCCTAACTCGTATGAGCTGAAAGTAAGATCAAAAGAGATACCCGGAATCGCCTACCTTCTACCGGACCATAGCTAAATTCCTAGAACGCAAAAACGCCAGCTTTCACTAAAACACGCTCCCAAGCAATCAAGAAAAAAGGTTTGTGATCAAAGGCCTGCACCACTCAACTATTGAGAATAGGTGGGACCAAATGCTCCAATAATATTTGAAAGAGGTGACGATAGACATCATTGGTTTAGGTGGGAACGTAGTTTCCAACTTGTCATTATGAAACATGTAATCTTATAAAGATTAGTTATGTGCTTGGATGGAAAAATGTAACTTTTACTAACGAAGAGATCTTTTTCACATTCCATAGTCTATAAGTACTATAGTGTTCTAAACAATCACGAAGTTGTTTCACACGAGTGTCACTAATGATAGTTGGCTAATACTTTTAGCCTCTTCTTATAGTACTTATAAAAGTAACTTACAACATTTACAACTTGCAACATTGAGTTATTGTACATTTGTTGTCTTTATTTCGTGCAGTTCGCTCGACGAACAACTGACATGTAATTGTTCGGAGACTTGGGGATCATTTGCTTTTGTATAGCCACTTCTTAGTTGTTTAAATACGCTGGGTCTCTCATGACGAGCTTTAATTCCAGCTATTTAATATTGTTACTTTTACAATTGTTTGCCTCGATATAGAATATTTTTATTTCGAGTAGGTTTTTCTATTCTTGTTCTTGTTGAATAAATTCTCAGTAATTTTTACCAGTTATATGGATTCTAACAACTCTATATGTCCAGCAAATGGCGCATTGCGATCCTTGCATTCTAATTTGTATGCTCATATACCATATGCAGTGCAAATTCCTCCGCCCTCCCGCCATCCGAAGCCGCCCAGGACCCGTCATCACTGCATCTTTCCCATACTTTCACTCCTCATCTTACTCCTCAAAACAATAATCACCGTCCAACTGTTGAAGATTTCCTCACTTCACCTATCCCTCTCTCACTACCACCAAAAGCCGTTAACCCCTCCGAGGTTAAATATCTTCTGAAAAAATTACCTTACCGAAAATCTCCAGGATATGATCTCCTTACTCCTCGAATCCTCCAACAACTTCCTCCTAAAGCCATAATCTTCCTAACCTATATATATAATTGCATTATCCGAACGACGCACTTTCCTCTCCTCTGGAAACATTCCATTATTGTCTTATTCGCCAAACCCGGTAAACCACCCAATGACGCCTCATCTTACCGTCCAATTAGCCTACTCCCTATCCTCTCGAAAATATTTGAAAAACTCCTATTAAAACGCCTACATCCAATTGTTGAATCCAAAAACCTTTACCCTACTCATCAATTTGGTTTCCGCCAACGACATTCCACAGCTCAACAAGGCCTTCGCGTTGTTGATCACATATCCTCAGCCCTTGAAACCAAACAGTATTGCACTGCTGCCTTTCTGGACATAGCTCAAGCTTTTGACAGGGTCTGGTACGCAGGCTTGCTTTACAAGCTCAAAGGATATTTACCGCAAACCCTATTCCTAATCCTACAATCCTACCTTTCAAACCGTTTCTTCCAAGTCCGCTGTGGTTTAGAATATTCTAACTACTATCCCATTAAAGCAGGAGTTCCACAGGGCAGCGTCCTGGGTCCCACCCTCTATAATCTATACACCGCTGATGTCCCCTCTACCACCAATACCTTCTTGGCAACATTCGCAGACGACACTGCGGTCCTGTCAACCCATCCAGACCCTGATATAGCATCCCAAAACCTTCAAAAACACCTCGACGAGATCGAGTATTGGTGCAACCAATGGCGAATCAAAGTCAATGAAGGAAAATGTTCCCACATAACCTTCACCCTCTGCCGCAAGTCCTGTCCACCAGTCTTTTTAAATTCAATTCCTCTCCCTGTGTCTGAGACAGTACGGTATTTAGGCTTCCATCTTGACAAAAGACTGACATGGAACCCACACATGAGGCTAAAAAGACAAGAACTAAACAGACGCTTTGAACAACTGTACAGACTACTTTGAAGGACATCCCACCTCTCAATAGAAAACAAACTACTTATTTACAAGGTTATACTTAAGCCAATCTGGACATACGGAATAGAGCTATGGGGGACAGCAAAAAAGTCGAACATCAAGCGCATCCAATCCTTTCAATCAAAAGTCCTAAGAACAATAGTAAATGCCCCTTATTACGTCAGCAACAAAACCCTTCACAATGATCTGAATATACCCTATATTCTTGAACTCATCCCTTCCAAGTTCATAAAATTCCATAGTAACCTATCCAACCACCCTAATTCCCTAGCACAGTCATTGCACTGCACCACTCACCCCTATAATCCTCTTCGGAGATTAAAACGGCAGTGGCCTCGTGACCTGCTGTAACTAAGTGATAGTGGGAGTTCTGGCAATGGCCAGTTCCTCTAATCATGTCCTGAGCGTCTGTGGCTCTCGCGCTCTTGGTCAGCCTCCACTGGCTAGTATCCGGTGACGCGGCTGACGGAGGAGCGTGGGGGACTCCCCAAGACTCCGCTTCCTCCTTCGCATGCGAGGGAGGTGACCCTTGTGGACTTGGGGGGCCTCTGAGCTGTTTGTAAATATTGTATGAATGAGCGAGTGAATGATGAATTGTAAATATAGTATGAATGATGACATTTATTTGTAATTACTCATTGCCTAATAAAAGGCAGATTGTAATTTTATCTTAATAAAATTGATTGAAACTGAAAAAAACATATACCATATGGATAGGGCATGGGATAATTTTATTTCGGAAAATGTATGTTTTTAAGTACACTAACTGGAAAGTAAAGTTATTATGCCTGCTGGTGTTAAAATGGCCTGAATTCTAAGGCGAAGTGTATGGTTTGTAAAATGTGGTTTTAGATATCCCTGCATTTTTTTTGACAAAGTATTTATTTCGGTAAACAAAAAAAAATATTTGTTTGTCATTACCTCTTCGATGAATTCACAGAAAAATGAAAATATTACTATAAAATATAAGGATTGAGAACTTTACCGTATACATTCGAACAAAACATGAAAATTATAAGATATGCTAAAATATTATTGACAAATAGATTATGGGAATAATTTGTTGCAAGTTTAGAGTGCACAGATTATAAAGTAATGAAAGTGCGAATCAATTATATGATATTAAATATAAACAACCATAAATAATTTGGACCCTTATGAATACTTACAAATACTTCTAAGTTTTACAGTTAAGTTATCTCCTATATACAGTAAGAGTTTCTTATTCGTGTAGGATACGCACAGAATGATAATTATTACGGAATTACTGGGGATATGTTCCAAGATTACAAAATAATAACAAATAAAATAAATGTAATCAGAAATATTTTAAAAATATTATTATCAGACTTAGGCAATGGTTTAAAAAATTTAGTAATCTTTTCTTATTTTGCCCCCTTTAAAATATCTTTCAATTTGGATTGCTATTTGGCGGAGGCATTAACAATTTCCCTTTACAAAATCACAAAGCTCATTTACCGTTTGCGAACCTTCCCTCAGGTTGTTTATGCTTAATGTCAAATTTTCAGTGCTCATTGAAGCTTTATCTTCAGTGGAATGGGGATCAAACATTTCTTCCAAGTCGTTCGAGTCCATCTCATCCTATGCCAATCACAACTTGAGCAAAGGTTTCATTTAGAGTTTAATTTTTCATGGATTCTTCTTCATTACCAATTCTTAGACCAGTCACAATTTTTTCCAGCATGATTACTGTTGTGCTCGGGTTTATACCTGAGTATCTCCAATGTGGGGAGGAGACGCCTGCCGCGGGCTAGGGACACCACAAACTCTTAGCCTCCGTCCGGCGTGCGCCCAGAAAGAGATAAGGCTGTGGTCTTTCGCCCTGGCTGCCGACCTAGTCAGAGGGCAGCTTTAATTCGCTTTGATCTGACTCTTTAGAAGGTGTGTGTGCCCCGACAAAGCACTATGTTCAGAAGAAGAGGTACAGGGTAGGTTTATAGGTAGTTTATGTGGCTTGGAATGACCACAAATTCACACTCGGTATCTAAGGGTAGGCGAAAACCGTCCGGATCCCAAAGGCGGATGTGAACCGGAGAGAAGCAGACTGGATTGCCGAGGGAGACACTCCTGGTAAAATTTGCAGGTCCGCGAAGAAGAGGTCTCTCCCAAGGAGGTGCTAGTTTTAGCGAGACGAAGGCAGAGATTCCTACTAGGAAGGTGTGGGGTCTAACAAACGCCGGACTAAAACATAGCGAGGTAAGAAGAGAGATGCAGAGGTAGTTGAACGAGAAGTCCATGGTTTTGAGTAGAGCAGCAGGCGCCAGTGCAGAGAGAGGGGAGAGAGTAGTATTCCAAATGACTGTCCGATTCGTTCCCCAAATCCGTTTTTTTTTTTTTTTTTTTTTTTCTAAACCTTTTGAAGTTATACAATGAAAATATTATAAGAAACTTTGCAAATTTTTCCTCATTCTGCTATGCGCAGATGCATTTGAAGGAGTTCGTGCTACTCAACTATACAGGTTGTGGTTAATAGGAAAATAACATGAATACAAATCTAGGTGATAGGGCTTACCTTCAGTTTAAAAATCCCCAAATCCAGTCAACTGGCACCCCTTATACAGCCAGCTAGTCGTGGTGGGGGTGGGCCCCCAACAGGCGGCTAGAGAGGAAGTGGGGATGGGGCCCCACTCCCCCCCCTACTCTCACTGACGTCATAATCTTTATTAAAATTATGAAAAATAGATACATAATTTCTGATATTATTTGATGATGTAGATACAAGGTCTGATACGAGAAAAAAACATGATGTAATAGAGCTTAAAATGTTGGGTTATTAATATTATTGGAGTAAAGGCCGTCATGTTAGGTTGCAGTAACATCAACTGTATATTTGGATGCAGTTCTGTGCATGAGCTATTATATACAAGTTAATGATTGTCAACGAAAAACTTGAAGGAAAAAGGAAAGAGATAAGAAATAAGATAGGAGAAACAAATCTACTTTTTCTTTTCAAAGAAGCGTTCTGACTATAACAATTATTGGCTGTATTTTCGTATTGCTTATGAGTTTTTAGGGGTTTGTAGAATGCCCTGAAGAAGCGTCTCTATAGCGATAGTTTGTTTGACTTTGTTAACGTTTTCTGAGAAACCGTGTCAGAAGAAGTAATATGGGTTTTTGAATTGCTATCACAAAACAAATATTATTTTGTTTGTTGTTGCGTTTATTGTAGTTTATTTTTTATAATAATGCAGTTTATATTGTACTAGTAAAAAGCTGTTGTGATAATAATGTCTGAATTTTTTTTATTGTTAAGAACAACATTCTATTAAGGCACTAGGATTTATTTGTAGCGTATGAATTTTTTCCAGGAACAGGTTTCCTTCCAATATTGCTTCATTGAAATTCAATCATAAGATTGACATTTTTTTCTAATGTGCTAAAAATTAAAAACCAAATTATGCATGTTTATATTTGAATTCCTAAATTCTACTGTGAGTGCGGTTAGAGCTTGTTTTAAGTGCAAAAGAATATTTTGTTGATGGTTTATCGAGCGTTAAAATTAAAACATTAGGATTAAATTAAATCTGTATTTATTTATTATTATTAGACCATCGTCATGATTTTTAATGGATTTATGCTTTTACGCTCGCGTTTTCAGAGCTAGTGAAGTTATTATACTGCTGCGCCGTTGGTTATATATATTTAAATCAATAATTCATGGTCTTTCCTTCAATGTAGTTCATTAAATAAAACCGTTTGCGACAGCCATTTAATGCCAATTTTTTTAGTCTATCCTGTGAAATTTAGTGTTTTTGAGTTGTGTTGCTTCTTTTGGTGTCCAGAGATATTTATTAGTTACAACAGAGTCGATACTGGCAGTAGCTATTATAATTTTAGAAGAAAGTTTTTCTCTTGGTTGAGACCAATCAAAACGTTTTTCCATCTAACCGGCACACAAAAGCACATGAAGGAGGGGCCTACAGCGTAAATACCGCTGCCACAGCCCGAGTATAAAAGGACAAAGGATCCTTTATGATGCCAGTATATAAGGGACTTTATGATCCGAGGGTCAAACGTCTATAAATTGAATTAACGGAGCGTACGAGGTTTCGTAAAGTGTAACCTTTGCCGTGGCCCTAATGGTGCGCCGTGTTCTGTGCCGGATCGCCCCAGGGCCCACGATCCGGGTTCGATGGGATCAGAGCGTTCGCCGATCTTCACTCTGTGACCCTCACTGTCCGATAGCTACTGCCAATATCCCTGTAGGCATTTCTTCATCCCTGTTGAAGGGTATTCAACAATTTGTCCTTTTTCAGAATGAGTCATGTTTTAACAAACAGTAGCTTTGGAAAATTCATTGATACGAATGATTGGTAGTCACAGTAAAACCTCTCACAAAACAAAAAAATGTGTTGCTAACTGAACTTATTTTGTTTTTATTTCAGTCGGGATGAAATATTTTCTGTACCCAAAACAACACAATAATATAACTTTCACATGATCCTGAACATGTATGTGTACATACATAAGACTATTTGATTATGATGACCTTAAATATTAATTGAATTTTGATTTGTAAGCTTTTTTTTGTAAAATAGTTTTTTTGTAATTGAGCAGGTTTTTGTTTTTTTTCACTAACATTACAAAATTACGTAAATATATTATTGTGATATGGCTAAAAAATAACATGATAGGATTACCAATCATTTAAATACAGCGTGTAATTTGTTGTAAATATGAATTTACTAAGGAAAACGTAATTAAAGTTTTATTTATCTATCTGTCGAAGTGATAACAGAAGTTATGCTTGTGTCTACTTCCCTTTCATACGTGTGAACTAAACCCTAATCATCATTATTCATTTTATAGAGTAAATGTGTCATTATGAGTTGATTCATTAAAATCAAAGAGAATAATTTTCACACGTCTCCCCTCTCTCACTCCAATTTTGAGCACATACGAATATCCAAATAGAATAAGCATGCAAAATTACATCTATTACTGGTTAAATCTTCATGGGTTTAGTCAAAAGTAAAGTACCTGATACAAGGTAAGAAAAAAAACTGTTTTTATTGGAGCTTTCAGAATACACCTTTAACAAGAATGTTAACTTTTTTGTTTAGTATAATTGCACCCATTTAGATTTATTAAATATGATAATAGACTGTATGAAAGGTTAACATGTTTATCTACATAATTTAGAAACATCTTGATTCCAAGGAGCAGTAAAAATGTTATACATATTTGTCTATGATATATGCCCCGACCTTTCCAACGGTTATACTTGTGACATTATAATAAGATAATAAAAAAGCCCTGTTAATTGCAAATTAGACACTCTGACATCAAGATTATCATAGAAAGTTACATTGAACTAGATCCTGCACAACTGGACCAGCAGTAATCCGTCAGTGATACGTGCCTAGATCCGTCAGCGATAGCGAGATATAGATGTTCTAAATTATTTCCATGGGATTTCATTTCAACTGCAACGAAGTAATGTTGTTAGAATACAAATGCTAGGCTTCTTTGTCCTTTACTCTTTCCGTGGAGATTCAAACGTCATTTTGAAAAATGTCATGCACTAATATCATGCAACCTCAGACGTCACATAATGATACATTGCGTTGTTAAAATACTTATATGCTTACATTATTCTATAGAAAATACTACTGCTGTCCAAATATAAGGTAATGTTTGTGGATTAATGATTTAATAAAACAATAATTTCGTCTATTCGACAAATTTGTTTATTTGCAACCACTTTCGATTATGCTAAACAGTCATTGCGATCGCCGCAGCACACGAATACCACTTGATGTGTAATCCAATGTGATCAACGATAGATAACTTAACCCATCCACACTTAAGAATAAAATAAAATAGTAAAATATATGTAGATCCTATCTTGACAATGAAGGAGTATCACAGTGATAAAGAGGTGCGTGTCTAGCAGCTTATCTGAGAGCTTGATCAACGGTGATAAACATAATGACTGCTCATCAGTAAATTATTTAGCTATCAGAAGCTATTTCTTTCAATCATATCAAATACCAAATTAAAAATCATGAGACCTTATTAAGGGGGCAGAGAATTCGACAATGCCAACATCCGGAAAGAAATGAAGAATCTTAATACCCCAGGGCACCCTAAGAGTAGAGGAGGGATAGAAAGATTGCACAGCACCCTGAGTGACCACCCGCTGGTATACCACACGGAAAAGGGTCTGCCGGCGAATGAGGCGATGCCGAAGGCGGTGGCCGCTTACAATCATTCGTTTTCACCGCGACGGGGTTCTCCCCGTTCAAGATCCTCTTTGGGCTGCGCGAAAGACGGAGAAATGGGGCAGAGACGGTAGCAGACGAGGGAATGGCGGAGAAAATGGCGATTAATACTGTCTGTTAGAGGAAAATATATGACAAAGTCCGAGAAAGGATAACGAGGGACAAAGCGAGACGAGTGGAACGGGAAAACCTCAAAGTCCGCGATCGAATGGGGGAACTTAAAATCGGGACTATCGTCTATAAAAAACTAGGGTCAAATAGGAGCAAAGAGCTGGTGCGATATGAGGGCCCATTTAAAGTGGTCGTGATAAGGGAACACAACGTCGTGACAATTGAGAGTATACGACCCCCTAAGAAGCGGCGAAATGTCCACATAGAACAGTTAAAACTTCCACCAGGAGGGGAGGTTGTAGATCAGGAATGAGCTGGAGTGTCCTCGCAGCATACACGCGAGGAACATTGTAAATAGTAATAGTTATGTGATTTTTCCCACAGAAGTATTGTTTTGTTTTTTTCAAAGTTCAAAGTTTTTTTTTTTCAAAGTCAAAGTTTTCTTTTATGCTTTTTTTTTTTACAAGTGACAGTTGGTCTTTACGTTTATAGGATTAGAGCTTAATGTGAGGGATTACAGGCTGTGTACGGGCGGGGCTGGCCTTTGCTCCTTTGTAAAATTAGCGGAGCATTATTTGAATGGACTAAGACGTCCGAGTGTTGGACTTCAAAGTTTGCGAATGGGTGTTCGTAAACTGGTGGGGGGGGAGTTAAGTCCAGGCGCCGCTAGTGCCCAGCCTTAATCCCCAAACATATGTTATCTGTATATATGTTTACAGGTAATACCTATAGATAGAGGTATCTTGGAATAAATAAAGCTTATTGTAACAACGTTCTACGTGTTCTTATTACCAACCTTTCTTAGATTGTAATTCAATAAACATTAACTTATACATTAATACCTGCAGCATGGGATACTGATTGTACTGCTTGTACAGTACAGTGGCAGTACTGCTGCACTAATGGTTGTTTCGGAATACAAATGTATTTTTTGAGATTTTTCGTAACTTTTTCAATCCTGAAAAGAGAATATTTCGAAAGGCGAGCTTACACGGCTGACAAACGTGCCTGGTAATACACCGCTAAACATTCACTTTCCTTGCCACTGAAAGAATAGTTGGGATTGTGATCGGAATAATTCATGCCCACATTTGCATTCCTACCTTATTAGTAACTGAACCATGCACAATGCTGCATTTACTGATTTACATGTTTAGAGATTAATGTTCTTGCGGTTGGGAGCTTTGTCATCGAGGCAAGGCTTTCTGTGTTTGATGAATTATAGCTGGATGATTATTTTACTTTCAAAACTGGTCAAACGAACAAACAGAACAGTGGTATATTTCACAAATAATCAATATTTAATGGGAATTGAGTTTGTCGAATAAAAATATATATGGTTTCTTTGCAAAACCACTGTTTTAGGTCACTATGTTCTATTTTCAAGCCATAATTTGGGAATATATCTAACCACTACTCTGAATAGTAAACATGGAATTTATGGCATGTTGTAAGAATCACATATACGGTGAATAGTGTTTAAATTTCATCACAGCAATTCCGCTCCGAATACTTTTGAATAAATATGTTTCGTATTTACTTTTGTTGTAGAGATATTTATAGAAATGGACGGTTTGCTCATTGCAAACTTCGAAATCCTTCAGTCAGCAAATAGCAGGGCTAATATTCGATAAATAAGGAAGAGAGATAGATTAATAATAAATATATAATGCTTATAAACAAACGATAAATGCAAATCGATTATATTTATTGAGCCCTTGCAAAATAAAACTAAATGAACAACTCTCCATAAACAATGTCTATTCTCTCTTAGCAGATTGATTTCCCGTTGGGCAAAGCAATGCTTTAGATTCAGTGTTTAAAAAAAAGGCTCCTTATCAAATGAAATTTGGAACTAATATTCTTACCATCTCACAAAATGCTGCGAGAATGGGAATTCTCAATCGAGCCTCCTTTAATCCTTTAATCGATCATATTTCCCACAGATCTGCTGTTTTGGACTTCTGGAATATTTAAAACGTGTGTCCTTCTTAGTTGTATATTTTCTGAGCTGACCACGATATATTCATTTTATGATTTCATTTTTCTGTTTAACAGAGCCAAATAGCCACAAAGATAGTGGATTTAAATATTTCTATATAAATATGTCAAACATACTAGAAAGTATTTTGAAAATGCTACTTCTAAAATCTTTCGTGTGCTGATTTGTTAAAATAAAAAAAAGAGAGTATGTTCCAGATATTATTTTGAATTGAAACTTGAGATCAATTAGTTTTTGATCTTCTAAAACTTTCTACGAATAAAACGGCTCACGAATAAACAAGCATATGCCCAATAAACTACAAATGATTTACAGTTTCGTTTTATTCCCTATTTCTTCCTCAGAATTTATCGTGCCGTATGGCCATTAATATGACTGCTAGATGTAATGGCGTCGGGAACAAGGCATTCATTCACACGTTGTGTACCGACTCATTTGCTAAAGGAACAGTCCTCGAGTATGATATGAAATACAAGCGAGGTAATAGAATTAATTGGTGAAAGTATATATTTTATACTTGTATCTTCTGTATAAAATAAGTACTGTTTGTGAGCTTTCAGAATATTGCTCTATTGTTTATTTTTAGATTAAAAAAGTGTTTTACAACTGACCTAGAAATTACTGTTTGGATTGCAGTTTTTAGTTAAGTGATTTACATGTTTTTAATATTTAGCTTTCATTTACAGTCATAGTTCCAAGGATACGTATTCCCGTATTTAGTCCTTGTCCGGGTAAAATTTACATTTTATTTTTACCATTGTCTTTTCGATAGCCGGACTCCACACTTTTATTTTCAGAAGGTTGTATACGCTTGATGTTCTACTTTTTTGCTGTCCACCCTAGCTCTATTCCGTATGTTCAAATTGGCTTTCTGTAAGCTTTAAGTATAAATTTGTAAATTAGTTATTTATTTTTCATCGAGAGATGCGATTTCCTTCAAAGTATCCTATACAGTTCTGTCGAGATGGAATCTAAATTCCATAGTATCTCTGATACAGGAAGAGGGATAGAATAAAAAAAAAGTTGTATAGGTTATAGAAAATAGAACCCAGCACACTGTCATGTGGAACTCCTGCTTGTATGCAATAGTAGTTAGAATATTCTTATCCTCAGCAGAGTTGGAAGAAGAGGGTTAAAAGGTAGGACTGTAGGATTAGGAAAATGGTCTGTGGTAAATATCTTTTCAGCTTTTAGAGCAAACCTGCGTACCGAACCCTGTAGTTGGGAGGTTTACTGGGTTTGGCGAATAGGACAATAATGGAATGTTTCCAGAGGAGAGGAGGGTGCTTCGTTCGGATAATGCAATTATAATAAATGTAAGAAAAGGGTGTGTGGTAAATATATTTTACACTTGAAAAGCAAACCTGCTGCTATACCCTGGCGAAAGCTTGTGCTATGTCCAGAAACGCACCAGTGCAGTACTGTTTGGTTTCAAGGGCTGACCTCTTTAACTTAAGAATCTCTCGCCCAGGTGGCATCAAACACCAAGCGCATTGTGATTATTTCTCAAACGTATTTATAATTTAAGGACCTGTGTTATAATGCTTTTAATTGTTGATATACTGTAGTTTTTGAAGTCTAATATAACTCTTTTACGTTTTTATTAGACGCCCCATATTTACTTGTTAAGCATGAAGTTAGTAATAATTATCGATTCCCCATCACCTTTATTAGTCAGTTTAGTTCAGTCACGTATAATGTATTGTAATCATTATACTTGTTTATTCATTATATAATTTTTATAAAATAACAAAACCTGTATATAATGTAGCAATGCTACAGGAAATACAGAAATAATTTGTAAATAGATTCTCCTGAGGATCAATAATTATATATGTAATTATCTGTAAATTTAAAGGGGCTATGAAGGAAAAAAATAAAAATACAAATTAATTAAGGATTGACAGGATTGATATTATCTTAAAATTGTTTAAACTTTATACACTTAAGTGCAATTTTAAGAGTTCACGTGTTTTATTACTAAATTAGCTTTAGACTATTAAAAAGTTAAATAAACTCAGTGTAACAGTATAGTGGAAACAGACGCTGTTAGAAGACTGAACCTACAGAGGAGTGGGAGGAATCTGTTACTACGTCAAAGGTAACGCTCAAATCCTTTGTTCTGAGACTTAAATAGGCAAATATTTAAACCACGGTCCAAATATGCACGATTTCCAGCTACTAAAAAGAGTGCAAGCGTGCTCTCCCTCAGACCCCAGGAGTTCGAACAGCGAACGTTTTTAACACGTTGCCGCACACTTTTAATTTGACGATCGTGCTCAGAAACACATTTTTTTTTTCAATTGTTTATGACTGCCAGATGAAATCGAGTGTAAGTTGTATGTTTGGAAGTGAAAATTATCACGTTTGGCTACATTTTTTCCAAAAAAACTGTCGACTGCTTTAACCGTCATTTGCTAATCATGTCATTTTTTCCCTTCCCGGAGCAAATGACGGCTATGACCGTCGTGACGACTATACGGGATTTGCTTTACTAATTCAAAATGATTCCTATGAATAAAAGAGAGTAAATAGGTGTAATCTTAATGTGTAAGTAAACTTAACACAAGAAAATCAGTTTGAAATATGTGAATGCTGCTTGAAAATTAACGAGAATTGGCTGGAGTATGGAGTAAATTTTGTTTAATTTTTGGGTACTGCTGTCAACATGTCCAGTATAATGTCCATTGATGCATCGTAGTAGCTGTTCAAACCGGCGACCCGTCATAGTGTACGCAAATATTGGTGAATAGTAAAGAGGATTATCAGTAAACAAGTGTCGATTTTTTTTATTGATAAAAATGTGCACGACGGCTATAGCCGTCGTGTGCCTACATATCCTCCCCTAAGACTCGGTCGTACAGCTACGACCTAACCAGACTCCTAGCTTAATTTAAAGTAGAGAACTACCGTATAGCCTAAAGTCAGCAGGACACAAAAGTGTTCTGCCACACCTCGCAAGATCAGCAGCAAACCATCGCTGCTATCCGAGAATTAAATAGCCCATTTCATACCTTCGCCCCCAGAGGAACCAAACTTAATCAAAAAAATTAATTGCACGGCTTCAACCTTACTTATCCGCTTAAGGAGATAAAAGCCCATATAATAACCATAGAAGGGATAATCAATATATATTGATTACGCCGCTCCAACCAATATGGTGCTAAGACGGAGATCGAACCGATCCTCGTCATCGGTGACCACTCCCTGATGGCGGAGAAGATCAAGAAGGTCCGTCATATTAATAATGTGCTCTTTCGAGTGAGCACATTTCATGAAAAAAGGGGCATCCTCATGTGCCTGAACTGCCAGGAGCACGGTCACACGAGGTGGTACTGCTTTAAACAAACCGTCAAAAAAGTGTGTGAGGTGTAGCCTACCTCACGAAACAAAAGACTGCCCCAGGGACGCCTCAATTCCCCTACGGTGTGCAAATTGCGGGGAAGGCTATGTAGCCTCCTATCAACAGTGCCTGTGCAGGCTTAAACTCCTACAGGCCACGGAACTTCGACGCCAGGCTCCAAATATTTCAGCCGGGCCGAAAAAAGCTACATACATGATTGCCCCCCCTTCACCACGACAAACTGCCTCCTACTCACAGGTGACTTCCGGCCAACCTGGGTGCCTGAAGAAATCCCAGCACCCCTGCCTCAACCCGCTTCTAACACAGACGCTATGTCCAATATGATGAGTGCCATGCTCACAGCAATAAACCAGCTGACCTCCCAGCTCACCGGCTGGTTTGAGACGCAGCGACAGATTAGGTGAGGTTAGCAAATGCGAAAGCCGGTGAGACCTCTGTCGTACTGTTTTTAGTTTACTACGAATGTGAGTAGAGAAATGGAGATGCCTATCCATTTTTATACCCAGATAGTAGAATGAGGAAACTGGCGAGTTCCCTTGTCCTCCTATACTATATGATTTTGGCAAAGCTTTTTTGCCCTTTTGGTAAGAGAAGATTACGCAGTCGGTCTTCCCGGCGTTCACACTAATGTTCAATTTGCCTAGCCTGTCACTGATTACGTTGCAAACTGACTCAGCCTGTGTGAGTGCTCTTTGTGCAATTATGCTGTTGCTGTAAACCGCAATGTCGTCGGCAAAAGCGATTACCGTCGCTTTCTTATAGTTTGTTCCATTAATTTCAGATGTGTACATGCTGAAAAGAAGCGGAGACAACTTGAGGAACTCCACAAGTCAGACGGAATGGGTTAGAGAGGCAAACACCCACCCTTACCCTCACCGATCTGTCCGTCAAGAAGGAAACCAACATCATGTATAGCTGCTCTGGGAAATCCAACTCACAAAGCTGTCGACACAGTATCCCGTGGGACACTGAGTCGAAAGCCTGCGTACAGTCCAATGAGATCATAGCAGTTGCTGTATTCTTGTTGATACCGAGGGTGGTGTCCGTCTGTACCCTGACAAGCGGATGTTCTGTACTCAGATGAGCCTGGAACCCTGTCTGTTCGTACGGAATAATAGCATTTTCTGAACAAAACTGCTTCCGGTAGTTCAGAATAATCCTTATAACTTCAAATTTTGTGCTTTTCCATTTAATTTAGAAAAATCATTTATTAATATCGAGTACTACTTCTTTTCACTTGTATTACGGCCTTACAACGACAGTTAAATAATATTGTTCGAGGATAGTATTTTAGAAAACTTTATTATGAATAACATTCAAAACACTGGAATATATACAAATATTAATGAATTACAGCATTAGGACATTCCTCGACGAAGGTTTAAGGACAAGTGTCGGGTTTTTGGGTGTGGGTGCTGGATGCAGGTAGTTTTAGGGCTAGACGGGTTGTAAAAGAGGGACAAATACAAAGGAAGGGTTGACCTTCCTCAACTAAAGCAAACATTTTTAGCTAAAAAGGAATATTACATAACTGACGATGCTTGGTCCGCATAAGATTTCGGATGCGATATTGGGAACTTATTAGCCCTTTTCCTGTAATACTGGTTCCAAGTTTCTGAGATTCTCAGGCCGGTTTAATTGGTCCTTGACACGACGCCCAAGGTGTTCCCATAGGTGCTCGATCGGATTCAGGTAGGGACCTAGTGCTGACTGTGAATAAGACTGAGGTCCACTGTCGTATATCCCAAAGTAGGTATTCCTATGCAAATAAAGTTCAGGTAATTTTATGATGCCTATTTGAAGGTGGAATGTTTTTAGGAATTCTTGAAGTCAGCTGCATCTGCCATAATCTTTTTCTCACCGTGTGAGCAAAAACACGTAACTCAGTAGCACGGTTTAGATCATTGAGAAGGTAACGAGCAGTTGAAAAAAAAGGTTCCGTAAGGCCTGGAGTCTGAGAAATCTGTCTTGCACTTGCTTCCTTTCTAAGAACTTGTCTAAGATATCTGAGGTCTTAAGATATTTAGGATCATGAGTCAAAATGAGGAATCCAACCACTAATAACGTTGCCACAACCTCCAAATCATAGAATGTGCAGCCACTAGACGGATTCCAACTTGACGCTGGGAATGCCCTTTCTCCAGCAAAGTGACAGCTTTAGACACTTAAACTTCATCAAAGTTCCTTCGTTGAACTCTATTTGCATTCATTATTAAAGTAAACGAATACAAAATTGATTGGTTATCCCGCCCGACAGGAATGAAGAATGTGAACTTGTAGGTTTGTTATTGGTTTTCATTGAAACGAGCATATTATGAACCAATGTAAATTTAAATTATTATGAAACCTATGTAAATAGTTTAAATTATTAGAGAACATCTTCGTTTATTTTGCGTGTCAACATCGAATTTTAAATCAGTTCAACAACTAAATTATAACTTCAAAACAACATGACTCTTTAATGTTTTTGAGTTTATTTGTTTAGCCTTAAATTGCATTAACATGTCTGGCACAGCTATAGTCTGAAAGGTTTTTAACCAATAGACCAACGGTACGCTTCCCTAATAAAACTTTCTTGCCCACCTTCACAAACTCTTGCTTTTTTGTATTCCGACGACAAATATACTTCCGTCAACAAGAACTTCCGTCACACCTTACTTTGCTCCCAGCGGACCTGAAGCCTAACAAAGTTTGTGTATTTTGTTGAGAGCATTGACTGCATTGCAGCATTATATTTACAAAGCAAGTGAAAAGGTATCGACGAAAAAATATGCATTATAATAGTATCACCTTTAGGAGTTACTACATACTTATACGGGTTTATAAGCAAATTATATCCTTTTTGTGAAACATTATTTATTTAACTATTTAAGTAAAAGAAAGGTCTCGCAGGACTTACAAAATAGTTGCATTAATATCCATAAATCAATTTACTTTTATGTACTTCGCATGCATCGTTTTCGTCATGCTTAATGCCTGATTAGTTACGCCAAGTTCATACTTCGTTATATTAATTTGTACCGATCAAGCAGCATTCTAAAAATATATGTCAGGATCTATTTTATACGAGATAGACCGGCTAAATGCCTCTGAATAAAATGGTCACATAAGGAATCGAACTAGTCAAGCATTGGACAATAATATAACTTCTTTACTCTGCTAAAATTACAATCTGCCACATTGAGCTATAAGTAATTGAGATAAATGTTCTCATTCATACAATATATACAATTCATCATTCTCTCGCTCATTCATACTATATTTACAAACAGCTCAGAGGCCTCCCAAATCCACATGGTTATCATCTCTCCCGCATGTGAAAGAGGAAGAGGAGTCTTGGGAAGTCCCCCACGCTCCCCCGTCAGCCGCTTCACTGCATACGAGCCAGTGGTCGCTGACGAAGAACGCGAGAGAGACATGATTGGAGAAACTGGCCATTGCCAGGACGCATTTATAGCAGGTCACGAGGCCACTGCCGTTTCATTCTCCGAGGAGGATTATAGGGATGAGTGGAGCAGTGCAATGACTGTGTTAGGGAATTAGGGTGGTTGGATATGTTACTATGGGATTTCATGAACTTAAAAGAGATCAGTTCAAGAATGTAGGGCATATTAAGATCGTTATGAAGGGGTATGTTGCTGACGTAATAAGGGGCATTTACTATTGTTCTCAGAACTGTCGATTGAAAGGATTTGATACGGTTGAGGTTCGTCTTTTTTGCTGTCCCCCATAGCTCTATTCCGTGTGTCCAGACTGACTTCAGTATAACTTAGTAGATAAGTTATTTATTTTCCATTGAGAGATGGGATGTCCTTTGGAGTAGTCTGTACAGTTGTCCAAAGCGTCTGTTTAGTTCTTGTCTTTTTAGTCTCGTATGTTGGTTCCAGGTCAGTCGTTTGTCGAAATGGAAGCCTAAATACCGTACTGCCTCGGATACAGGAAGAGGAATGTGGGAACAGTTTGCTCCATTAAATTTAATCCGTCATTGGTTGCACCAATGCTCGATCTGACCAAGGTGTTTTTGAAGGTTATAAGATGCTATATCGGGGCCCGAGTGGTGATGACAAGACTGCAGTGTCATCTTCAAATGTGGCCAAGAAGGTATTGGGTGTAGAGGGGACATCGGAGGTGTATAGGTTATAGAGAATAGGATCCAGGATCCACTGCCCTGTGGAACTGTTTTACAGGATAGTAAATAGAATATTCTAAGCCACAGCGGACTTGAAGTAAGCGGTTTGAAAGATAAGACTGTAGAATTGGGAAAAGGGTCTGTGGTAAATATCTATTTAGCTTGTAGAGCAAACCTGCGTGCCGAACCCTGTCAAAAGCTTGAGCTATATCGAGAAAGGCAGCAGTGCAATACTGTTTGGTTTAAAGAGCTGAGGAGAGTGATCAACAACGCAAAGGCCATGTTGATTAGTGCAATGTCATTGACGGAAACGAAATTGGTGTGTAGGAAAAAGGTTTTTGGATTCAACAATTGGAAGTAGACGTTTTAATGAAACAGGATAATACCTTAGGATTTTTTTAGTTACATTCCACAGGGAGTTTTCCCTGGTAGACAGAGAGGAGAGGTGGGAATTGAAATAATCAGAACGGAAGGACGCCAATTGCCGCTTTGCCAATCTGCAGTACTGATTGTAAGTGCGGTGATCAGCAAGATGTCGGGATCTTTGTCACACTGTTCTGGAGCGACGTTTGTATTGGATTAGATCTTCGAGATGCTGAGGTAAACGTCATAGTAGTAAAAGAATGAACTTTATCATCAAGGTCTTAAGATGTTTTCAGGGACACTTTGTATTCTACGGAATCTGTAATTTTAATTTTACGGAATTTTAAATAAAAAATAGATGTTCATGGGGAGATTCGATTTTACGAAATTTACGCCAGAGGTGTAGACAGACGGTGGCGCTCAGCTAATCCTGCCTCATTCACGTTGATCACAACTGAGTCACGCATTTAATCATAAACATGGAATAATTTCATGGAAATGAATAACTTTACTTTATATGGCACCATTAAGAGCTATATTTCTCAAGGAGTAAATAAAATGCCCCACAAATACGTGGCGCACTTAAAAAAATTCTAATATTAGCTTCACTCGTGACCTGCTATAACAGCTTCGCTCGTCCTGAGCGTCTGTGACTATCACGCTCTTGGTCAGCCTCCACTGGCTCTTATCCAGTGACGCGGCTGACAAAGGAGCACGGGGGACTTCCCAAGACTCCGCTTCCACGTGAGGGAGGGGACAACCATGTGGACTTGGGTGGCCTCTGGGCTGTTTGTATATATAGTATGAATGAGCGAGTGAATGAAAATTGTAAATTAGTATGAATGAGATCATTTATCACAATTACTTTTAGCCCAATCAGGCAGATTGTAATTTTATCATAATAAAGTTATTGTTAATCTGAAAAAAAGTATATTAGCTTCCTAATGTTTATTTTCACTTTAATTCTTTTTTAACTAATATTAAACGTTTTCAGCGATAATGGGCTATAAATATGAAGTAAAACCTCAATAAATATGCAACTTGTGTAAGTGATCTCTAAAAATTAGCAAATGGTTTTTTGTTTTTTTTAAATTACATTTAAAAAATGGTTCTGACGATCAAGCCCGTGTTGCTTTAGTGAAAGAGGGTCAGAGGCAAATATAAGCAGACCGTGCATTCATTGGTTTTACCAAAGACTACAGTTTGGAGAGTACACGTTACCGTGAGACATATTGTGCAATCGCAGACCCGGAGCTAGGCCTCGAGTGAACGAGCCGAGAGATGACCAGTTTATTGTCTAACGTGTAGTACTCACGCTTCAGAATCGGGTTTCAACTGGCACCGAGACTTCTTCTCTTCGTACAGCTCGGGTAGTAGCAATATGAACAGACACTGTTAGAAGAATTGCTGAAGTGAATTTAAACCCTATGATGTTGTCATGTTCACTAAAATAGTCTTTTAGACATTTTTCCAAAGGAGTTGTATTATCTATATCTTTTATGACTTACGAGGTAATCTTTTCTTGGATTGGCATTGTCAGATAGGGGCGGAAAGTAAGTGTATGGTGAATGTCCTGAGAGTGTGGTTATTAGTTGTCAAATTTGCTAAATTCTGTTGTCATTATTATGTTTAGTTAATTTCTGAGTCGTTTTGCCACTTCATTAGAAGTTTATCTTTCTGGATGATGTCTGGTTCTTTACCAGCTGGACCGTGCTACTATTTTTCCTTGTTTTTCCTGTAGATGTGTTGGGGAAGGAGTGGGTATATCGTTGTTAGTACTTAGAGGATTGTCTGCTGGAATTTAAAATTATTTAAAATGATCTGTCTATGTTTTCTATAGTTTGAGTGATATCATGATGGGAGCAGTTTTAATATTGTCAAAATACAGCTCAGTAGTTAAGGATTCCCTTCAATTATGATTAAGTTCGAGGGAACTATGATTCGATGTTTGTCTGATGTACATGCATGCGTGTAAGGAAGCTGAGGCTTCTAAATTTGTTTACGATGCTTAGTAGTTTTCTGCTTCTGTGGTTAGAGACATCAATGAGCACGTCTTCGTTATGGTCCTCGTCAGCTATTAATCAAGGATCGAGGCTATCAAAGAAGTCCGCTATTTCCTCCAGAATCAATGGTTAATTGATTAGGAAGCTTACTCAGGTGATAATAATGGGAATAGAAGTAAACAACAGTTGATGCAGTATGTGAGTTGATAGCGTGTGGCAATAATGCGTAGTATCGTGTCTTTGCGTATGGATGGTGAAGTGCCAGTGTGGGCTGTACCTCGTTGGGGGTTCCTCCTCTATTTGGTTTGTAACGAACGCGATATGTGCGACGTAATTAAAAGATATTTTAGCTACTGGTAATGATAAGTAATTTATTTACATATAGTGCAGAGGCACTCTGACCGCAATCTGAACCTAATTAAATTAACAAGGAAATAGACAATTAACCCACTGACTCCGAAATTCACAACCACGTGCTGCAGCTTACAATCAATTAGAATATCAGCTGAGGACAGTAAAGTTAAAATAGGCTGTCTGTATGAAACAGTATTTGCTTATATAACGGCAGACTCCATGATGGTATCACGATAGGGGCATATGAAGATGATTTTGTAATTAATATTATATATTATTTATTACGTCACCAACAAAACCCTTCATAATGATCTTAATATACCCTACATTCTTGAACTCATGCCTTTCAAATTCATGAAATTCCATAGTAACCTATCCAACCACCCTAATCCCGTAGCACAGTCATTGCACTGCTCCACTCATCCCTATAATCCTCCCTGGAGACTGAAACGGCAGTGGCTTCGTGACCTACTATAAATGCGCACAGTGGGAGTCCTGGCAATGGCCAGTTTCTCCAATCATGCCCTGAGCGTATGTGGCTCTCGCGCTCTTCGTCAGCCTCCGCTGGCTCGTATCCGGTGACGTGGCTGGTGGGGAGCGTGGGGGACTTCCCGAGACTCTTTCCTCTTTCGCTTGCGAGGGAGGCAACAACCTGGGCTGTTTGTAAATGTTTGTAAATATTGTATGAATGTGCGAACGAATGATGAATTGTAAATATGGTATGAATGAAAACACTTATCTCAATTATTTATTGCCTATTAAGTATAGGCGGATTGTAATTTCATCATAATAAAGTTGTCATTGAATAAAAAAAATAGATTTGTTACGTCTTGACCACGAAATTTATACAGCAAATCAAAGTGGGTCCCCAACGAATCTCCTTATGGCCATAAATATTCATAAAAAAGCCTACAGAAAACAAAGCCCTGTACCAGGAGGTTAATGAGTAATTACGGTTGCGAAGTCTACATTACCGGCCCAACATCCGGGAATGAATGGGGTCCGAGGACAGCCAACGAAGAGGCCACTAAATTGGTGACCTCTAGAGATGGCACACCTGAACTGGTTCACACTCTATTCGACCTTGAATGTACTTTCCCGTTTCTTCTAGGTGCCGGATCGAAGGTGTCACTCGGCTTCTGCAGTCCTGCTATTGACAGTCAGTTTGTTATTGTTTCTTCGCCAGAGTATCATTCATCTTGAATAGCACAGTAGGTTCAGTAGTCACCCTCTTCTCTTTGCTTTACACAGTCTTCTGTGAAATGTTTTTAGCCAATTTTGGATTTGTTTTAGCAGTATTTAGGCACATGGCGCCGTTGCTGCCATCATTGCCATCGTGGCACTTATCTCCTTTTTCTGTGCTTCTAACGTGGAATTTTGACAAAACAAGTTTTCTTCTTTAAAGATCCTTGTGTTGTTGGCTTGGGGCTGTAAATTGACGAATAATGTTGGTTTTTCTGTATAGGACGTTGTGGATGTTCTTTTTAGTTCTTTAATCTTCTTGTTTAGTTGAAGAATCTTGTTCAGGAGTAAATAAGGACGTTGAAACCTCGAGCTACCATTTTTCCGGCATTTAAACGTTTTAATAGTTCGAGGGTGTTCTGAGGTAACGGTAGAATTCGTTGATGAATGAATGATTATTGTCCATTTTTCTTGTGACAATGTATAGGTTCTTTTAAGTTAAGTCTGCTTGTTGTGTAAAGCTATGAGTATGTTGAGTTGGTTAGGTGTTGGTTAAGTGCGGTGTTAAAAATATTAACGTTTGAGAAGTTTGTGCCTTTACCTAGTTGGTATTGGTGTCTATTTTAACCTAATTTATAATCTTTTAAATTTTATAATATAGTCGTGGTATAAAGTGAAGAATTTTTTGTTTAATATATGCTTTTTTTGTATTATTAACAAATTTGTATACAGCAATCTATCGTTACCTACAGGAAATATCCTTTTTATTCCTCTTTAGCTAAGTTACTAATGATATCTTACAAGGCCTAATAAAATAATATAATACAAGGCCTTTTTTCGTTCAGGACGTTTAAAATTCTTGGAAAAATGTTTTCCGTCACTTAGTAATGACATCACGCATCTTGGTACTTGAGAATTTTCTTTTTTTATACCTCCTCCCACAATACCACTCGTTGACCTATCTATTTATTGTATACCCTCCTCGTATAGGAATATTTGCTAATAAACTTACTCACTTCAACCTTTAAACTGATTTCTTTTCAATTATTTCACCCAGTTATAGCTACTTCAGATTTCTTGTGATACATGAAATTTCTTATGTTTTACTCAACCATGCCAAACTATTAATTTTAATCACCAATTTAACATTAATATCAAACCTTACAATTAAGGAGTCAGGGAAAACGAAATTGTCTAATCAGTTTAACACTCTAGAAGATGAACAGTATAATCCGAATAGCTTTGACTGTTGGTGTTCAATTCTGCAATAATTAATATTAAGTTTGTAAAGCGGCACTGCCTAGATAAGAGGGAGGTTTTTTTATTGTTGTCCGCCATGTTTTTTTTCTGCTGTCGCTCGTTGTTCTGATAAGTGCTCTCTCACTAAATAACTTTGTATTACTTTTGATAATAAACATTTATTTGTACCACTCCTTATTAGTTAACCTTAATCTAACAGGTTATGGGCCCAGCAGGTGAAATGTTTATTCTTTCGTTGTGAAAGTTTCGGGATGTGATTGTGGTTAGAGAGCACACGAGTTTGTTTCGGACTATTTCACATTCGTTTTCGGTCGGTTTAAATTATGACTTCACCAGGTTCAAATGTTTCACCGTTTGGCATGTTTGGTGTTAAACCATTTGATGGACAAAATTTCGCGCATTGGTTCTTTCGGATAAAATTGGTGTTAGAACAGAATGAAGTCCTTCACGTACTTACAGAGGGCCCTCCTGTAGATGCCAATGAATTGAAAACTTTCAAAGCCACCGATGTTAAGGCTAGAACTATTTTGATAGGTTGCATGTCTGATAACATCCTGATTTTAATAAAAGATAAAACTTCAGCAAAAGAAATCGTGGACACTCTGTCAAAAACTTATGAGAGAACCGGAATGAAAAGTGTTGTGATGGCACAGAAATCATGGAGAAAAATGGAGTATAAGTTCAAGAAACCTCTTCAGAAATTCCTTTAAGAGTTCGAGACTAGGGCAGCTGAACTAAGGATGGCAGGTGGTAAGCTAGAAAATGAAGATGTCATACATCAGTTATTGGGTGCCATGCCACCCGAATTTGATTCAGTGGTTTCCGCTCTTGATATTTTATGTTGCAGCAAGCAGAGTGAGATAACTTTGGATTACATTAGAAATACTCTTTTAGCTGAAGAAGAGAGAATATTGAAAAAGGAAGGGTCTCAGCCTCACAACGCATTTTCATATGCAAAAAACAAATTCAAAAAACGGTTTCATATGTTATTATTGCAAGGCTCAGGGTCACACGAAAAAATATTTCCCTAAATTAATGAATAGAAACAAAGAGAAGGCAGCACTGTAGAGGAGGATTTTTCATTTTTTACTTCTGAAAATTCCAAAGTAAACAAAGAAATGCTGCTGTGTTCTGAACAGTTGACGGACATTGTTTTTGTTATCGATAGTGGAGCTAGCTGTCATCTTGTACAGGCTTGTTTTAAAAAATTTGTCACTAATTTGATTGATTTGGACATGGAAATTAGTGTAGCCAAGGCGGGCCAAACTATAAAAGCTGTAAACAAGGGTACTATCTCGTGCTTATCCGACTTTGGTGACACCATACGGATTAATGATGTCTTGGTATGTAATAATCTTTCATTTAATCTATTATCAGTTCGAAAATTAGAAGAAAAAGGTTGCAAGATCATTTTCGAGGAGTCAAGTGTAAAAATTATTTTCAGAAACAAAATTTTGAGTATTCGGGCGTTTATATGTTATTAAGCTCAAGTTATTATTGGAAAATCCCAATGTTTCAACTTTGAATAATGAATTAATGCACCGGAGAATGGGGCATTCTTCCAAGTATCCAGTTACTATGTGTGACATATGCATTAAAAGGAAACAGACCAAGCTTCCTTATTGTAATACACCAGAAGAAAGAAAGCCTTCTAGACCTCTCCAAGTTGTTTCATCGGATGTATGTGGAAAAATATTACCCAAACGTGGCTATAATTACTTTGTCACTTTTATTGATCATTATAGCAATTTTCGTTGTACATATTTGCTAAGGAATAAGTCCGAAGTTTTTCAAAAATTTAAATCATTCAAGACTATGGCGGAAGTTAAATTTAGACTATTAATTGAAAACATACGTTGTGACAGAGGTGGTGAATATGTGCCTAATGAGTTTGTACGTTTTTGTGATTCAGAGGGTATTAGAATAAGCTACACCATGCCCAGGAATCCTTCACAAAACGGAAAAGCAGAACGAATGAATATAACCATATTGGAAAAGGCGAGATGTCTTTTGTTTGACAGTGATTTTAAGAGGGAAATGTGGGGTGAGTCAATTATGACAGCTACCTACTTAATCAACAGATTGCCTACTTCTACTCTACCAAATGATGTAACGCCTGCAGAAAGATGGTATGGCTTTAAACCTGATTTAGGTAAAATTAAGATATTTGGTTGTCCTGTTTATTCATTGATCCATGAAGAGGATAGGAATGGAAAACTGTGTGAGCGTTCTAAGAGACTTTTTATGGCAGGGTACTGTGACAATGGTTACAGATTATGGAATCCAAATAAGAGGAAAATTGAATTTGCTAGGAATGTCATATTCAATGAATCTAGGACAACCGATTTGACAAATGAAGGCCAATGAAGCTCCTTGGGTTGACCATGAGACCAAATCTGAAGTCTCTCAGTCTTCAGATTTTGAGTAATTTTACAGCCTATGAAGGATGAAGATTTTCGATCAGACAAGAATATTGACGCTGCTCAGAAGACCTCAAGAATTAGAAAGCCTCCAAAGTATGTATGATGCATTAGCTCTATCTGCATCATCAGATCTAGATGTTCCCAATAATTATTCTGAGGCGGTTCAGGATGCGGGTTGGAAACAAGCAATTGACGAAGAATTAAAATCATTGGAAGACAGCGATACTTGGGAGGTGGTGAATTGTCCTCCAGATGCCACAGTAATCGACAGTCGGTGGGTTTTCACTACAAAGATTGTCGATGGAGCAGTAATAAAGAAAGCTCGGCTTGTTGCAAGGGGCTACCAACAACCCTCACTTGAGGATGAGAACATCTTTGCACCTGTTGCACGTCTTACTACGCTGCGGGTCCGCTGGCTGTTGCTGTTGAACGAAGTTTGCATATCCATCAACTTGATGTTAGATCAGCTTTTTTAAAAAGCCATCTGCCAGTGTCTGGGTTTATGAAGCCTCCTGATGGGCTTAAGTGTGGTGATGTAGAAGTGTTTAAATTAATAAAAGCTTTGTATGGTTTTAAACAAGGCCCAAAAGCATGGAATGATTTTGTCAATGATATATTTATAAAAGTCGGGTTTTCTAGATCTCAAAGGGACCCTTGTTTATATGTTAAGGGATCAACATTTATTTTAGTATGGGTTGATGATTTCCTTTTAGTATCTGAGTCATTAAATGATCTTCAAGGTCTTAAATCTCATTTAATTGCTGTTATTGGTGTTAGGGATCTAACTTCATCTGAAGAATTGCAATTTTTGGGCATAAAAATTCTTAGGAATGGGAATGGCAGTGTTATGCTAGGTCAAACCGCTCTTATTTGGAAAATTATTTCAAGATTTAATATGACCGACTGTAAGCCTAGTAAGATACCAATTCAACCTAAACTCAATTTGACCAAATCTAATAATATTGATGTAAATTTTAAAGTCCCTTATAAAGAACTAGTTGGAAGTTTGGTGTATCTTATGTTATGCACCCGCCGTTTTTGCGTTTCTTATTTTGGAAGATTCCAAAACTGTTATGATGTAAGCCATTGGAAGCATTTGAAACATATAATTAGATACTTGAAGCATACTTTATGTATAGGTTTAAATTTTCAAAAACCTGAGAGTAACACTTTTGATATTTATGTTTTTGTAGATGCTGATTATGCGTTTGATGTTAACGATAGGAAAAGCATTTCAGGTTTCGTAATTAAAATTAATGATAATGCAATTCGTTGGTGTTCTAAGAAGCAATCCATGGTTGCTCTTAGTTCTTGTGAAGCAGAATATTACGCTCTTGCTTTCAGTTTATTGGAATTTTTCTGGAAGAGTTGGTATTTGAATTGTTTAATATTAGAAATTCTATTATAGTTTTTGAAGACAACCAAGGAATCATTAAGATTGCCCAAACTATGGAAACCAAGAGATCTAAACATTTTGATGTTAGATTTAATTTTGTTAAAGACTTAATTTCTCGGGGTAGAATAAAATTAATATATATAGAGTCTCATGAACAGTTGGGTGACTTAATGACTAAGGAATTGTCTTTAAATAAACTTGTTTATTTTTGTAATAAATTGAACCTAATAAATGTTTAACTTTGTATTTATTTTTGATTTGTAGAATTGGGAGAGGGTGTTGGTGTTCAATTCTACAATAATAGTTTGTAAGGTGGCACTGCCTAGATAAGAGGGAGGTTTTTTTTTTGTCCACCATGTTTTTTTTCTGCTGTCGCTCGTTGTTCTAATAAGTGCTCTCTCACTAAATAACTTTGTATTAATTTTGATAATTAACATTTATTTGTACCACTGCTTATTAGTTAACCTTAATATAACATTGACACGCATTGACCAAAGGTAACACTGTCCCTCCTAGCAATCTGTTTAACTCATTCTTTATCAGGAAATCATTGTCTCTAGCCACCTCATTTCATTTTCTGACAACTTGTAATATTTTTATAACATTTTACTCATTTTTGTAATTTTCGTTAATCGAATAATTACTTCTTAAATGACAGTGCACTTCTATTTCCCTAAACTCTCTATAATAACTTTTTAATGATCTCTTGGCCATCTCGTAGGGGTTAGACCGTGAAGCAGCAGTGCAGAACATATCCGGCTACGAACAAACAGGACCAGGGCATAGATCAAAAATAGCAACAAGTCCCTGACGCACATAGCGATCCGTATTCGGTACCTTACCGTTTATGTAAGCCTTCAGCTATTATACATAACAAACGGTGGAGAGCGCGGGTATTAATGAGGCAGAGGCGGACCCCCGGGGGAGCGCAGGCCATGATCGTGACTAATTATCCACTAAGTATCTCGGGCGCGGAACCCTAGGTAATGGAAATATCACGGAACGTCGTCCACCTGGGAGTGACGCCTGTCCGTCTGTATGTGTGACGCTTATCCGACACAGCAGCGCTAAATGATATTCGTGAGCTGCAACTCTTCGGACAGATAGATATCTTAACGTGTAAGTGATTCGGATCTTTGCCTCGCTGTTATGTACCATTGGACAGGTCGGGAACTATTTCCTGTGCAGTCAGCTGCACTGAGGCGGACCAGTTGGTCACATCTCTGCCCACGCCACCACAGGCTACTGCAGTGGGGTAGATCAAGATAGAGATGTAAAATTATCTCCTTAGTCAAGTTGTTGAACACGAGAAAATCAGGACGTGAATGGTTTCACTATTTGACTTGTTGTTGAGTCAGAAGCAAAACGCTCTATATTGCTTCAGGAAAGGATGGTTAGCGTTCGTCTGTCTGTATGTATTAAGTGTGCTCTATGATAGAGATTATTAAAGCATATCTCAGGAATCCTTACAAAAATTTGGTTAAAATGCATAACGGGAACTATAAAAATGGATCATTCTAGGGAGAGCTACCTAGCCGCGCCTAAAATAGAAATTAATACTTTTAGATACTATTTTCGTTCCATATGTCAGGGGAAATAAAGGTAGTTATGCAAAAATAATTTTTAAAGATGTACTGAAGTAAGAGATCGAGAATATTTTCCCTTTCCAGCCAATTCGAATAGTTCTTTTATATTAATGCTTCAATTATTAAAAATTCTAAACAACATCAATGTTCGTTTTTCTTTAAACAGGTTTCCGTTTGCAAGCACTTTCAACGTGTACTATGGATATGACAATTGTACATCAAGGAAAAACATTAAAAATGGCAAAATATAAAAGATCAAGATTAATTAATAAAAGGGCTAGTAGTTAAATAGTTTTCTTGTTAACGATTGCACCTGCACTCGATTCCAGATATGTGGACTTAGAGGTCACAATCGGAGTGTGGATGGGATTGAAGGGCGGCTATGACCTTATTATAGTCCACGTAAGCTACAACAATTAATTATCACGAATTAACCATCAAGTCGTCAAGATCTCCACTTTGATACCTGCACTATTTAATATGATTAAACAAGATATTCTTATAAGCGAATAATTTATTCATGACCCTTAATTATTTTTTATTACACCTACTCGTGCTTTTTGTAAACACGTATTTTTTTCCTCGGCAGTTCAGAGTCAACAATTTAGTTCAAACTCAATGTAAAAAATTTTCAACTGTAAGCTTGAAGTTGACGGTTCTCGTTGCCCTTATTAATTACGACCATAGAATAAATAAAACACTGGATCATTGAATAATTTAGGATAACCATTGCCTAATGAAAAAACGACTTACCAATAAACGAATCCCAATCCTGGTTACCGACGAATATTTAATGGGAAAAACTGACTGTTGGTTCATAACGATCATTATCGGTCCTAATAAAGATTCACCATAGTAAATGATGAGGAAAAATTGCTCAGTAATTTTATTTAAAAAAAAAAATGTTAAATAATCTGTTTTATTAAACAAAGAAATAATTTTAAATTACTAAACATTATTATTAATAGGTAAAAATCAAACAAAAATCGGCCAAAACGACATCACTGGTTTCTTTAAAATTAGTTTTATTTGACAGAAAGGTAATTAAAGTTATTTCCTGTACAACATTATTAAAAACCAGAAGTAATATTAGTTAAAATGAGCGGGTAATATTTGATAAGTTTGTGAACTACGTCATTAGAGCAAACACTTGCTTCTTCGCCTCTTTTAAGCCCTCTCTAATCTTCACAACTTTAGGGACGCTAAAACAAATATTATACACCTTATTAGTACTTCTAGTTACTTTAATAAGAAGTAATAACCGAAAAGTAACGAACAAACAACATTACATTTAATGTTGAGCACTTATTCCAATCTGCTGAAGACTGAAGAAGAAAATTATAATAACAGCTAATTAATATAGTTATGAACTGGCATATCTATTTTGAGCACTTGTTTAAATACAGGGCGTCACGAATATTAAAGGTAAAAACGGCAGCGTTCTTTTTTTTACGATGAAATAAACTCTAAAAGGCATCTTAACCCATTCTTTAAAATGTGACTTTATTTTTATTTTTTTTAGACTCAAAACCAACTATTACGTGATGTAACGCTTATAACAACCAACTTTTAAGGAATATGCTCTTTTCACTAATCACCAAAATTTCCACCCTCTCCCTCTCACTCTCTCTCTTTCTCTCTCTCTCTCTCTCTCTCTCTCTCTCTCTCTCTCAAACCTTGCGAAGGCTCCCCCCCCCCCGAACTTGGTATTCTTGCACACAATAATTAAATTAATATGTGAGAAATACCCTGAATGTTACAAACATTAGCTGATAAATCTTAACTTCTCGTTATAATTAAACGATCCATTTATTTAAAATTTTTTATTAGATAAAGTCTAAATCGTGTTTCCTTCCGGAACACCAAGTTTTTTTGTTAGGGATATTGGTACATGTACCAATATTCCTGGGGATATTGGTACACGTACCAATATTCCTGTTTTTTTGAGTGCTCCGGCCGGGCTAATAACTCTTTAAACAATAAAAATAATAACTCTCTCTCTCTCTCTCTCTCTCTCTCTCTCTCTCTCTCTCTCTCTCTCTCTCTCTCTCTCTCTCTCTGTTATAAGTTGAAAAAGGAAGAACTTTGCTTCTGTGAAAGAAATTCAAGTCAAGTGTGATGTGTAACACAATTAAAGGTTTCTTTACCGCTTCGAAACGATTTTAATAACATTTGTAATAGTTTTTTTATTGGTTGATACAAAGTTTCTAAATAAATTGCATACTATCAATCACCATTACTATCACACAATTTTATTCATAATCCCATAACATACTCATAAAATAGATTTCACAACTTTTACCCAACCAGTGTTTAACGATGAGAAATTAGTTTGCATGTTTTTTTTTTTTTATATTACCTGTTTCTTAATATCGCATAATAAAAATATAAATACTTCTCTTTATATTAGTTTTCTATTTTTTTTCGAAAAAACAATAATAACTTAGGGCAATCCAAACGTTTATTGACACCCTAATCCTTAATTGAAAAACGTAGCTTTTATGAACTGTCAAGATTTTTCTAGTAGGGTTGAAATTTTCTTATTTCATCGAATGTTAAAAAATTATAAAAAAAAAAAGATTTGGAGAGTGCATTGAAGGCAATGAAGGAAGGATCCTCCATCAAATTGACTTCAAAAAGATTTGGTGTACCCAGAGCAACTCTTCATTTCAGAATGAGTGGTAAGTTCGTAAAGACATCACTTGGTCCTGGACCTGTCTTCTGCTAAGAAGATGACATTACTTTAGTAAAATATATTAATCGTTGTGCAAAAAACGGTTTCAAAAATGTCATACAGTCCGTATAAGAGTTCATAACTGTGATGAAGCAGTGCGAGAGGGGTTACAACTCTTTTATACTTCTCTTGCGATTTTCTTTTTTTGGATGTTGACGTCTGCATGATGAGAGTACTCTTTATGAGGATATAATGGAACCCTTCCAATCCTAAGATAACTGTAGACCAGTCCATAATAGGCTGGTTCTATGACTCATTTCCGTAAGTCTGGCCTAATGCTAATGTGCTGTGTTTCTGCAGCTCTTGATGAAGCAGCCCTCTCGCGCAGCGTTGCAATTCTTTTATACCTCTCATGCGATTTTCCTTTACGTTTGGTCCCCTTGGTTTCGTTATTCGCATTATATAGACAATAAAATCTGTAAATAATACAAAAATGAGCATAATGATCTGGGAGAGAGAGAGAGAGAGAGAGAGAGAGGGGGGGGGGGGGAGTGGGGAAAGGGAGAGAGGGAGAGGGAGAGATAGAGAGAGAGAGAGGGGGGGGAGTGGGGAAAGGGAGAGAGGGAGAGGGAGAGATAGAGAGAGAGAGAGGGGGGAGAGAGAGAGAGAGAGGGAGAGAGAGAGAGAGAGAGAGAGAGAGAGAGAGAGAGAGAGAGAGAGAGAGAGAGAGAGATCGTTTATTTTTCCAATTTTAGAAAAATTTATTCCTGAGTTGTGTACTATCGGAACAACTGATAAAACCTACAAAGTAATGGACATTTTATACAGTTAGTCCTTGCAGAAATATTTTATAACAGTTTAGAGCAGATAAAATGCTTAAGTGTCAGTTCCAATTGTGTTATGTCCAGGAGGCATTGCTTTATTTAGAAACTGATAAGGCGTTAGGGAGGGAAAGGTCAGCAATAGCTCAAAGCCTATGATAGTTATCATCTCTGTATATTGATCTGATATTTGATAAGTTCAGTCGAAGGATGGCACATGATAAGCAATTATGTACGGAAGGAATGGAGAGTGTTACTTTGAAATAGTTATTGTGAAATTGTTATTTGAAACAATTATAATCACGTTGCAATAACATCAGCAAAAGGAAACTAATATAAAGAAAACGACCCTATCCATCTGAGTTTTATGATCTATCAAGTATTAGCTCAGAAAATATATAACATCAAGTTTTGGTTATTTTATTTTATTTTTTTTTTTTTTCCAATTCAATCAATTTTATTAAGATAAAATTACAATCTGCCTTATTACAATTACAATTATTAAAATTGCAAAACAAAATATTTTTGAGAATCAAATATTTCTCGTATGAACTCCTAGTTCGGGTCAGTAACTATTCTAAACTTAAGCTGATGATATGTTTTGGTTTTGGAAAACAGTCAATAAATTTCCCCAATCGTAGAACGAGTAAGATTTTTGCATGAAAATATGATTGACGTTTAAAAATCCTTTATCGAAATAATGCTACGTGACTGAAAAGAAAGTGATGCATCACCAAAATTGGGGATTATGATTTTTTATTTATTTTCAAACGAAAAGTGACACCCAATCTATGAATAAAGTGTGAAGTTTACAGATGATGGCCGAATCTGAGACCTTAACACCGAGTACACAACTGCAGCAAGTGTGGTATGAAACGATGCTATCGTCCTCAGCATTGTTGGGCTATTGTAGCAATGAAATGCGTCAAATGACGAACGCAAACGTGGTAATATTGGCAACATAACGAAATATGCTATAATTGGGTAATAATTGTGAACCGTGAGCACTTAAATATTAATTCTGGTGTTTTTGAAAAGTGAAACATAATTCCATCATTATATACAAATAGAAATTTACTTATCAGCTAGTTCTATGAGCATTTTAGCTCATTGTTAAGGATGCATAAAAATTACTTATTTTTAGATTTTTTTATTCTTCTTCTACAATAGTTTAGGAACACTAAACTATTCACTCAAGCGCCTCGATGACCTCTCCTCCGATCATAGCCCTTTATTATTAACCATTTCCCTAAGACCAATTCACAAACTGCCTCCTCCTTCATTTATCAGGGGCCCAGTCAATTGTGACCACTTCCGTTAGCTTCTTACAGGTTTCATAGACTTCAAAGTGTCCCAGAAAACATCCCAAGACCTAGACGATGCAGTACATTATTTCACTACTCTGGTCCAGAGGTCAGCTTAGGAGGCATCCGAAAACTCAAATCAAAATCGTTTACCTCAGCCCAAAGACCTAATCCAATCCAAACGCCATTCCAAAACAGTGTGGCAAAGATCCCGTTGATCGCCGCTCATACAATCAGTACTGCAGATTGGTAAAGCGGCAATAAGCGACCTTCCGTTCCGATTCTTTCAATTCCCACCTCTCCTCTCTGTATACCAGGGATAACTCCCTGGGGAATGTAGCTAAAAAAATCCTAGAGTATCATCCTGTTTCAGACCCACTCCGTCGTGATGATGGGTCCTGGGTGGCTTCGGATGGGGATAGGTCGGAGGAATTGGCTCTGCATCTTTCCCATACTTTCACACCACACCTTTCTCATCAATACCATACTCATAGCACAATTGTAGACGATTTCCTCACTTCACCTATACCTCTCTCACTTCCACCAAAAGCCGATAACCCCTCTGAGGTCAAATAACTTCAGAAAAACCTTACCGAAAATCCCCTGGATATGATCTTCTTACTCCTCAAATTCTCAAACAACTTCCTCATAAAGCCATAATCTTCCTAAGCTACATCTATAATTGCATTATCCGAACTCTGTGAACATTCCATTATTGTCCTATTCGCCAAACCTGGAAAACCACCCAATGAGACCTCATCTTACCGTTCAATTAGCCTACTCCCTATCCTCTCAAAAATATTTGAGAATCTCCTATTAAAACATTTACTTCCAATTGTTGAATCCAAAAACCTTTTTCCTATACGACAGTGTGGTTTCCGTCTACTTAAATTTAAATTAAGCATCATTAAATTTAATGAAGCAAACTGTTCCCACATTCCTCTTCCTGTATCCGAGACAGTACGGTATTTAGGCTTCCATCTTGACAAACGACTGACCTGGAACCCACATACGAGGCTAAGAAGACAAGAACTAAACAGGTGCTTTGGACAACTGTACAGACTACTTCAAAGGACATTCCATCTCTCAATAGAAAATAAATTACTAATCTACAAAGTTATACTTATAAGCCAATCTGGACACACGGAATAGAGCTATGGGGGACAGCAAAAAGTCGAACATCAAGTGCATCCAATCCTTTCAATCAAAAGTCCTGAGAACAATAGTAAATGCCCCTTGTTACGTCAGCAACAAAACCCTTCATAACAATCTTAATATACCCTACATTCTTGAACTTATCCCTTTTAAATTCATGAAATTCCATAGTAACCTATTCGCCCCCCTAATTCAGTAGCACAGTCATTGCACTGCTCCACTAATCCCTATAATCCTCCTGGGAGACTGAAACGGCAGTGACTTCGTGAACTGCTATAAATGCGTGACAGTGGGAGTCCTGGAAATGGCCAGTTTCTCCAATCATGTCTTGAGCGTATGTCGCTCTCGCGCTCTTGGTCATCCTCCATTGGCTCGTATCCCTTGGCGTGGCTGACGGAGGAGCGTAGGGGACTTCCCAAGACTCCGCTTCCTCTTTCGCATGCAAGGAAGGTAACAACTACGTGGACTTGGGGGCCCCCTGGGCTGTTTGTAATTATTGTATGAATGTGCGAGTGAATGATGAATTGTAAATATGGTATGAATGAGAACATTTATCTCAATTACTTATTGCCTATTAAGTATTAAGGCAGATTGTAATTTTATTATAATAAAGTTGTTTATAAATAAAAATAATTTACACTGGGTTCTACGATAGAGTTTACTATGATCTGCTGGGATGATGGTCACTCATAGTTGCTTTTTACCTATAATCTTGACTTCCACTTCTTAGATCCACCATATTATTCTTAAAGTTGTTGTGCTCACCTTGTTTTTCTTGAGGGCTGACTTTGTGACATCATTTAGTGATTTGTCCTATGCCTTTTTAACAAACCATCGATTGAAAGGATTTTGCACATTATCTATGCTACTGAAACTCTAAAACTTTATTTTCATAGCTGTCAATTCGAATCTTTTCATCATCATAACTCTTGGAATTTTTCTTGATATAAACAAATCATTCTTTGTCTATCAAATCATTCTACCAAATACGAAACTGAAATTGCAACAAAAATCACTATATATACTAAAGTATTTCTTCCAGGTTTTAAGATATACAGTTAAAAGTTGGTCTAGTATTGACAGAAAATACAACTTGATCCAGGCTACAGAAATGAGATTCTATAGGAGGTCAATTTGGAAAACCAAGTTTGACAGGTTGCGAAACGAAACATGAGGATACAGACCAGAAACGATTACTGGACACTAGAGACAAACGGAAGTTAAGATATTCAGGACGTGTCAATCGAATGCCTTCAAACAGTTTTCCGAATTTACAAAGGAAGGGAAGCAATGCCTTAGGAAAAAGTTCCACGGAATAAGTGGGAATACCTCAGTACACAGCTGGTTAAAGAGAGGGAATTTCTTTGAATGAATTGCGAAGGCTTGCGAATGATTGAGGAGTTTTCAGAGGATGGGCCGTGGGAGACTCAACACCTTATATATTAACACCTTGAGGTATAACAGATAGTGAGAGAGAGACTACCTCTTGTATTAAATTTACAGATCCATAGTTAGTCGAAGCATTCCAGTCAGAAATTAAACAAAAAAAAATATGTTTCTTCAATAAAACCGCACTTTATCAATACCAATTTATTGTTGGTTAAACAAACAACGAGATCTTATTTTATAGTCGGTTATTCAACTTATCTTCAACCAACAACGGTCCTGATAAGTGGTTATTAGACGGCACAGTTTGGTCAATGTTCGTATTAATTCTGCCTTGAAAGAATCGAATACTTTAAACCTAGCAGCATGGATGCTCAAATGGATTTTCTAATTTTTACACTCTAACATCTGATTCCTACAAAAAATATTTTGATAAAACTTAAGTCAACTAATATTTTTTAATATAACGGTTAGTCGTCGTTATACCACAATTTCTCGCATGGTAGTATTTGCATGGGTAATTCCTTGTTTTGAAAAAAACGTCACACTTGTTAGTACTAGTTTATCATGGCTGCTTTTATATGATGAGTTCTATGACTCCACTGTGTTTTTGATTTATCTTCTTGTTATATTTTGTCTTCAATTATTCTTTCTTCAATATGCCTTTGACTATCATGTCAGTATAGTCACTTATTAAGATGTATGTAGGTAGTTGTGCCATTGAAGCACTCAAGAGTTATAGACAACAGTTCAATCTAGCGTGAAACGTTTGATTCGAGTGAATGTAAAACGTCATGAAAAGTAAAAACGGAATACTTAATTACTTGTTCCTGCTTCCAGCCATTGTCTGGAGCTATTCAATCATTCAATTGAGTAATTGCTAGTTAAGTAAATCTCGGGACCAATACGAAATGTTTGTATATGCAATTAATTTCTGGTTATGCCATTAATTAGCATGCTCTGTGGGAAGAGGGGTAATCCAGTAGCGGGTTCCCAGCCCTATTGTTCAAGTGTGCGAGGGCAACCGCACACGGTTCAGTTTCAGCCGGTCAGCTTTGTTCGCACCGGATGTTCTCAATAGTTTTTTATGACTGGAAATAAAAAAAAAAAAAACGGTAGATACAACTTACATAGACAATAGGTAAAATTATGGCATTTTACATAACAAATACGTAAAGTCCTAAATAAAACAAAACCAACATACACTGATAACCGTGTTGATAACTTTCACTTAAATCCTATTTACAGTCCTATTATCCTAAAAGAATTATCAAATAGTAATAAGTGAATTAGTAGAGATTACCTTTTAAAAATGAAAATCTTCACTTTCATTCAAAGTTAGCTCAATGATGAACGATGAATGAATATGACCACCCGAATTACTTTTTAAGAAAGAGTCGTTCCTCGTACCGATGATTCATCTAAATTAAATAGCTGACATAAACACGCAAGTAAAATCCAGATAGTTTTTTACAGAATACGCATACAATATTTAAATTTTACGTTTACAATTATTAAACGTATTCTGTAATACTGAGAATTGAGAATATTTAATACTTCGTTCAAGTTTGTTTTTTTACTCAACTTAGAACAACGTTCTCCGTTCATATTTTCTTTTAGTATTTCGTCTTAATTTTTCTTTTATAATCCTTTATAATTTTAATTTTAAAAACCCACCCACTGGTAACTAAATTTAGCTATTTTACTGCCACATAACCCCACCATAATAAAATAAGGAGTCCCAGAGGCCTAAGGGCACTGATATGTATATATATATATATATATACATATACACCTTGGGTTTGCAAAGCTGTAAACACTCTACGCAGATCATTTTAACCAAAACTCAATCCATTAAAATATAACTAATTCGAATAAATAAATTAAATTTGATCCACTAAATACCATTACAATAAATATATATGGGTTTGGCCTAACCACTCGCTAATTTAGTTTACGCGTCCCTCATTCAACAAATACTCACGTAAGCCACCCGATCGCACTACTTTTTTATACGGCTTTTCTTTCAGTAAGGCTCCTATAAAATGCATTTTCTGATTTTAGCTTTCAAAAATGTATAGATAATAACAGTGTCTCTCGAAAGGTTTAGAACTAGAACTTCTCATGTTAATTTCAGAACATTTCGAGCTTTGAATTATTTTTAATAGTCCGTTGTTCTTAAGAAATAATACATTCAAAAGTATATGAAAAGATCCATTTAAGAATATAGACCTGACTAATAAAATGAAAGTAGATTTATATGATAAAGCTCTACAAAATAATACCCAATATTTTCCGTTTTCAATCTACAGAATACATATTTCACCCACTAAGAACATGTGACGCCAGTAAAAAACACACTCTATGCCAATATGAAAGGAGTAAAGAAATATTGCTAGTTCCCTGACAATAGTGGACGATTGTGTGCCATGAGCGATAACTCAAATTTATCTGCAGGAGCACATGCATCATTGGAGGTGTCCTGCCTTCCACACTGGCCTATAAATAAACACTGACATGACGGAGCTGTTCTTAGCAGCTAGGCATCTGTTCATACTAACTTCACTCTTCCAGCAACTTATTATTATCATGTGAATGAATATCGCTTCTATTTTTATATTTATTATAGTTATATCTTTATTATTCTGGGACTATGTCCCCTAAGAACAAACAATTATTTAACATAAATAATCTTTGGGGGGATCTTTGGCACTGTAAACCCCCGCTAATGAAACAAACAAGTGCAGAAAAAAACAAAAACATCTAGGAAAACATAAAATAAAATTGTATGAACACAAATACAATAAAAATACACACATTCTTTGTGAATTAAAACTGAAAAAATAAACAAAAGAAATATAAAAAAAAATCATGAAATCCTATAAAAATAAAATATCTACACAGTAACTCGCATAGAAATTAATACACAAATTGGTATTCATTAATAAATACATAAATACCTAGATTAACACATTAAAACTAGTACTTAGTCGTAACCTACAGTATATTTAGAATGTTATAAAAATCAACACTCTTTTATTAGGAGAAACTATAAGTGACTAATGGTTTGTTTGTAAAGCAAATAACTAAACAATGTAGATTTGAACATGAAAGAACGTGGTGAATGGAGAGGAAAAGGAGTTCAAGAAGGGAATTGTGATATTGACGAAGGAATTATGCAGTATTCTAGTTCTTTAGGGTAGTTACGTTGGATGGATTATCGGCAGCTGGTTTGACGTAAATGAATCCCTCAGCTTTAGTGTCAAGCATTGTGCAGGAGTAAGAAGGTTGTTGGGTAGGAAGAAATCGTAGAAGAAGTTACCGAAGGAACATTTGCGACGGTGGTATGAGGGAAGTCAACTAGAATAAAAAGGGGTCATTCTCGAACCACTTGAGCATTGGCCACTCGTTTCAGCTTTATTGCCAAAGCTACATCGTACATTAGAGAAAAATAGTCTAAGTAAACGAAGGTTAGTGAGGAAATAAGATTAACTGGGGCAGAGGAAGGGAGAACGTTCACAGTTCCTTTGGTTGGACCAAGGAGCCAACGGTTTTTTTTCTTGAGATAGCTGCAGTATGGTCATTCCAGGTTATTCCAATTTTATTTATTTCAAAGAACAAAACCCGTAACGCTGTGCCAGAATTTTAATTATTATAGGAACCCCCTTAAACATTGCAATTTTACATTAGATATAAGTTTGCATACGCGTGTATGAGTATACATATAAAAAAACAAAAAGCAAAGAAACGGGTCCATGTCTCTAAGAACTCTTTACAACATCGTGAAAAACCTATTCTGCGTTTATGACCAAAAATCATCAATTTCTTTGTTAAACCATATTGGTAACTGAAAATCGCACTTTCAACAAGTAAAAAAAGCTGTAAATATCTCTCTATATTTCTTTGAAATTGTTTTTGAGTTACCGTCTTTAGTGTGTTCTAAACTGCAGTGGAAAATTAGCACAAGAATATATAGCTAGCTGAGACTTTTTTTTTTTAAATATTTTATTTATTTCAAAAACTAATCAGCATACTTCACTATGTGCATTACCAGATATCCTTTTTTACGAAACATAACTTACAAAAGACTTATTTCTCAGCTTGCAAAACACAAATCGAACTAATCTTAAATTAATTAAGATTAAGACTTTCCAGGTGCTTGAAAGTGTTAGGATTTCGTGCCATAAGTATGCAAATTGGGATGCTCTCTGTTGAGGATTTCTTCTGCCGCTATTGCTGCCCCCTATGCATAAGTCCTAGGATTGCTTGCTACATATTTCATGTGAATGTGCTCAGACAGTTCCCAAACGTGGCGCAATAGCATTACTTTTAACATATGTATGCTAGGGTGGAATCTCGTTAAATTTTTCACAACTACCATACTACAGAAAAGTAAGGAATTTCATCTTTAGGATTCATTTAGTGCGTTAAATTTTTATAGTTCGTACGTTCGCAAATGAAAATATCCTTTTCTGTTTTATCAGTTACTCATTACAAAATATATTCTCTTATACAGCAGACATGTTCCGTCAGTTCCAATCTCAATCTACTGAAAATTTCATCATTAAATTATCTGAGTTGGAATCTAACCTCATAACAATTTCTGCACGTAATAAATGAGTTTAAATGAAGCTAAAGCGCGTTAACATTGTTAAATAATAAAAGGAGGGTGAGATCATTTTTTTTATTAACAACAACTTTTTTGTGATAAAATTACAATCTGCCACATTGGGCTATAAGTAATTGTGATAAATGACCTCATACCAATTTACAATTTTCACTCGCTCATTATATATATACAATTATATTATATAATTATAATCGCTCATTATATTATATACAAACAGCCCAGAAGTGGGATCTTGGGAAGTCCTTCGTCAGGCGTGTCACTGGATAAGGGAAATAATTGAAGAAACTGGCCATTGCCAGGACTCCCGCTATCACGCATTTATAGCAGGCCGCGAAGCCACTGCCGTTTCAGTCTCCAAGGAGGATTATAGGGATGAGTGGTGCAATGCAATGACTGTGCTAGATGATTAGGGAGGTTGGATAGGTTGCTATGAAATTTCATGAACTTGGAAGGGATGAGTTCAAGAATGTCGGGTATATTAAGATCGTTATAAAGGGTTTTGTTGCTGACGTAACAAGATCAATTTACTATTGTTCTCAGGACTTTTGATTGAAAGGATTGGATGCACTTGATGTTCGACTTTTTGCTGTCCCCCATAGCTCTATTCCGTATGTCCAGATTGGCTTAGGTATAACTTTGTAAATAAGTAATTTATTTTCTATTGAGAGATGGGATGCCCTTTGAAGTAGTCTGTACAGTTGTCCAAAGCGTCTGTTTAGTTCTTGTCTTTTTAGCCTCGTGTGTGGGTTCCATGTCAGTCTTTTGTCAATATGAAGACTAAATACCGTAATGTCTCGGATACAGGGAGAGGAATGGAATTAAAAAAAAACTAGTGTACAGGTTGCGGCAGAGGGTGAAGGTTATGTGAAACATTTTGCTTCATTAACTTTGATTAGCCATTGGTTGCACCAATATTCGATCACATCAAAGTGTTTTTGAAGGTTATGGGATGCTATATCGGGGTCTAAGTGGGATGACAAGACTGCAGTGTCATCTGCAAATGTTGCCAAGAATGTATTAGTATTGTTGAACATCAGCTGTGTATAGATTATAGATGATGGGACCCAGGACGCTGCCTTGTGGAACTCTTGTTTTTATGGGATAGTAGTTAGAATATTCTAAACCACAGCGGACTTGGAAGAAACGGTTTGAAAGGTAGGATTGTAGGATTAGGAATAGGGTTTGCGGTAAATATCCTTTGAGCTTGTAAAGCAAGCCTGCGTGCCAGACCCTGTCAAAAGCTTGAGCTATGTCCAGAAAGGCAGCAGTGCAATACTGTTTGGTTTCAAGGGCTGAGGATATGTGATCAACAACGCGAAGGCCTTGTTGAGCTGTGGAATGTCGTTGGCGGAAACCAAACTGATGAGTAGGGTAAAGGTTTTTGGATTCAACAATTGGAAGTAGGCGTTTTAATAGGAGTTTTTCAAATATTTTTGAGAGGATAGGGAGTAGGCTAATTGGACGGTAAGATGAGGCGTCATTGGGTGGTTTACCGGGTTTGGCGAATAAGACAATAATGGAATGTTTCCAGAGGAGAGGAAAGTGCGTCGTTCGGATAATGCAATTATATATATAGGTTAGGAAGATTATGGCTTTAGGAGGAAGTTGTTGGAGGATTCGAGGAGTAAGGAGATCATATCCTGGAGATTTTCGGTAAGGTAATTTTTTCAGAAGATATTTAACCTCGGAGGGGTTAACGGCTTTTGGTGGTAGTGAGAGAGGGATAGGTGAAGTGAGGAAATCTTCAACAGTTGGACGGTGATTATTGTTTTGAGGAGTAAGATGAGGAGTGAAAGTATGGGAAAGATGCAGTGCAAATTCCTCCGCCCTCTCGCCATCCGAAGCCGCCCAGGACCCATCATCACGACGGAGTGGGTGTGAAACAGGATGGTATTTTAGGATTTTCTTGGTTAGATTCCATAAGGAGTTGTCCCTGGTAGACAGGGAGGAGAGATAGGAATTGAAAGAATCGGAACGGAAGGATGCCAATCGCCGCTTTACCAGCCTGCAGTACTGATTGTATGAGCGACGATCAGCAGGATGTCGGGATCTTTGCCACACTGTTCTTGAGTGGCGTTTGGATTTGATTAGGTCTTTGAGATACTGAGGTAAAGGATTTTGATTGTGAATTTTTAGGTGACGGTGGGGTGACGATGCCTCCAAGGCCGACCTCTGGATCAGAGTAGTGAAGGAATGCACTGCATCGTCTAGGTCTTGGGATGTTTTCAGAGGTACTTTGAGGTCTACAGAGTCTGTAAGAATCTGGCGGAAGTGGTCCCAGTCAACTGGGCCCCTAATAAATGAAGGAGGAGGCAGTTTGTGAATTGGATTTAGGGAAATGGTTAATAATAAGGGGCTATGGTCGGAGGAGAGGTCATCGAGGCGCTTGAGTGAATAGTTTAGTGTTCCTAAACTATTGTAGAAAAAGAAGTCAAGGAGATCAGGATTTCGGTTGGGATCAGATGGCCAATAGGTGGCTGTGTCAGGAGAGATAGCGGAGCAATGTCTCCGTGTGAGTGCAGACAGCAAAGCACGTCCTCGTGTATTTGTGGATCTTGATCTTCAGTTAAGTGTTATTGACCTCATTTAACCTATTTTGGCTTGTTTTATCAATTTCATTTTGTGTGAACAAGTATTTTTTATTTAAAGTGCTTGTCTTTAAGTGCCACTAGATCCGCGAAGAATGCTGATTTTCTTTCAATGCTCTAACCAAAATTAAATTTAAAAACAGTAGTGATGCTTCAATAATAAAATGGAATGTTTTATTTTTGCAAGAATTATTTTAACTTTATAGTAGCATATTAATAGATACTTAATTAAATACAGGTGAAGGTTAGATAAGTAAGATAATTTATTGTTCCTGTTAAAATGTACAACCTCTTCGGGTACATCAGAGATTTAATAGTTATCTAGTAAATGCTCTTACAGTTAATGAAAGCTGATAGAACTTAGGTTCAGTGAGTTGCAGAGCTGTTTAGGTCAAGTGTCCCTCCAATCGGATTCGTAATCTTCCTACGCACTGGGCAAGCCTAATGGTACCACAGTATAAAGGGTTACTAGAATGGAAGGCAATGTAAGCTGACTAAGTATTCTAGAAACAACAGGCAGATCGTAGATAAGTTTCTTGTTGTTATTCCAGTGTAATGTCCGAATAGTTTGTAGGACAAGGCTGCAAATTAAGTAGGTTCTGAGGGTTTAGGTGAGATGTAGATAGATGGTTGGAAAATAAAACAAAAAAAATTATCTCAATAAAACAGAATAAAAATAATAATGAAGAAAATAAAAATATAGCAGAGAATAATAAGCATAGTTAGAGGCACAATAAATCAATTAGTAATATATATATCATCAAAGTACAATACTTTTGTAATGTTTACTAATCAAAAAGTTTAATAAATTAAAATTGATAAATAGATCATGTAAAAAAATAAATCATCAAGAGTTTTTTTATTTGTTTTTTATTATTTATTGGAAGTAATATCTTCAACTAACTTCCAGTGCCTTTGGTGCCTAAAAACAGTTTTCCTCATTTACTTTTTAATGTTTTCCTTTGTTTTTATTTCCATTTGGGCTTCCTTCTTCCTCTTCCATTTATTAACTTCTATTCGTCACTCTAGGGTTATCAAGCTATTTCGTGCTACCCTTCGAAATTCTGTTGCCCCTGTATTCACTGCTACTCTTCACTCCTTTTTATTATTACTACTTTTTTTATTTCATTAGGAAACTTTGTTAAACCTTACCGTGGAACTTAAAACCTATTTTTCATTTCAAAATCATGTTCCTCCCTTGCCATTTCTTGCTGGAAACTTTTATTATATTAAAACATATAAAGTGACAATTGGTTTCAACATTTTACAATTCAACTTCCAGAAACTTCACCAGTTTTTTTTTATTTCCCGCTCATTATATACGAGGTTTGATAAAAAATTAACGAGAATTTTTGTTTATCTTAAATTTTTTTTATGTATTCACCGATAGCAAGTTAAAAGGGACTTTTTTCGTTGGATAGCTTCATTTAAATGTACTTCCAAGCAGGAACTCATGGTGCACTACGCCATTGAAATCGAATAAAAAGTGAGAAGAACCTACACTTTTGATCGAACTTGTTGACTTTTTTTTGGCTCTTAAGACTGTTTCCATTGCGAAGATTACGCCTTCCACGTCATACCCACATACCCTTGTTTCATCACCTCATCCATTCAACTAAATCTGGATTGTTAGTTACTTCGTTTAGGAATTATTTGGCGATATTCACGCGATTATTTTTTTTGGTCAAAATTTAACAATTTTGGAACGAACTTTAATTTTAATATAAAAACTTCGGAAAAAATCGCTTGTCATGAATTAAATGATATATATTGACTTAGTAAGGAACATCTAATTATAATTCTGCGATCGGCTGGAATCAGTTTCTTAACTTCTTCGATGTTGTCGTCGTTTATCATGGCGCGATCATCATCTTCGACATCTACACGGCTCTCTTTCCACGTCCATACCACTCATAAACTTCATTCGCTAAAAGCCAGTTTCAACATTCAAAAATCTTTTCTGCAGTTTATTTCATTAATTTGACAAAATTTAATACAAATTCTTAGATTTTTTTTTTTCGAAACTGAAAATTGCCGAGAGCACGTATAACCTCAGCGACTGCTATTAAAAAGTAAACATCGGCAAATTTCAACGTATTTCAGAGGCATGTGTACCAATATGATAAAAAAAATTACCATCGGAATTACAACGCCCGCGAAATTATAAAATTCTCGTTATATAATATTTATTCTCTTGCGTATAAAATCATCTCCTAAGCATGCCAGATCTGTTTTTTAGTCATCAATGTATGATGGATTTGGTTTCCTGTAGAAGAGTGGAGTTTTCCGATACCAGCTTTTTGAAGAATATAATTATTTAGTTGGAAATATACATTAATAAAAAAAGTCTACAAACGCATCATTCATTACCTTATTAGCCATAATTTCTACTTAAATTTTATTGTAAGGGAGGTCAATCTCATGGTTGATGATAGCTGAAATGGACTACGTGATGCGGCAGCCTTTGATATAGCTAAACGTGCTTCACAATCCTGACCTGAGATCTCCACTCTAGGCTGACCTACATGCACCATGCGGGAACATGTAGGTAGAACTTTAAGCGCCAGTGTACCTTGTATGTACTAAGGTGTGTACCGATTCTATGTCCAAAAAGGGCGACTCATCTCTGACCCCGGATCAACTGATAGGCATATTGTGGTACATATGGTCTTGTAGTAAGGATTAATCTTCAATTAGATTGCATGAAATATCTCCAAGTAAAAAATTCACGTTTTCGTTAATGCTATACTTCTGTTTATTTTCTTATAGCGCGTTTTAATCTGGAAAAATATTCTGATAGAATAGTAGTTGAAAACTTGAATTATGTTCACTATAATGGTAACGATAAGAGAAGCACATGTGCAAATCCACAAGTTCCAAAGAAGAATTTACCTGTCAATATTTAATAGTAGTGTAAACTATACCATAACGAAATTGTTAATATTAATTTATTTGAAAAACAAAACGGCAACTAAACCTGTTTAAACAAACAATTTTAAATGCGTTACGCTTTAAGGCTAATTGAGGTTTAAGGGTACGATATTTAAAAATCGTTAATCTGAAACTTTCAATACCTTCAGACGAGCATATGAACGAAATAATTATTTTGAACTTTTTCACGACCGCCACAGATTTATGTTGTATTGGTAGGCCAGGTTCTATTTTCAAGAGGATTTTGTAGGGAGTGTTTAAAAATAATTAGACTATTTGTCAAGAATAAATGTGTGAAACTTTTGTCAAGAGGCCTCATCCCACAATTTTCATGGGATGCCCGAACAATTGCCACATTTTCTTTCTAACCCTCAATTCTATTCGTCAAACCTGTTCTTTCGGGTACGTTGTTGCTTAGAATTCTCCAGCTATTATTCTCTGGAAGCAGGAGTTCCTCAAGGCAGCGTTCTACTCTACATACTCTATATACATCCTGACATTCCTGTGAGTCCTCATCCATCAAGGTCAATGAGTGTAAATGTGTTCACACTACTTTTACTCTTCGACGGAGATTCTGTCCTTCCGTAACCTTCAATTCGATACATTCATATGTCCAATACTTTAGAAACCTAAGTTCTCATCTAGACAAAAGGGTTACTTGGAACTCTCACGAGTTAAAAGACAAGAATTGAACAAACGGTTTGCACAGTTATATAGACTACTTAAAAGAAATCCTAACCTCACACAAAACAGTCATATTCAAAAACCCACTTTGGACTTACGGAATAGAACTATGGGAGGCAGCTAAACGTTATAACATCAAACTATTCGACACATTCCAATCCAAAGTCCTCAGAACTGTAGCCAACGCAGCCTTTTATAATACCAACTCATCCCCCTTCACAATAGAGCCCTGGCAGGAACTGGCCACCATTCCCATTCATTTCTTCATGTTCTTGGAGTCTGTGCCTCTCTTGCCCTCTCTCTAGGCTTCGCCTTAAAGCTAAACGGTTGGAGAGAGAGGTGGGGGGAGCTTGGGTGCTCCCAGCTTGCTAAGAGAAATGCTTTGGGAGTGGGGAGGGGATGACAGAACGTCTATGATTATATATTTATGCATGTTAGTATGAATAAAATACCAATTATTAATGCTGTTGTAATTGTAATTTTTGTAATCACATTGTAATCACTATATCATCTCTCTCAATAAAACGCTGGCTGTTCCTTTTTGAAGTTTGTAGTTACACATAAAAAAAAGACTATCGATACTGTAGCAGATGTCACCAATAAGGTTGTCAATCCCCCCCCCAGTCCCCCAAATCGTCCTTTACTAAAAGTGGGATCTCTAAATACTGTACGAAACTTCGACCGGGCAAAAATTTGCAACGGCATATGGCAGTTTCGTGTACCTAAATGACTATCTTAACAGGAAAGGGTGCGGGTGAAACAGTTTTTTCTACAGATACCACTCATTCAGATTTGAAGAGATTATGATTTCTAGTAAGACTTGCATACTCGATCACGATCAATAAGTCTCAGGGGGCAGTCCATGAAGTGATGTGGATTGAATTTGAGAAAGCCATGTTTCTCCTTCGGGAAAAATTATGTTGCTTGCTCATAGGAGAGATCACCGAATAATTGAATTATTTGGGCTCCTGTGGTCACCAAAAATGCTGCTCGTTATTATGTTTTGAATTAAATTAATAATATATTAATTTTTAAAAGTTAGTGTCATATTTTGCACAGATGTGGATCCTACAGGTAACATTGTCTGCATTTTATCGTCTACCCATTGCAATATGCTACATATACATACATTATGCATTTGCATAAAATAACAAGGTAAAAGTTTAAATGGATCGCGTTAGGTAGGAGGGAAGGTTATGTTTAGTAAAAACTACGTACAAATTTACCTTCACACTCATTATTTTCGAGGTTGGGTAGTGAATTTACACTACATATACATTCATGGAAACAATTAAAGTTGCTTTACTGCGTCAAGCTTTCCATGGAGGCGAAGTCGCAAAACAAACAGCTACCATTAGATATTTTAATATCCATAAACACTTATCACTAATTTTATTTTTTGGGTGTGGATCTCATTATGATGAATAATTATCATGAAAAGAAAAAAATATGCATGTAACCAAGACTCAAACCGGTTTGCTTGTGCTATATTACAATATTAAAGGCTTTGGGATCTATAACACATTAATAAATTTAAAGCAATATATATCTTATATTAGATGTTGTAATGAAGCCAATCTAGCTCTTGCGAACTTAGAGAATCAAATGCGAGCCTCCACGCCCACCATGGTGCTACAGTGCATGGAGCCCATGGCGTGGAGCTTACTGTCATAGCAAGAGTTAAGCCATAGGAGGTTCTAGTACCAAGCTTCTTGTACCGACCTAGTTGGTAGAACACCCGACCGCATATTGGGCACGCCGAAGGTATCAGATCTGATCCTGCCAGTATATTTTATATTTGTATAATAATTATTGATTATAGCGGGGTCAAAAATTGGCCATTACAACAGTTAAGTAATAGTTGTATTCTTTTGGTGTCAGTATTTTTCCTTTTAATTCCTTTTTCCATTTAATTAAACGTTTACTTTTAGTTGTGGTTAGAGGTGTCTTATTAAAAAATCTCAAAAATCTAGTGCTATTATTATTTATTAGCACTATAACGTATTACATTAGCAGTAAATAATAAACTTTAAAGGTCTAGGTTTCAAAATGTGGTAACGTGATTAAAACGCAATGAACTCTATTTCTCATTGATACGTTATTATTGATGGCCAATACTAGATCAACAAAGGCAGGACTGAGGAGCGCGGGCAGAGAGCATCCCTTCCACTGGAGGTGGGAGAGCGAAAGGCAAAGGATATAAGCGGCTGGGGGGCAGCCGCGGCCAGTTAGTGTCATATTGTGCACAGATGTGGATCCTACAGGTAACATTGTCTGCATATTACCGTCTACCCATTGCAATATGCTACATATACATACATTATGCATTTGCATAAAATAATAAGGTGAAAGTTTAAATGGATTGCGTTAGGTAGGAGGGAAGGTTATGTTTAGTAAAAACTACGTACACTAGAATAACAGGAAATAGACAATAATATATATGTTTTCATCAGAACTGTCAAATCTGCTGCAAACAATGGTACAAAATTGTCTTCAACATGATTTTTAGTTTTTATTGTCAAGCCTGAGAAGCTCTCAGGTACAGGCCAATAATAGAAAGCGGGTATTAATGTCTATGGTTAATCGGTTTTTGTATAATTATTTTAAATCATTTTAATTTGTCAAAAATGTCATTTTTACTGACCGAGATGACTTCTCTAATAAAATAAAGCGAATATTTTATTCACAATCATTTAATGAGATTTTTATAATCTTGGTCAAAATCCCACAAGTATCTTTTGAAATTGTTTTTGCACATCCTACTTAATTAATTTTACACAACTTAGTTCATAATTATTAACAAAAAATAAACAATGGTGACGCTACTGATCCACCAATTTTGTCCAGTTAAAATTGTTAAAATACCGAGTGTGTCTACAATAATAGTCTTAAATTATTGGAACAACGTAGTCACTAGTGACTGAAAGGAACTGAAATAGCTGAAGATAAAGTATAGTTCAACGCTTGATAATGAGATGGCAAATTTTCAAGGGCTCTCCCTTCCTCTAACATGGTTCCAGGGCTCTCTAAGTGGACCAGGCCAGTTAATGTGATTAACCCACATATGGCGCCAAAAATACCGAGCCATAGAACCATAATGGGACCCATTGAAATTTGAGACATGACATTGCCCACCACACTTCATCATCATCTTGTGGAACAATACAAATATAGGGGTATGGCCTTAATACACGTTTCAGGCTAGCCCTCCAGGTAGTTTAGGGTTGATTGTTTGACAAACAATATAATACAAGAAATAATTGAGTAACTTAGTAACTAAATAATAAAGCATTTTCTGCTATGAGGCAATAAGCGGAACAGTTAAATAGTTCACTTCACTAAAAATAGAGGCAGTCTCAGTCCGTTACTTTTTTTACGACTAACATTTTTGATGTTAGCGCTAAAGTAAATTTCACAATATAAAATAGTGTAAACATCTACAAACCCCATAAAGAATTTTTATACTCTGCATAAAGTTAAGTACATACCTTAGAGAATTAAAGATTTATATTACTTAACGATTTTCTCATCATCATTCCGTTAATGGAATCGTTCAGACATGAACTTTTATGTTGCATAAATGTTTTTTACGACAACTGAGAGACACCTACGTCTAGTTTACCGAGTGAAAGGAAAATTATCTTTCCTTCTAGAACTTTGGACCCTTTTATTTAGTATCTTCATATTTTAAAGCAGTTAACTACAACACTGTGTAGCTTTGCAATCCTCACATATTGTCCAAATTTGGCTCGAATATAGTTTAGTAACTTACTAATGGTATTATTGTAGTAGTTACCATAAACCGGCCATTTTCTATTTACGAGGATAAAATGTAACAAGTAAAAAAATACTGTGTATTTAGAGTTTTAATACTCTTCGCACTGGTTACATCACGTACCTATAGTGCACATAGTATATTCTACGTCAATCTACTAACTCTTATATATTTATTGAAGCTTATTCATAGCTTATCTTTAAACACTGCATCTTTTGAAATACATTTTATTGAGAACTTTTAATATTTATTTTCACCTTTTTTGAATTACTTAGTTCATTGTGCTGTTGAATTCTCTTCTATTTTAATCCAGTATCTCCAGTTTACTGAATTTCTACATCCTTTACTTAACGGCTAATTGCCCTATCATTTCAATTTCACGGTAATACAGTCTTCTTTTAATTTATCATGTTAGTAGACTGATTTAATTATCCTTTAGTCATAGCAGCACTGTAGTTTTCATCGGTATTCCAATTCTTAATCAGTTATTATTTTCTTTGTCATCACTATATTTTTGGTTATGGTATTTTACCTTACTGTAGGTTTATGATATTTGAGCCAGTTTAGTTGATATTTTTAATGATTCAAAACATTCTCGGTATATTAAAATGGATGCCTCTATAATTTCTGCATTGAGTCAGGCCCATTTCTTGTGGAATGGGCGAACCACTTTCATTCAGCTGGTTTTGTTCTTCTGCCCAGTAGAACAAACTACGTTTTTTTTTTACACCTTGACTCCATCTAAGGATTTCAGGAGGTATTCCAACCCTTCCGTGACTTAGGCTGTTACTGGTTTCATAGTAGCTGTTTCCAAGTCTTTATCAGTTTCTTTACCATTCTATTAATGGTTCCACGTCATCATCAGCGAGTCGCACGTACTTTCCCTAGGGAAATTTAGAAGAGAAGGTCATAGTTCTTTGTACAAAAGACTGTTTGCTTAAGGAAGTTCCTTCTGATTTGTTAATTATTCCCAGATTAGCTTATAAGTTTGACACCTTTCCATAACAAAGCTTATTAACTGTTTTTAAGCTTGTATAGTTTGAGATGGCTTCATGAATTAAACTGGATGAGTTTTCGAAGAATTTTTTGGTTCTAGGGACGGTCATCTACTCCATGTCAAATATGACACAACACCTAGATAGCCCCAGGTAGGGGAAATGTCTGTCATAAATTGATTTGAAACAGGCATTTCTACAGGTAACTTTTAGTAGGCAAAAGAATTAAAGACATCGCTTCATTTATTGTTCCGGAAAGGGATCTTTTCAGGTTTCAAAGGCCATGACATTTGAACGGGCTACGTTCCAGTGGTTCGTTGACTCTATTTTTGGTCCTGAACTATATCCCAATGTCGTAGTATATATTTATGACTTATTGGTTTGTATGCTTGATTTTGAAAACCACTGTCATTTGTTGTTGATTGCGAAGAGTGATTCGGGCATAAACTCCAAGAAATGGATTAAGAACGAGAATTTGGCTGCTCCGAAATACGGTATCTGAAGTTTCAAATAAACCCAGAAGTACGGGCCGTGACAAAATACCAGTGGTGGCAGAATTTCCTGCTATAAGTTTGTTCCAGACTTGTCCACGGTTATCGAACCTTTTGCGGCCTTGTTAAAGAAGAGAGGTGAATGAAATTGAATTTCCACTCAGAACAAGGCAGTCCAGGAGTTGAAGAAATTACTCCGTCGTTATTAGACCCGACTCTATACCAGATTCTATTTACGTTGAACACTAATTAAAAAAAAAAGTATGCAATAAATAACGGTTTTTATTATTGCCTTGCTCTAATAAAGAAGTTTTACTTTTAAAGATATTATGTTTAATAAATATTAATATGATTTTAATATTAAAGATAGTAATTTTAATATTAGATATTAAATATAGGGGGCAGATTTACACTATTAGTGGCTTTCGTCTGCCAACTGATCATCAATCAGATTGTGGATTAAACGATATAAAAAAATAAAAAATCTCTATTATACGCCTTTAGATTATTAAATTTATATGGAAAGATGTGTGGTCCATTCTCGTAGGATTACTCGAACTACTGCTCAAAAACTATTTTATTTATTTTCCTAAATTTTTCCTACATTGTAAACCGAAGGTGAGCCCCATAACCTAGTCCTGTATATTGTATTTTGACCTTTTCACTTCAAAAATATTTATTGTAATTTTACCCTCCTTCGAATGCATCTGTGTATGCAGCAAGAGGAGAACTTTGTAAATTTTGTACATTGAATTTTGTTCATCTATTTGTAAATAATGTTAATAAATAAAGGGCGTTTTAAGGCGGGGGGGGGATCCTACATTTATAACCTCCTTAGAGAACTAAAAAGAAGTTAAGATCACCAAAGAGAGCCAAATAATTTTAAAGATTAAAAAAAAAACAACAACAGACAATTAATAGAAATAGTGTATTTAATACTGTGCAAGCCACTTTACTAGGATTAAATTTGTCAATATTTTAGTAATAGTAATACAACTATAGCAATATATTAGAGTGGAACGGGAAATAAATTTTGTTTTATAATAATAAAAAAAACAATGTAAAAAAAATCTCAGTACAAAGGATAATATTAATTACGAATTATATTATTTAACTGTGTTTAGTTAATAAAGTCATAGATTAATCAACTTAAACAAACTCAAAACAAAAAATGTAATAATATGCAGAAGTTAGTACAATTCAATGTGACATTTAATAAAAACTATTAAACTAATACAAAAAGTAACCAAGAACTTTGCTAGAAATTCGAGTAGCGCCTATAACAGTGCAGAATTTTCTTTCATGGAACATGGACTGTTGAAAGCGCTTGCTAATTAAAGAAAAACTTATAATATAGAGAAATGAACATTGGTGTTATTTAAAACCTAAATCACACCATTTCTTCCAATCTAGGGTCTTATGGTACAGAAAAAATAATAGTTACATTTAAGGAAACAAATTTTATTTATATTTCTTCTTACTCAAACAGCCTTATTAATATACGTTTCGCGTTTATTGACCTCCTGCTGAATTTTTTTTTAAAAAACGTATCTGCCCCTTGTTCGTTTATTCTTACCTTCATTTTCATTAAAATTGGTCAATGATGAGTAATAATGTAGAGCTGCTCCTAAGTCCTGGAAATTGCGAAGAATCAAGAACTAAAATAAAGCATGGGGCAAGTTTGTTTGGTCTGAGTGGAGCAAAAGGTCTGGCCGGACCTTAAACTTCCCTAACAGCCCTCTATACCCTCTCTCCTGGAATAGCCTATTAACTTATATAGCTCCTTCTACTTGGGCCTGACTTTGCCTCCCTCCCATTTATTTTCAATAAATCCTAATTTATTTTTACTTTCCCTATATTATGCATTATATTAATCGTATGCGTTCGAGTTTCAATACGTATCCTGGTATTTAAGTATCAAATTACCAATAGACGGGAAATTCCTAGCTTTCAAAAGGGCATCCATCTACTTGCGGTATCTGATTCGTTGTGCCCTCTTAATCAGCACCTATATGTAAGCACAACTAGACGTCTCCAGCAGTTCTAGAATAGAATGCTTCAGAAATCGGTCTGGCGTACATGGTTCCAGAAGAAAACAAGAATTGAGCTACACGACGCAATTGCCTTTTACTTCATTCACCCCCGCAAAAAAGCAAAATTCTGCTATTTGACATCATTTGACTAACTTTAAGTTTGACACCAATATAAGTTTCAGTTACCTCACTAACGTAACCCAAGAGTGAACCTCCGCCACTCCGTTCTAAATTATGTATGTAGATTGGCTTCAGTAATAGATGTACGTATCTATGTGTACTGGTGCATATATATTGATCTAGTATGTTAGGGATTGTTTAGGGGTTTTGTAAAATAAAAAAACACTTGTGTAGGATTTAGGTGCCAAGGCTAGCTAAACTCTCAAAAATAACGAATTGACTTGTGTTTTACATAAATAAAAAACTGGAAATGCATGGCCATAAAGTAAGACGTAAACCTTGTACTGCCTTATTCATACCGATATGTTTTCTAGTATCTGTAACAGTACGATATCATTTGCACATAATACATGGTATCCATGGACCTATTATTATATAAAATAATTATTATTTGGTATGAAAATGCTGCGATTCTGAAGTAAGGAACGATCTAGAGGCTATGTTATTTTTAACAGCTTAAAAAACCACCTCCATACTGTCGAAAAATGGTAATTATAGTTTGATAAAGGTCAGCTGTGAAACTTATCTACCTCCTAATCAGAGAAAGAAGTACACATTTGTCCAGCCAATATACGATTGCACAATACTCACTGGTCCACAGTTTTCTCGATTAGCTTTTTTTTTTTGGTAACATGTTACCCAATACAATATTGCAGATTTAAATGATGTTTCCCAACAAAAAATTACAGCCTGACTCAAGGGCTGAGATGGTCGTGTTGGGTTTCGGCTTTCGATCATATTTTGTGGAATATGACTTAAAAATTTCAGGCCGATTAAAGCATTTTTACGACTAGTATTTACTGACAAATTGCCTCTTACTTGAATAACGTAGACGCCTTTTTATATGTGCTCGACCCCTATTTACACAATCATGAACTCCATTAGGATAAAAAAAATTCTAAATTAATTTATATGCAATGAGACGTTAGACTGGGAAAGACGATGGCAGGTTTTAAATATAGCTAATGATCGTTTCTTTTTAGAAACACTTTTTTAATTGCCAAGCAGTTAAAGAAACAGCCCACGCCTACGATCCTCAAACACCACACATCGAACTGTAGAACACTGCACAACTTGTCGAGAACTCGGCGTTGCTTATGACAAACCTGGACTATTAAAAGAGCTTGTAAATCAAAGAAAAGCTTTTAAAGAGAATCGAATTAAATTAATTCGCTATTCAATTCAATTAAATGTTTAGTAGTTTTATCCAGATTTCGGCGCGCGTTTCTGTCAAAGAAATGTGTTCATTTTAAGGGTAACACAACTTTTTGGACTTACTTAGATTATGACAAGATGAAAACACTGGATCTCTCACCTTCAATTTCACGATTTGCCTTCAAAGGGTGACTGGTGCATTTAGATTCTACATAATATGTTAATCCCTCGTCACAGTTCAAATGCCTGCCACCACAAATAACATCATCAGATTCCGAACTTTTTCCAATCAAAGCACTTCGCGACCTCACTAACTCTTCAACCCGACGTTTTTTGGTTTTGAAAGACGAGACTTTAAAGTTATTTTTCGGCCAACCTCGAGTGTTGCTTCTCCAGATGATAAAAAAGCACAGGGTTAATGCATACTTATGTACAATTTTATTTCCTTATTTCCTTCCAAGAGCTGAATTTAACCCTTTCACCATATTCTTTACCAGATATATCAAGGTAAAGTTTATTTCTTGTACAAATTTAATTTCATATCTGAGCCTATTATTATTCTTATATCCTTATCTGATACTTTTATAATTTTTTTATTATTCCCATTTTTTTGTTTTTGTAAAACATTTTATTCAGTAAACAATATACAAATTGTTTTACATAATCAAATAAAAATGTCTAGAGACGTTCACATAAAGCAGTCTAATGCCACCTAGATCCAGCCGGACCAACATAGATTGCACCCCACAGGGCTTTACAACGGTGCATTAAACTGACTTAGCCGCCAATGCAGGGTAATTGGAGACCTAAGCCTTAGTGCCTACCCTACTTTGTACTAATCCCAATAATATAGTGCATTAACCCTTTATATCGTAGCAAAGGCTCCTATTGTAACAACGGTGTTTAGTTATTAACAGGGGGCTTGATCAAACCACCCGTACACTTCAAATAAACGTTAAGTATAGTAATCGTAAAAAAATTGGTGTAAAATTGTTTTATGCAATAACAGATGAAGTTCTGTGCATGGGCTATTACATACAAACACCACTCTATTTCGTTCTTCATATAAGCACCTAATTCAGCCTAACTTCAGCTCTAAAATTGTCTCAGCAGGCAACTTACGTGAGCTGGTCACGAGGAAGCCATCAGGAAGTGAGTGAATTACTTGTTATATTTGTTTAGGAGTGTAATAGGTGATATCACACCACGAAGTTGGCCATATTGGACGACGCTAGCACTTGCCTCTGCCAGATTACAGATAACATCAAGCAATACACTTAGTTGGCTAGCCAAGAGCCACATCGGCGTAACTGACAGGGAAATAGTGAGTACGAATCCCCCCAGCACTACCTATTTTTTATTAATATTTAAATTAATTTAAGTGAAAACCAAGACGTTCAAATAGGAACGTATAAATAAACAATTCTTCTGCAGCTAGCTCGATGGAAGAGCTACCGCCACAGGCCAGCACATCTAAAGAAGAAACAAGCAAAGAGCCCCCTTTCTTCACGCCTAACAGCTTTGAGGCGTTGAAAAATATACAAGCAGAGGACATAGAAGTAACTAAACACCTACACAGCCCAAGACACCTGCAATATTCGACCGCAATATAAGTAACTTTAAATTGGTATGCTCACAAATGAGTAAAACTGTAGGTACGCGAAAATATACTTGCCTCAATCGGTCTCTGGAGACTAAAATCTTGCCGGATACTATATATCATACATATCACCGGGATACATATTGACCCATTATCAAATATAAAGAAGAAACCAATGCCGACTTCCATCAACTAAAACAAGAACGATCGCTACGAGTAGTGATCAGAAATCTGCACCCGACCACACCAGCTAACGAAATTGAAGACGAATTCTCAGCTCTCGGATTCAAAGTTCACCAAATAATGAACGTTTCACGCGAGGACAGGCAACAAGATGAATCCGTCAAAACGGCGTTACCATTGGTCTTTGTAGATCTCAAGTGAACACCTGGCGTGGAGAAAATATTCTACTTAAAACACCTGTATTACACTAGAAGAGAACAGGTCAAAAAACCTTACCCCAAACGCGACATCGTCCTGTTCCATAACTTCCAGGCATATAGGCACACAAAATCCTACTGCCCCACCCTCCCAGGTGTGTAAAGTGCCGAGGAAAGCACAAAACTGAATTGTGCAAAAAGCCCCTGAAATCGCCTCCAGTATACGTTCTATGCAATCAAGTCCACCTGGCCAACTATAAGGGCTGCGAAACTTAATGAATTCTGAAGTCCTGTAGTGAACAACATTCTCGGCCTGAAGAGGAGAAGCACTACAAAACGGCCCAGCCAGAAATTTGAGGCCTTCAGTCTCTTTTGCTGAAGCCGTTTGGAACATGGAGCAGTCACAGGCACTGCCCACTGCTTGGCCACTAGTTCCTCTTCCCCATCATTCCGTTCATCCCCTCCACCTTCAATCTCTTCAGATCTCACTAGCTTATTAATATTATTCCTTACATAGTTCATAACCCTAATTACACCTCTTTTCCCTTCTTACAAACCTTGTCTCCTACCTTATTTCTCATCACATAGTTCCTTTGGTAGCACATGATTTCCTTCAGTCCACTGCAGTGTCAATCAGCACCTTCACTTTCCCCCTCACTCCAGCATCAATGTACCCCAATGTACAATCAATGTTTCCACAATACTAATTTAACCCTCATCTTCTTATTTTTTTCACAGCTTCACACAATAATATCCATCTCGCATATCCCGCCACCTTCAAGCTCATCAGATCTCACCAGCCTTTTAACCTCATTCCTTACAGAGTTCAGAACCCTAATTACCCCTCTCATTTCCCTTCTTACAAATCTTGTATCCTACCTTATCCCCGTTAAACAAAATCCATAAGTGGCCTGGGAGGCACCGTCACCCCACCGTCACCTAAAAATTCACAATAAAAATCCTTTACCTCAGCAACTGAAAGACCTAATCCAATCCAAACACCACTCCAGAACAGTGTTGCAAAGATCCCGATATCCTGCTGATCGTCGCTCGCACAATCAGTACTGCAGATTGGTAAAGCTGAAATTGGCATCCTTTTGTTCCGATTCTTTTAACTCTGTGTCTACCAAGGATAACTCTCTGTGCAATGTGACGAAAGCAATCCTAAAATATCATCCTGTTTTACACCCACTCCCTCGTGATGATTCTGGGCGGCTTCGGATAGTGAAGGGTTGGAAGAATTCTTTCCCGTACTTTCACTCCTCACCTTACTCCTCAACTCAATACTCATCGCACAACTGTTAAAGATTTCTTCACTTCACCTATCCCTCTCTCACTTCCACCAAAAGTCGTTAACCCCTCTGAGGTCAAATATCAAAATTATCTTACCAAAAATCTCCATGATATGATCTCCTTACTCCTCGAATCCTCCAACAACTTTCTCCTAATACCATAATCTTTCTAACCTACATTTATAATAGAATTGTCCGAACGACGCACTTTCCTCTCCTCTGGAAACATTATATTATAGTCCTATTCGCCAAACCCGGTAAACCACCCAATGACGCCTATCCTCCCTATCCTTTCAAAAATATTTGAAAAAACAAGGCTTTTGCGTTGTTGATCACATATCCTCAGCCCTTGAAACCAAACAATACTGCACTGCTGCCATTCTAGACATAGTTCAATCTTTTGACGTCTGGCACGCAGGTTTGCTTTACAAGCTTAAAAGATATTTACCATAGACCGTTTTCTTAATCATACACTCCTACCTTTCAAACTGCTTCTTCCAAGTTCGATGGGGCTTAGAATATTCTAATTACTATTCTATAAAAGCAGGAGTTCCACATGGCAGTGTCCTGGATCCCATTCTCTTTAACCTATACACACCCGATGTTCCCTCTACCCCCAATAACTTCTTGGCTGCATTTGAAGATGGCAATGCAGTCTTGCCATCCCACCCAGACCCCGACATAGCATCCTATAACCTTCAAAAACACCTTGGTCAGATCGAGTATTGGTGCAACCAATGGCGGATCAAAGTTAATGAAGCAAACTGTTCCCACATTACCTTCACCCTCTGTCGCAAGTCTTGTCCACTAGTTTCTTTTAATTCCATTCTTCTCCCTGTATCCAAGTTAGTACTGTACTTAGGCTTGCATCTCAACAAACGGCTGACCTGGAACCTACATAGGAGGCTAAAAAGACAAGAGATAAACAGACGCTATGGACAGCTGTACAAACTACTTCAAAGGACACTACCTCAATTACTAATTTAAAAAGTTATACTGAAGCCAATCTGGACATAGAGAATAGAGCTACGGGGGACAGCAAAAAAGTCTAACATCAAGCGTATCCAATCCTTTCAATAAAAAGTCCTAAGATCAATAGTAAATGCCCCTTATTATGTCAGCTACAAAACCCTTCATAACGACCTTAATATACCCTACATTCTAGAACTCATCCCTTCCAAGTTTATGAAATTCTATAGTAAATTATATAACCACCCTAATCCCCTGGCGCAGTCATTGCACTGCACCACTCATCCCTATAAACCTCCTTGGAGACTAAAACGGCTATGGCCCTGGCAATGGTCAGTTTTCTAATCGTGTCCTGAGCATATTTGGCTCTCATTCTTTGTCAGCCTCTACTGGCTAGTATCTCGTGACACGTCTGATGGAAGATTGTGGTGGACTTCCTGTTGGAGAGTTGACAACCTGTAGATTTTGGAGTTCTTTGGGGTGTTTGTAAATAGTGTATGAATGAGCGAGTGATTGAAAAATTGTGAATATGGTATTAATAAGATCATTTATCACGGTCGGGTCGTCACGAGGGGGGTGGCTAGTTACCCTAGCCCTGGTGACAAAGTGAGGGTAGCTTGAGTTTATAACCTGGACAATCGTTTCATGACGGCTTTACTATCTGACTCCATTTTTTTGATAGGTATGTGCCCCGACAATGTACTCTGTTCAGGAGAAGAGTATAGGGTAGGTAGTGTAGGTAGTTTATGTTGTCTTGGAATGACCACGAATTCACATTCGGTATCTGAGGGTAGATGAAATCCGTCCAGATCCCAAAGGCGAGTGTGAGCCGGAGAGAGGCAGACTGAGTAGCCGTGGGGAACACTGCTTGGTAAGTTTGCAGGGCCACGAAAACCGTTGTCCACTAGGTCTCTTCCAAGGAGGTGCTAGATTTAGCGAGACGAAGGCAGAGATTCCCACTAGGAAGGTGTTGAGTCTGACGACGCCGGACTAAAGCGTAGCTCGGCGAGGAGAGAATGAGATGCAGAGGTTTTTGATAAAGAAACAGACAAGTTTCAGCGATTCAAGCAGAGCAGCCACGAGCCAGTTTAGTCGTCAGGAGAATGATATACAGGCCCCAAACCTTCGGCCTTAAATACCCAGCTGGCCTTGTCAGTAGCCAATAAGGACCGCTTTTGTAGCACCCAATGATGTTTGAGTGGGCGATCCCCTTTGTTCTCTGACAGAGCCGGGAAGGGTCTCCCGGCGGTTGGGTCTAGTACCTGCCCTGACAGCTGGTGACCCAGCTCATATAACTAATTGGATCCTAAGCATGTTTTATTGTTTACCATATTTACAAAAATTTATATTTTGTTAATGTTATTTACATTTGTTTACAATATATATACAATAAAGTATTGGGTGAGTTATCTCATGTAGTTAGCGGTCGCTACAATCACAATTACTTATTGCCCAATAAGGCAGATTGTAAATTTATTATAATAAAGCTGTTTAATAATAAAATAAAAATAACAGATGAAACTGTTTCGGGTATTCAACCCTATAAATTACCATTTTATAGCGGTTTTAGAACGTAGTATGAAAATCTATTGAATAATTAAATCAAATAGATAATACTGGATTTTATATTATGTAGTAGGTCGAGGTCTGGAAGTAAGGAAATGTCTCTTATCGATTTCAGAGGGGGACTTAATAATTTGTTAATAGTTTTTGTATTATTAATTTGATTCGCTCCACGTTTTCAAACATAAATAACACCATCATATACATATATGATGCCAGGACCAAGAGGTATGCACATAAGACCATTTATTGCTAAGAACGACTTTAATTTATTCCTAACATACTCGCTTGTAAGATACCGATTTTAAGTACTTCTTCTGACTTTATGTCGATAAAAGATTGCACCTGCTTGTTTTGGTTCTTAGGGCTAAGCTTAACTCACAAATTTATTTACCTTGAATTGTTGAACGGACAACAACACACTGATAAAGCCCTATTAAACATTAAATATTCTTCATCAGCATGGTTTATTTATTAATTCGATGATATGTTATCGATTGTTGGCTGTCTAAATTCACGATTAATTTTATATTATTCCTGATTTCCCGCAATTCGTTATTATTTGATTGATTACTAATTTATCTTCTCTTGAAAAGATCTTTATTTTGGATTTATTTATCCAATTATAACTTTATTATTTATATCCAATTATTGTTTCCATGATTACACTATTTATATTTTAATTTATTTGATAAAAAAAAAAAGTCATGTCTTTTTACAATGTTATATATTTGGCAAAAGCGATGTTGACTGTAAAACGTTCAGTACTGCAATTAATAACCATGCCTTACTATAATACAGATATAATGAAACATTAATATAATTAACAGAACTAACTGGTATGATATATTGTTAACTATTTAAAAATATAAAAAGTTAAATAGGCGGAAAGTTATAACCGTTTTATAGTGAAGTAAAAACACATCTAATTTAACGACCTAATTGTATAGATTGCGATTGTTATTCACTTAAACACTTAAATTGACATATTCTTTATGTAAATATATATGATACGTACTGTATAAAAACACTCAAAAATTTTAATTTTAATCAATCTAATAGAATATAGCGATTAATAAAAAATTACAAATCTAGAGTTGATACTGCGTTAGAAGCGAAAGAAGGGACGGTACCCAACATGAACGTATTAATGATCATTTCGGTCCATGTCCATATAGTCGTATCCAGTTTATGTTTTTGGAAGCAATAAAGTCAAATTTTATTACAATCAAAGTAATTATGGAGTCAAGTGCGCTGGATATATTACTTATATATACTTCTATTTCCTAAAATTAATTCCACAACTAACTCAGACAAATAGTGTTTAAATGTATTATTCTTTTCATTGCGTATTCCGTGATAGAAAATGGTGTTAGTGTAAATAATATAAAATGTAAAAACATTATTACGTTTTTGGCCGAGAATAAAGATGTCAGTTTCTAAGGTAAAATGGTGGATGTGCTAAAATGATCCCCACTATATTAATATAATCTGCGAGACCCCCACAAACAATGTAACGTTCTTATATAAACATATATAATAATTACGCCGGGAAATTTATTTTTGGTTGAGATAATCCCAAATGAATCCTAATAATATAGGGATATCGTTCCAGGATAATAAAGATACTATTATTTCACGCATCCTCGGAATTCTCCGGGAATGTTCAACTACCTGGACTATTAGTCAAGGTTTAGGCTCGGATTATATTATGTTGCCGAATTTGCGATCAGTTCCCAAAAGTCTTGCTTAACCCTGTTAAGTATTTTCTCCTCCAGTTGTAGCGCGTTGATAGATTCTAGCGTATCCTTCTGAAGCAAGCCGTTGAAGGAAATAATGATCAGAAAAATCCTACAACCCTCCACTCTGTAGATATGCCTTAGTTCTTCTGCTAAATACTGATATTTTCACTTCTGTTCAGCAAATTGTTATCCGCAGCCTTTCCTATCTACATAATGTGGCACAGTTTTCTTTTACTATATTAATAAGATGCCTGGCCATAACAAACCGTGTGATCAGTAGCGTCACGGATAATAATTAGCGATATTATTGTTGCATTGGTTGAAGGGACATTAGTAGCTTAACTAAAAATTAATGTTGATCTTCGCTACTATAGGTTGATGAATAAGTTTTGCAGCATTATTATATTTTTCCAGATACTCCTTTCCCGCCCAATATTATTATTATTAATATTTTTACTAAGGAACCTTAATTAAACTGATATAGGCTACTTGGTGGATATCTTAATGCAGAAATGCATCAAATTCAGTAGGGCCCCGTAGACGCCTTTTGTCACTACATATATCCGGTGGAAAGGAGGACTGAAGGCCATAAACGGTAGGCAATGACCATAAATAAAATATGAGCAGAGATCCGAGGAAGTGGAAGATATTAAGTGAATTTTAAGAAGAGACTGCCTCTGGTTGGAGGGAGGCCTGGCCCGCCATAAAGGCTCGATGAAAGAGTGTAGCTGACGTTATGGAAAACATTAAAATATATTGGGGTGATTCCTTTATCCTTCCATTATATCGTAGCATCCCACTCCTTCCCACACAGCCGCTCCTCTTCCATCCTTTTTAATCTTCCTTTGTGCGTTGTTCGGTCTCCTCCAGCAGGCCGATAATCATATATTTAACTGGACCAAGAGGCTCCGACGACAAAAAATATATACATAGCTACATTTCGAATCGTATCTAAATTACGAGGCCGCTTTTTTGCCACGATTTATAAATCGAGCCCAGTGGCCACCAATTGCTTTGCCCACAGCTCCGATTCTAAACATTGTCAAACTTTCACTTTCCAGAAAACTTAAGCCTCCCCACCCTAGCTCCCCTACACCCCCCTCCTCCAAGCTACCAACTTCTCTGCTACTCTACTTACTTAGGCTTTGAAAACCGACGTTTTGAAATCAGCGAAATTAAATGTATAAATCAATAGTTTTTTTTACAATAATTTTGAGAATACAATAAAAAGGACATATAAATTCAAGAAGACTATTCACTAAAGTTTATACTGGTTAATGCTCAACGGGAAAAATAACACGATTTATTTTTAACAGACTTCCTAAAATGTTTGGTCCAGTCGGTGCAATTAGTTTTTTAAGATTTAAGACCAGCTTTTAAGATGGTCATGCGTGAATCGATGTTTGTACCGCTTCCTAATAATGTACATTTTTGAGAATCCTGTTTTTTTTTTTACCTTGAGCATAAACATCCTTTAAAACATCATCTCCTTGAAACTTAATTATTTCCAACTGTAGGCCAGCTTTATTAAAAACGTCTGCTCCTTGACTGGTTCACGCACCAGTCATAATTACTGGGCATGAGTAAAAAACTGTTGTTTATCCTCTGCGCAAAGAATCAAATAATGTAATACGTCAACTCGTATCAACGATACCATTTTTATTATAAAATGTAGCATTCAGAATGAACTGTTTTACGATAACTGCATCACTATATGACTACATAGTAATCCAAACAGTGAGATATTAAGTAGCCTATACCACATATTTTGCTAGAGTCCATGAAATACATAAAGAAGGCTTTAAACAGTATTCTTGTTTATTCATAGATCGGTTCATGATTTGAAATTTAATCATAAACTCGGAATTTTAGTCCCCTTTGGAGAAGAAAAAGAAAAGCGACGGGCCACGTCCACCATTACCTCTTTGTTGTTCGCTGAAACATAATTATTTTTTGCTATTTACAATTTTGTGATGGTCAGTAGAAGCCTATGGTCTAGATATGAACCGTGGTTCACCGTTAGATGACCACTGATATAGACTCTCTTTTGGAAAAAAAATATATTCAATTATTAAAAAGGGATTTTTTTACAAAAAAAAAACACAAACTCCTTATGCTACTAAAAGTTTTCCAACTTTTTTGAGTCATGGCCTACTTTTTTTAGTGTTTTACAGTGATTCAATGGTGCATACCCTAGGTGAATTATAAGTTAAATATCGACAAACAATAGCAGAATTTTAAAGTGACTTTATTTAGCAATATTAACGGTTAATTGCTTCAAGTTTGATTAAAAAATATATTATATTAATGATTTATATTAATTAAGTTAGTATAATTTTATTAGTAAAAGGGCTTAACATGGTGTAATGACACTTATTTTTCGATATTTTTCACCAGCCAACTTAAAATACCCCGTTCTACTCCTGAGACAATCTTTTATTTCTTTGTTAGTGAATTACTGACTACTGTTAATCTGCTTTCAGCTAAATTTGATGATGGGTGGTAAAAAACTTTACGATGGGGTACATAAAACTGGACATAATACTGGAATCGGCTTTTGAATTTCTGTTATAATTTTTTTCATTTAAGTTTAACTCTGTATTTGTCGGCAGTTATATCAACTCCTTCTACTGGGACAATTCTGTGGTTTGTTATTTTGAAAATTAGTCTTGTACCAATTCGGAACGATTATGTTAAGGACGTCTTGAAATCTTTTGGTTTACTTTTCTTTAAGGGCTTTAGGTTAACACTTGCGTCGAACGAACTTTGAAAAAATCTCGTATGGATAAAAAGGCTCACGTAATGTTTAATGAATCTTTTAAAACATGTGTAGTTTAGAAATTCTACACGAATGTTAATTTTGTGCAATGTATAATATTCATATTCCAATTTTAATAAATCCCAGGGACCGTTTCCACTCTCCCCTACCCCCTGTAATAACCCATATATTATCCTTTTGTTCTTAGTTCAGTTTTCAGTGAATGCTATTCACCTTTACCCATCTAAGTTTTTAAAGTTTAATCTTATGATGTTAGTTTATTTTAGTCATCACATATGTACATAAGCCAATTATTATTTATAACCTAATCGGATTAGTGTAATGTGATACGCGTTTACTTTTTCTGCCACCAAGACCAATATTGTATACGTAGGTCCCAGAATAAGCGTTTTTTTTCCCTTTCATTTCATAATATACAGATTAGTTTGTTTTTCATTTCTCATTTCTAAACTGTTAGATTATTTCTTTGGCCACTGTGATAAATGACAATTCTTTCTGTATTTGTTAAAAATAGTTAGCCCTTCAAGTTTGGAATTTATGAAATTCATTCACTAATTTTTCTAATGCATTTTCTAGGGATTTTATTAAAAAATAAAGATATTAAAGTAGGTGTTTGGTATGTGTAGTGTAGTGTATGTTGACAATCAATGGGTTGTAGATTATTTTTTTAATAATGTTAGATGCAAAACAAAAATAGTATTCCGACTGTTCTATGACCCAGGATCTTTTGTCCTATCATTAGTTTGTTAACTTCGGAAGACGATTTCAAATCTAATTTTTTTTCTTAGACCCCATTTACGTTTTCAGTACATTTATATTAAATTATTAATTTCCACAGTTCCATCCTATTTAATATTCCGATTTAAAATAATTTTAAGATGAATCCTGGGTGTATCATTTACACTTACAAACTAATACAAATACAATATTAGCGCCGTTTTACTACTTTATCATGGCCCTAAGGTCATGCGGGACTGTATCTTAACGCCTGTATATTTACCCTGACACGTTTTTCGAGTTCCTCCTTCTCTGATTAATTACTGTTCCACCACTATTGCCATGAACTGCAAATGTAAATTTATACTCAAATTTCGAAATTTTATATTTATGTAATATTTATCTGTCATTTATTCTTTAATATAATTTTAACTGTATGTTTTTATGAAAAATGAAATATATAAACAGTGAATCCGACCTATAATGGCTTAAGCTTAATTTGGGGCACAATGAGCTCTTCACATTACAAAAAAACTTGAAGTTCTTCAGAAGCACAGATTAAGAATAGGTAATGTGCACTAAAATTAACAACTGAAACTATTAAACATAAAAAATGTGCCAAGAGCAACAATATTACCATGGATGCAGCGATAATATATCAGTAGGTCTGGTATAATTTGATTCCTATGTGAGCGTCTGTGGCTCTCGAGTTCTTTCTTTCCCTCGTATCCAATGAGTAGGCTATGTAAAATTTAAATATTGTAGGAATGAAGTTTTTATTGGACGAACCCCTAAATGCTACCAGGAGTAATTACCGTTTATTCCGTTTTAGCCGTCGAGACTTGAAAGTTTTACACAACAGCTGTATGCTAGATCTATCACTGAGAAAGATTCATTTGTATACTTTAAAGTGTGAATAATACTGTACATTTAAAACAAGTGGGTAGATAATTCTGGCTGGCACAGGTGGTCCTAGATTACCCGCAAATAAATGAATAGATAAATAAGACAGGACATGGACGACAGAGATAATATTTAAATGGAAGCTTGGCTCGGTGGGCGAGCGGTGTTTATGCCACCTACCTCTTCTCCAGTACCAGGACCCCGTGACCGGGGTCGGCCGGAGTCAGCGAGCACGAAGGACCCGCATCATACCGGGGTATATTACTGTGTCTTCTGTGGAATTCAATGCTACCAGGAGGCAAAAAAAACAAAAGACCCAAAGCGAAAAGAAAAGGAGAATAAGGACGATTTAAAGGAGTCGGCAGAAGCCGGTAGTTAAAATCATTATTTTGGTTTAAGGTGAAACTATTAACAACGATGAGCATATGCAGAACTTCAGAGTGCAATTGTGTGTTTAGGGTGGCCAGGCGTAACTCACCGCACAACAAAGCACATATCTTGTAATTACAATACCGTGCCTTATTTAATTATTTATTACAAGCTATCTCCAACAATACCTTGTATTATTGTTCTATTAGGGAAGAAAAATACTGTCAAAAATAACCATTTACAGTATATTATCAATTTGATAGAGATTTGCATATTTTTTTTTTCCTCTAAAATTAAATTATATAATTATCATCAGTGTTAAAACAACAAGAAGAAAACGAATGTATGTTAATCATGTGTTGTATATTGTACATATATGTTTGTTTTTAATTTGCAGTGAATGTAAACGTGAGAACAACAAAGCAAACACTATTCTGAATTGCAAATACAAATAAAATACAAAAATGATTGAAAAGTATATGAATACCTTAAACGGACTTTGTCTATCCTTTACTGTTTTCGAATTTATACTCGCTACATAAATTAATGGTAAAACAGTTAAGAAAGTATAGTAAACGGTATAGACCTATTTTATTTCGTCAAAAAAATTATCGGAAACGTGAAAATGGAAAAACATTCCCTTAGGAATGAGGCTATTAACACTTGCACAGACAAACGATCTGGCACGAAGTCGTTTACCAATCCCCTGTGACGGCCAGAACAATAGTGGAAACTGGGAATCTCTGGGAACATGGCTGTGGCGCAAGCATCTCTTCTTCGGCATTTCGCGTGGAAACGTTTTATCGAGACAGCTATTATGTTGTCAGTGCACTGGGAACTTAAGCAAGTATTAAACTTCAATTAGGTACTATTTTCTGGTCTAAGAAGAAAACAAGATTTCGAAACGACACGATGATAAACGTTATCATGCATGTGATAAATTACATAATTATAACTTATATTTATAAGTTCATTACTTACCATGTATGTTATAAATTACTTATGCTGAATAGTCAATGACCATTCATTCCTGAGGTAACATAATTTGAAAAGTAATTTATTATGTTACCTAATAATGAATTAATGAAAATTAATTAATAAATAAGTTTCCAAGGTGTTGCTGATAAATCTAAAAATCCATTAAGAAGTCAAGCTTAATTGTGTCCAAAATAAAAGGAGAATAATGTGCAGTGGAACATAATTATCACCAATATATTCATATAAAGAGATTTAGAGGGCACATTTGAAAAAATAGAAGGTAAATATGTGTAATAAAAATATATTACAATTTAAAAACCTTTAAGAGCAATTGGATGGTGCTTCAAAAAAAATATAAGTTATAAGTTTTCTAATAAAACTCTCCAAGTCCTCAGCACATTATACTTACTTTAATTGAGTTTTTAAGTAAACGTCTATTGATTTTCACCTGTTCCACTCATCCATTTATTTATTTCTAAACTATTTGTTTCTTAATAAATACTCTTTTAATGTGTATAGCATTCAATCCGGACAATCTACAGTATAAAAATGTACAAATAGCAAACAGAAAGTTTGGAACAGCTAATTCATTCGCTTAAACGAGGGGGGAGAAAGAATGAAACAATGCAAAGAAGATGTAAAAATTAACAATACTGCAGATAAACATTTGAAACACCGATGAAAGTAAGGTTTCGATTAATAGCTAGTAGTACAAATTGTACAGTAAAAAGTATAGACATAATGAAATAGAGAAATGATCTTTATTGAACTTCCTGGATATTACAAGTACAAATAAAATTTTCTATAAGAATATAATCGTATATTCGATTAACAAATAGACCTTATTATATCTACAAAATGAAACATCCTTTAATAGGCTAAGTTGCAAAGAAACTTTTGGAGTCAATATTAACATTTCTCAGTCGTATAAAGCAACATTTAACTTATAAATCAAAGCTTAAATTATTATGGGGTGCTTGGATCTACAGCTGCCTGTATAGTTTAAAAGTTTCTAATTATTTTTAAATTTACAAGTGTATGCGTAAAACGTGCTTAAGCTAATTCAGCTTAGCATGCGAGGTGGTATTCATTATTTGCATAATTAACTAAACAATTTCCTTGTGTATTTCTTTTGTCATCCCTCAAGCGTGCTCTAAACAAAGTGTAGGAGTTTGGAATAGCAATGAAGAGTCAAAAGAACCTTATAGTTACCACCAAGTTAACTCATTCAGGGCGGACATGTTGAAAACGAACTATATGCTGAATAGTTAATGACCATTCATTCCTTAGGTAACATAATTTGAAAAGTAATGTTTTTTATGGTACTGTATTCTCGTTGGTATTTTAATGTGTACATTGCAATGTCGATCTGTATGGTTATTATATAAGTGTTAAGATATAAAATAAAAGCGGTTGTCCAGAATCTTCAACTCCTGTCCTGAGAAAATGAATAGTAATTATAATAAAAGTTTTAAATTATTTATTTATTTTGTACGGAAAACGGAGGAGACAGTGTTCTTAAGTATAATTTGAGATTCCAACAGGATTTCATTGATGCTGGATAAATTTTAAGAGTAATGTGACCAAAATGAAGCTGGTATACTCTAAAAAAGCGGAATAACTATGAATTGTGAGTTATAATTTATTTGAAATTTAAAAACGCAATAGAATTTTGAAATTCTAACAATATTACGTCAAAGTTGGATAAACTCGATGATTAATAATATAACACAGCTATACGAAGATTCGAAATGAACCTGGTAATAATGTACCAGAGCAAAAATAATGAAATGACTTCAGGGTTATTTTTTAGTTTATGATTTTAACACTCAATTTAAATTTGAAATTTAAACAGGATTATATTTTATTAAACCTGGATACATTTTATAGCTATAGAAATGTAATATAAATAGCTCCTAATTCTTGCTGTCTATGTATGAATGAATCTTACTTTTTTTAAGCTCTTATTAAATAGATGATATTTCTGAATACGTTACGAAATGAACCTCTGTTTTCCAGCTCATCAGCGGCAATGATTATAATCGAACAGAACACTGTTGTAGACCGCATAGTTTTTAATTAATTATCGTGTTTCGAAAGCGTTGGTTGCGAAAAAAAGAAAAACTCTCACGGTTAATTTACGTTTGCCTCCAGAATGTTCTCATGTTTTCTGTCAGCTTCCATTATCACGAGAAACAGTAACTCATAACAGTATGTTAGCACTGATGTACTAGCCTTATCTACCCAACTGAAAATGCACACATCACACGTACTTCGTTTTCGGGCGAGGCTCATACATTTCTATGAAATACTATTAACAGGAAACCTTCTGCTCTCACTGAATTTGTTAATTATATCATATATTACTCTATGATAAACTAGTGATCTAGGCAACACTTACCTTGGCATTATTGTATTTATCAACTCATTTATCGAAAGTTAATTCAATTTATCGAAATATTTCATCAGAAATGCATTTTTTTCTAAATGCCCTTTTTTAAAACTTTATTTATTTATAACTTTGGCTGGAGTAACGATCAGCGAATGTGATGTAATTATGATATGTTACATTTCTGACATGAAGGGAGAAGACACTTCTAGTGATATCGCTCTGATATTGTCGAAGATAAATTTGAAAATATCTTGTTGGGAATAATTTAGAAGGTCTTTATTTCGTTGTCTCCTCGGTCCTCTTCTTTTTCGTTTCTTTATTTTTTTGGTCTCCTTTCGTCGTTGAATGTTATCAGGTGCGCTAGGTGTAGACAGCTTGTTGTGGGTATAAGTATGAGTTTTCAATCAGATTGTCATGAAGGTTTCTGTTCAGTTTTCTAATTCATGAACATAAAGAATTTTTTTATCAGTTTGGAGATTACGATTTCACACGTAAAATAGTGTGATACACGTATAATCAGTGCTATGATAAGTCCTAGAGGCTTTGGTTAAAAAATATTTATAGTTTTGATCTTGGCCTTTTTAGAAACGTTCGGTTCCACTGAAACCAACAGTGGAAGTTTAAAATTCACATTTCATAGCAAAATTAAGGACGTAGAAAGTGATAGAACAATGTCGAGACATGTTGTGGGCCTGAGTTTCTTTGCCAGTTTCTTAAATACTAATTAAATAATTGTTCAACCAGTAATATGTACTTCTGTTTATTTATACGTCATTTTGTTTTCAATTAAGTCTTTTTATCTAAAAATAACCCTTTCATGTTCAATTCTAAATAACTAAAACATTTTCTTTAAAAACAACAAACAAACTTTTCTAAAACATTAAATCCGTGATTTATTATCTTAAGTATACGAGGCCGTTACAAAACTTCTTTAGTATGAAACCGATGATATTGACTTTGTAATAACATGTTATATCCTTATTTGGCCGTTTCCTTTAAGTAATTGATATTATTTCCATTGAACAACTACGTACCCTCTATTTAATGTGTTCAAATTAAAATATTTTTGTTATTTACTTTTAAAAACATATGAGTTTTTTTTTTTTTCTTTTTTCTTGTTTCCCATAGCCCCTGTAAATTTACAGATAATTATATACAATTATAGATCCTCAGGCGAATCTACTTTATTTTTGTATTTCCTGTAGCATCGCTACATTATATACAGGTTTTGTTATTTTATAAAAATTATACAATGAATAAACAAGTACACATTATACGTGACTGGACTAAACTGACTAATAAAGGTGATGGGGGTCACCGTTTTGATCAAACTTAAGACTAACTTACATACTAATTCTTAACCTAACTTTTCCCCGACAGTCAACGTATGAGTAGTTACATATATTGCTAATATAATGAAGGAGTATTGATGTTTATAATATTATAATTATATAATATATGTTCCAGTAATGTAGGTAGTAGGTATTTCAACTTTAGTACTTTGTTAGTACTTATTTATTATTTTTTTAATGTGAAAAAAATTTAAAATAATGTGTGTTTGTAATGGTGTGTATATTTTTTTTTTTTTTACAAAGTTCTTGTTTTATTTTCTATGCACGTTGTAAATATTAGCGGGCACTGATGCTGTAAACAATAGAAAATTATGTTTATAAAATGTTTTATGATTACTGTTGGTCGTGGAAGGGTATAATTAAAAACGTTTTTGGTTGCTTTTATCTTTAGCAGTCAATTGATGGTGTAAACCTATTACATTAGAAATTATTTATATCATTTTAGACTTTTAAAATAGATTCGATAAATCTTCCGACTTTAATCTATGACTCGTTGACGAAGAGCTAGTGTTCAAATATTGAAATTATAGAAACGGTAGATTTATAATTTAAATAAATCTTAGTTATAAAGCGAAATAGTTCGAGGATAATAATATATATTATAATTACTATTATCCTAACAGACTGCGTTTCTTTTACTATTAAAAACTGAAACGAGAATGTACGGGGTTTCGTAGTATTTAAATACAATGCTGGAAAAAACGATTGATCGTAAAGACGGTAGCTGGTGGAAGGTGAAGTGGAGCCGTATCAAAATACGACAGCGGTTCGGTCCAAACACTCCAATGTCTTGGTCTTGTCGCATTAAGTTGTCAATTAAGATACATTTCTCTGGAGTGTAACACAATCGAATCTTTCCACATGAATATTAGGGACACAATAAAGGCTTCAAATTCCACAGTAAGTAGATCAGTTTTTGAACTAAACTAGTTTTCTGCTCAAGAACGTTTATTTATAAGAGCTTTGGATTTTAGATTATAATTGAATTCATTTTTGAGTTTCCGTGTTTTGAATCGTCCTCAATCATAGAGAACACCTGAAAATTCAATCTGCTATGCTTCAATCAGGCAGTGCCCTCAGTCAGAGTAGTAACTTCAAACTTCAGAAAGCTTGAAAGTCAGAAATAAGTGGATAAATAGGGGACGGATATCCTTCACTTAAAAAAAAATAAATTTCTTGTTATTACATCTTAAGCCAGCTTACCTTAGCTTATAAAGCTTAGAAACCTTACCTTCGTGAATAATGAAACATAGCTTTAAAATTTCAGAACGGTTGGATTAGTTTTACGGCAGCTATTGCAAAACACATTATTATTGTCACGATTATCGCTCATACTGATTTCTAAAAATGTTAACAAACATCACTAATTAGAACTTTTTATCATTTAAACAGAAAATCTACGGAATCATCACCGAAAATTATAACTATAAATGTGACGTTATTGTTCCTAAGGACTCATATGCCATGATTATTATTTGTATACTAATACTTAAGTCATTAATACATTACTAAAAACAAAGTCAGATCAGACTACTTAAATGCTCTTAATTATTTTTCTAGTACGAAATGATAAATATTTTTTTTAGAAAGTTATTTATTTGTTAAATGACAATTCACTTATCCAGCAATAATAATTGTTATTTAAGTTCTCATTCATACCTTATACTTAATTCCACCCACTCAATATGTACAGAATGATAATTATACGAAAGTAACATAGAATAATGGATGACCATATTAACACAGCTCTAGCGGATGCCCTCGGAACTATTAGCGGTATTGTTGCCAACAGAGCTCACCAGTAGCATTTATAATCCGTTATAAGACAACCGCAAGTTAATTATTTATGTTATTTACAAGTTTTTTTATAATTGAATGAAAACCTTGGGTTTTACTTTTGATACAAAGCTATATACATATCTATTATATATATATATATATACATGTGTGTGTGTGTGTGTACACAGGTGGTCTGAAAAGTTTCCAACCTCAACATGAAGATGATAATAAAATAAAAGCTTTGTTAGGTCGGAAACTTTTCAGACCACCCTCGTATATACAGATCTTTTTATTCGTATAAATCGAAAACATTTTAGCTTAAAAAAAATCGAACCTAACGGGATTGATGTCTTATTTAGTTTAATGGTGCTCAAAAATGTTTTATTCTAAATTTTTATTCAAATAAAATCCAATAAAATTTCATATTGAGCTCTGTTCTTTTTCTCTGATGTGTAATTTTACATAAGTCTCACCCTGCTAAGATACATTTCACTATTGGAACTGTCAATCCTGTCTATAATGAAAGTGCACAGTTTTCTTTTATTTCCTTCCTATTCTTGTAAAAGACAAAAATCTGTCTCGCCCACAGAGGTTATATAGTCCTGAGGAACGCACTAAGTATTTTTTCGCAATTTTTATATGCTTATTATGTATAGAAACTAATGAGTATACCTTATAAATATAATGAATTCAAGACAAAATATTAGCTGATATATGTCTATCTGAAGTATCTCATATTGCAGTATTAGCAGAATATTTTAGTATACGAGGTTTGATCAAAAAGTATCCACAATTTAATAATTTCGCGGGCGTTATGATTCCGATGATAATACATTTTTTTTTATTATGTTGGTGCCAATGCCTCTGAAACACGTTGAAATATGCAGCTGTTTTCAACGTTTACATTTTTAGAAGGTCCTAAGTGTGTTGGTATTCTCAGTGAATTTTAGTTTCGAAAAAAATGGATCAACGTATTTGTATTAAATTTTGTCAAACAAATGAAATAAAGTGCAGCAAAGTTGACGGTTGAAATGTTGACGGTGGCTTTTGGTAAATCTACCATGAGTAAAGCTAGAGTTTCTGAGTGCTATTGACGTTTCAAAGAGGAGCGTGAAGCCGTTAAAGATGATGATCGCGCTGGTGGCCCTAACACTACAGTAAACGTTGACAAGATCTATAAGTGAGTTTGAAAAATGCTTCGAGGATTGGAAAAAGCGCAGTAAAAAAGTTTCTGTAAAAAATATCTCAGGGGGATTACTTTAAGGTTACAAGGATTACTTTAAGGATTACTCTTAAGGGGACAAAATTAATCTCGATGAATAAATAAACAATGTTTAAAATAAAAAAAAATGCTGGTTACTTTTTGATCAAAATTCATATATCCGAATAATACTTTATGATTAGAAGCGTTTAATAAGTTCTATTGACTGAATCGAACTAAAAAATACAAATTTACTGAAAGGATAATTGAAGCTAGTCGGTTCTAGTTCTATCATCACATTTAAACTGGGAAGAATCGAATAAAAAAGATTATTTAAAATTACCATTTATTTTTGCACAATGTGGCTTTTATTTGAAGTATTGATCATTATGAAATGAATTAAAAGTAAATTGGTTACCATGAGGACACAATTTATTTTAGAATTAATTATTTTAAGGCTGCCTTACTTAAAAAAAATTGATTACATGAGAACAACAAATTAAAAGAACTTGTTATTAAACTGAATAAGAGGAAAATATTAAAATGAGTAACGGAATTGTATGTAAAGTAAGCACAGGGAAAACCAAGAAAATACTTTACTAAAGATTATCATTTACGCTTCTAGAGACAAAATTAGAACTATTAATGGGGAAAAGATAATGAAAGTTAAAGTCTGTTCTTAAACTTTTCATTTAAATAATTAAAAACTTTATTATTTCTAGAAAATTGGACTGGTTTATGCTCTGAGTAGAACTGTGAAATTAATTTGTTAGAACAAGTAAAAAAATAACGCGTGTGATTTAATTGATAAGTATCTAATCTCAGTTTACTGGAATTCGAACTGCAGAACTTGCAAAATTCCTTTTAATCTATGCTTAGATAAATTTTCGATTTATTTTGTGTAGGAAATTGATTTGTTGGACGGACACGAATACAATAAAACGGTAAGCGGGGAAGTTAATGTGGAGAATAGCATGACGGTTGCTTGATGAAAATCGTGGGAAGTCAAGGGGACCACGTGATGCGAGTGGAAATGATGGATAAGGACAACACTACCAGTAAATGAGCAGTCCCATACGGATGACCTGTTCGATAAGACTGGTACTGTGGTACTTCAGGAATCTGTTAACAGTCAGTCTTGTCAGTGTCAGTGTTTCTGTAATAAGTGCAACTTCAGTGTCTTAATCATCTATTGCCATTTCGTTAAATATTTCGGCAGTTATATATTGCCAGTTCGTTTCTTATGATGTTCGTCTGGACACCATAGACGTTCCAAAGTATAGACAACTCGTTCTGGGATGTCATAATTATTCATGGGAGCTTGAAATGAGGTGGGAAACAAAGTTTACAAGTGATATAAGTGAATTTATGAGCGTTTTGAAATCAGTAAGAAAAGATATAAGAAGGCTAGTAATATATGTGGAGGCTGAGGAGGTGGAGGAATCTGAGATATGTTAGGAATCTGAGGTTGAGGTAAATGCTGTGATTATAGGACATGCGAAAGAGAAAGAGGTGGAGCCTCTTATTGGGTGTTGCTATCACCTTACATATATTGGCATACGAAACTGAAGTCAGTGCTACTTGGTGCTCTGTCGTTGGTCAGCGTTGGTGCTAGAGGTCGCTCTTCAGAACTTGATATGTTCCACACCCCTTATATGATAGTTTGCAAACTTGCTGAGGCAAAGGACGTACAGTAGGGGAGTGGGGAAGCTTCTAGAAGAGCTCAACCTTGTGATTCCCCCCGAGCTTTACGGTAGGTGGTAACAATATGTTTATGTGACTATATTCCTAGAAATACTGTAAAATGTCACGCGTGGGCTGTGTTTTTTTCACTCCTACCCTGTTATAGTAGATTTATCCTCGTTGGCCTTCTAGAGGCTAGGTGTTTTGGAAGCATTGGGGATCTCCTTGTCTTGGTTCAATGATAACTTATGAAGTGGCCCAAAAGGTTTCGGAGCGAAGAAAGGTGATTTTGTACTCGGAGCGGAAGAAGGCCCTGGTTGAGGTGTTAACTCATCTATTGATGTGACAGCTGAGTCGGATGGTATTATTATTCTAGATCTCATAGTCATTATATGAACACTCATAATGCATTTTCAGGAGACTAAATGAGAAAAAAAAATATTAGTCAACAAGGAGTAGCGATGGCTGGTCATAAACCCCCTAAAATCGCGTACTCTACCTCTCTGCCACTTCAAAATTAGAGGCTGACAAGAAGTCACTCTACCAAGGCTTCAGTTAGGCTTGGGTGTAGGTGTCTTAAATTGATGCCTCTTCTCTTAACTGCTGCAGGTGTACACATTATGTACACTAACGACACGAAAATTAGATCAATGCACTAAAGAGATTGATGTTAGTCGAGTTCGCTCTCAAAAAAGCATCAAAAAGTGCCCAGGCTTAATATCAGCAGTAATATATATGGGAACGACACCATTAGTATAGACCCAAGCTAGCGCCGGCGCAGACTAAGCAATATTCAAAATTGAAAAAAAAACTGTTTAACCATCATACTTGTTTATACAAAAAAAATTGCTAGGTGCGCAATGATCCTGAAGACACCATTAATATTCTTTTTATGTGCCCTATCTTGTCCCAGAAACAGAATACAGATCTTCTAAATAGACACCAACGATCCCCGGAAACAAAATATGAACGGTTTCCATTTCTTCCTTATTTTTCTTAGTTCAGCTTTCGTCCCACTATACTTTGCTAGTTCCCTTGTCTAAAGTTTTCCTCACTTCAGAGATTCAGGGAACTCGTTTTTTCTCGAGATGTCAGTTAATATCTCCGACATTAAAGGCTGGTGCATCCGGCAGCTGTCATGTCAGTAAGGCTAGCGCACACGACTTGATTGGTATGTATAAGAAAGACATTTTCAAGTAACTCGTAATGAAGTGGAATAATAAAGTTATACTGGAATTTTTAAATTTGTAGGAGGGAGAACCTATTATATGGAATCCACGTCATTAGGGGATAGACATAGGAACAGGTGTATTAAGCTTGGTAACGAATTCAAAACAATACTAGTATAGAGTGTTCTTTAAAAGAACTCAAAGATTATAAAGAACATTTGATGGCTTCTGTCACTAATTTGGTGCTAAAAGTGAAAGACACAACGGGGGCTGCCACGAACGAACTATGCAATCCAGAATGGTTTGCCTAAGACAAAATGGTGCGATTTTTGCAATCAATCCACATACCAAAATAAAACTTTGTATGGTGTATAATTTCAAACTACAATTAAAGGTTTATTCCCAATTTTTTCGGATTAATTATCTTATAAAGAATAATTAATCAATTGCTTGGCATTAAAAATATGAATTTTCATATTGTGTTATCTAATTAAATATACTTAAGTCCTTGCAATTAAGACGAATCGTAGTTGGCTCATTAGTAGACGATAATTAGGTAACAATATTAAAACTGTTATCAATAGTGCATTTAAATTTTTTTCTTTCTCAGTTTCATGGGAATCAGGGGGATGATATCTAGCATGGATGCTTTCGTACTACCCTAGCTATGCTAAAAATAATACCCCCCCCCCGCAGAAAGAAATAGAGGGTTTTGATAATTGGATTAATTGAACAGTTACTGTAATTGTAAAACAATACAAATATTTTTAGAATAAGTAGGGCATCAAATTAAAGATCTTGAAATTCGGGATAATATAATAATATATATATTATAATATAATATATATATATATATATATGTTATGGCTAGTGGCAAGGCATTGTTAAGCCTTAATACCACAGGGCCTAATGTAAACAAAGCATGGGTTGATAGAGGATGAGAACAGAATAAAGCCAGTTAACAATCGAACCTGTGTGCATTATTACCATATATATTCTCTCTTTTTCTTTGATCGTCTGCAGCCGGGAGACGATAACTTATATATATATAAACGCGACTGTGGTGGACAGAACAGATCGGGGTGGATCGAATATTTGTGCGGTGTACGATGATGGTAGACCATGGTAAACCATCACGGACGAAACAACTCAGAAGGAGATAACGCTGACGTACCATCAGGGTACAACGAATCACTGGGAGGAACACGAGACGGCTCAGGCGTTGAAGCGCAAGTATTTCTGGTGGGGGATCACGATTCAGGAGACGCTAGGGGCATACGAGGTCTACCACCGTACTTAATATGATAGGCACCCACCAATAGGGCTACAAATTGAGACCTCCATGGCGCAAAAACCGCTAACTGACCTTCAAGTGGACACCTTTACCTGGAAGGGACACAAGTGGGTCATAATTTGACTAGACTTATTCAGCAAAATGGCCATGGCATACCCCGTGCGGGAACAGTCTTCGGAGGCAGTGTTAAAAGCACTGAGGAGGTGGTTCCAATTTTATGCAGTCCCCGATCGTATAGCGTCGGACGGTGGGAGGGAGTTTGATAACGCCGATGTGAGAGAGGAGATGAAAGCTCTGGACGTAATATGGCATGTCAATACCCCAGGGAATCCGAAGAGCAGTGGGGGAATTGAGCATCTCCACAGCACCTTGGGAGATTATCTTCGTTTTACCATGCCGACGAAGGGTTGTTGGAGCCGGCAGAGGCAATGCCTAAGGCGGTGGTAGCGTACAATCACTCCGTTCACACGACCACAGGGTTCTCACCCTTTGAAATCGTTTACGGTCTTCGCGGCCGAGACACTAGTAAAACGGTGGTAGGAGATGAGACGTCAGCACAGCTCACCAACAACCGCGTAGAGTTGGGAAAACTGTGGGGGAAAGTCTACGAGAAAATTACAACCGAAAAGACTAGGAGGGTGGTCAGGGAGAATGCGGGCGTCAAACCGATAGAAGGACGCGCCACGATAGGCACCACCGTGTATCGAAGGATCAGCTCCAATCGGACTAAAGAATTTTCCCGTTATGAGGGACCCTTCAGGGTGATCGCGATTCACACAATTTAGTGACCATCCAAAGTGTCAGTGAACCTGGGAAGCGCAGGACTGTACATGTAGAGCAGTTAAAGCTTCCGGTGAGGAAGCCTTAAGTAGTTTGGCTCTAGTATCCTTGCCTCTCCACATATCTCATGGAGGTCATAATTTGTTTTTTTTTTGTATATAGTTTTACCAGGATATTTTTATTTTATTGTTATTCTTTGTATTATTTTATTGTATTATCTTCAGTTTTCTACTAAATTCGATAAGGTCTCTGTTTTATCTCTTATGACTGTAAGACATTGTTGTGCTTTTCTGGGTGAGCACGGAATTATTATATTCCGACCTGTAGGTAATTAGTATATGCTTTAAGCGTGTATAAGTGGTAAATTGGAGTTCCCGACGGATGGTCAGGAACTGGCAGGGGGGAGTTAAAGCCAGAGGCCTGACTATGTCGAATACTAATACAATCATGGAATGTAAACAACCCATGATCCTATGTATGTCTGATTATCTTCCACAATAAAGCAGTCTTTTACTGGAGTCAGAGTGTATCGGTGCATTTCCCTCTTTCCTTATTATCTTTTTATCTATCTTAACCACCGGCGATTAACTTATATATGTATGTATAATATATAACTATTTATATATGGTTACATGTAATACCTATAGATAGAGGTGACTTGGAATAAATAAAGCAGTCTTGTATCAACGTTCTACCTGTTCTTATTACCAACCTTTCTGAGATTTTAATTCAATAAACATTAAGTTTAAATATATCCTTATAAGGTGCCCCCTTTCAGTTTACAATAGTAGTTTGTGCACTTAAGCTACTTTAGATTTATCTGTCCACTCATCGTTCTTTAAAAATAAAAATAGTCTCTTATCCGGAGTTCTATCCCCGTTTAGCAATACACCGATGTTGGTCAGAAGTTTGTGATATTCCCTGAGTATGTATATATATTATAAATATAGAAGTAATATGTAAATGCTTGTGTGATTTGCATTGGCTGTAACTATTAGAAACAAATAATTAAAATATTCTCAGTAGCCGTAACGAGCTTACTGAGAGTTAACAAGTGAGTGACGCATCACTCAAGGCTTGAGTTTATCAACTATTAATTGGCTACTGAGTGCTAATGGTTTCCTGTAATACTGTTGCCTATGATTCAATTGTCTTATGTTCACCTAAACCCTCATAAACACCATCATATTTTTACTATCCAATATCAATTGTCCACCCGACCCTTCATGGAAGCTCACTTTCAAGCATAGGTAGGTTGGGGGATGTCCCCAACCCTTTTTTTTGCGGGGATGGTGAATTGTGTTGATCCTTGGAGCTATGTGCATTTAAAATACTATAAGCTTAAAGAGTGAATGAAGTATTATAAAATTTGTGTGAATGAGATCGTTTATCACAGTTATCTATTGCCTAAAAGGGGAATATTGTAGTTTTCTGCAAATAAAGTTAAACTAGAAAATGCGCACCTAATAAGATTTTATTATCAATGTTTGGATTTGTTTAGGTTCTTTGGGCAGTAGCGGTGACCAACGCACTGGAGATCGGTGTGCCGGAGAGGTTCCTCGGCCCCCGCACCTACAACCCTCATCCGTACACAGGAGACAGCAGAGCGGCCATCGTCCAGCTGAGGGCCATCGAGGACCTGCCGGAGCACCCCTATTCCCTGTTCAGGAGGCCACCCTCCAGAGGGGATGACACTGCACCGATACAGTTCCCTAAGGTGCCCGAGTCCGCTAATGTGCCCCAGCCACAACCCCAGGCCAGGCTAAAACCGGCTTCCGTTAAACATCCCCTCAACATCGTCAGGCAGCCTCCTCTATCCTCTCTGGTAATATATCTGATCCGTAATGTTTCTATATGCAACTCATGACATAAAAGTGTTCTTAATATTTCCCTACAAAAAATATTTTAATGCACAAAGCCATGATAATTTGGTGGATGGACACCACTCCCTTTTTAATAGGAACGAAGCCTGTGTAAGAAAAATGTACTAGTATACGACATGCAGTTCATTAGTTTCAATTGGTTGGCTGCCTCCACCTCTTTTTCTCCCGCCCTCCAGGCTAGCCTAGGAGGCGGTCTAGAACGGCCGAGGAAAAGTCTTCTTTGACGTGCTGATTGGACACATCTCATTCGCCTTGGGTGCCCCTTTCAGTTAACAATAGTGGTTTGTGCACTTTTTATTGTCCACTCATAGTCCTTTAGAAATAAAAATAGTCTCTTATACGGAGTTCTATCCGTTCAATTCAGCAATTCACCGATGTTGGTCAGAAGTCTGTGATATTCCCTGAGTAATTAGATATGTAAAACAGTAATAAGCATCACTTCGCAGTAGTATAACATTGGTGGAGGGCTGCGAGACATTAGATGTGTGGTGAAATAATCTTTAACAACATTAGGAGATATTAGCAATCTGAAACCTTACAACTATTATTAATTTACTTAATAACGAATAATAATAATAATAATTAATTATTAATTAAGAAAGGGACTTGAATCTGAAACCTCCTAAATATTTAGTTGGGAGTTAATATACCAGATCTCTGGTTCAAGTTCCGATCTAGCCAGTATATGTTTTCTTTGGCATTTAATAATAAAATATTACGCGCATTAACATTGTAAAATACGAATCAATTAGATAAAATAATACAAAAATGTGTAAAGCCCTTAATATTAACAATTAAAATATTTAAAACCTATTGCTATTAAGTATGTATGCAGAATATTAATTGTATCTATAATTAAAATATATAAAGTCTCATTTTTAGTGAAATATATGCTATGCTCATTTATATGAAAGAATAAAACTAACATTCATAACGGAGGTAAAAATAATTGGTCTGAAATTTTGATAGTATATTTCACAAAACCTGCACTGATTATGTTCTGGTAAAAATACATCAAGATAAGTATATCAGTTTTCAAACTATTTTATTAAGATAAAATTACAATCTGCCTTTTATTAGGCAATGAGTAATTGAGATAAATGTCATCATTCATACTATATTTACAATTCATCATTCACTCGCTCATTCATACAATATTTACAAACAGCCCAGAGGCCCCCCAAGTCCACAAGGGTCACCTCCCTCGCATGCGAAGGAGGAAGCGGAGATAAGTATAAAAAAAAAAAAAGTTTAAATTGTCTCATTTTGATAAGCTAAAATTGATCATCTTAAATGTAATAATAACACTAAAAATTATTCAAATGTAGCTTGAGAATTAGATGGAAACCATATGCGTTGATGCCATGCATGGCGTTTTATTTACAGAAATCAGCAGCTTATAACGTCAGCCCAAGATATAAATAAATAAAAGACAAAAACCAAATCATCATAAGCGTTAAATAATAAAATTTTTAGGTAACGTAAAATGTTAAATGATTTATGTATAGAATATTTAATTATTTAGTTATTTGTTTTTATTGAACCCTATAGTCATTAAAATCAGTTGCAATATAAAAGCTCAACATGTTGCTGATAAGAAAAAAAATTAATTATTTGTTATATAATTTAGTTATATTATTTGATATTCAATAATTTAGTACTCTATACAATCATCCAGATCTTTCAGTGCCATTGGCCACCAAACTTGGATCCTCTCGAACATCTAATAAAAAAATATTTAGTCAATTCAATTATATCAGTCGAAACCCTCTTTCCTTTCGTTATAACCTTTCCTCAGGAATGTAGGATTATTTAAAAATTATCCATAGCCCAAATGAATTATTAATGCATTAATGACGAAAACAAATTATAAGAAGTTTTTTTTTAATAACGTATAATTCGTTTTATGATATGTCGTCCAATCAGAAAGATTGAAAAGTAAAATAAATAAATGCGCCAGTTATTACCTTTTTTTTTTTAATTTTATTAGAATGTTTGACTTAATTATCAGTATTTTCTAAATAACACAGCATGTAATAAAAAGGTAAAACCAGTATTCTTAAATAGAAAATAACGCAGAATATTTTTATTTTCATTTTTCTATAACTTGGAAATTAATGACTCTCAGAGTACCTTTAATTTTTTAAGTTTTATCAATTATTTATTTAGAAAATTTTAATCTAATTTCGGGTTGAACCCTTTACCGTTGACTCACCGAGATGTTTTGGTAACGCCTTAGAAATACTCTAGCTAATAGCATAAGCTATTAAAATGGCTGAAAGTATTCAATGCAACAAATATTTACTTTGTTACTTAGCGCAAAATTCAAAATTGTGGTGTCATTTTTGAAATTATTGATAAAATTTATCGTTAATTTTTAGTTCTACTTTTTAGGGAACAATGCCAAAGAAGCTTACATGCCTATAAATTATAAATAATAAGCCATTTGGAACTAGTGGTTTGTTTTAGTAAACGCATAAGTTACTTAACTGAGTTTAACTAAAACCGGCTGAGAAAAATAACGAACTACCCACACACCAAGAATTAGCTAAGAAAAGTACCAATGATTCAATATCACGCCAGATTTTATGCATTTTTGCAATGATTACACCAAGCCTATTTCAATTTTTTTCAATAGATTGAAATATATACTCCACGAAACATGCAACATTAAAGTAAGGCTCTCTTTTGTATATTATTTAGTTTGACTGCTTCGTAATATGGTTCAACTCTGAAGGTGGATAGTGAATTTATCTCATTTCCCTAAATAGAAGTGGGAGGTTCCTACAATGTGGTCCACCCTAAATCGGGGCATTAAAGGGGCAAATAATTAACAAACAATTTCAATATCATAAAAGAGTCTTTATAATATAAAATAATTATAATATAATTTAATAATTATAAATGATTATGATTATGATCATATTCAGTTATTTCCAAGTGGTTATGTGGGATACATAGCTCATCTAAAACCTTTAGTATATATTTATAATATTAGAAAAATAGTATAGAATATCATAACCAGGGCTGTTACATTCACGCTTCTCGATTCATTACTCCTAACTTTTTTTATTAATTTTAATATTGCTGAAAATGTTAAGGGGTGGCAAAAAGGTGTATCTTAATACAAAATTATCCCTCTCCTTGCTTTGATTAAAGCTTCTATTGGCCCCCTAATAGACACCCAAGTATAACCCAAGCATATTAATTGGAGCTTTTGTCGGGAGAATGGGCATCCTATGAAAATTCAACCTAACTGAATTGTATTGAAGAAAAGCCTGTATTTAATTAGCTGAGGGTTTATGGACATTATGTTGATTTACAAAGATCTCCAGCGAACCTGGAAGTTCATGTTGCTCCAAAACCTCGGCCAAATAACGAGCTCCTGTCGAAAACCCTCCTCGCTAAGACTGATACCTGCCCAGACCATTAGAGACTTGGAAAGGCAGACAGAAGTGACATCTGTCCCCCAACTTCTCCACACTTTCTCACCTGAAGCTTTTAAAGCAAACCAGAATTCGTTTGTGAAGAGCACTCCGCTATCACGCCGGCTATTCCATAAACCAATTGGTGTGAAGTTGCGTTGATGAGCAAGGTAAACAAACATCAGATAGCAAATTTTTAAAGACCCTACTTCTTAAAAAGAGTATTTTTTCTGTTTTTGGATTCCTGGTGAATTGACTTTGATCTATTTAAAATCTTGGGAGTTACCTCGAGCGGCGAATCAGAGGCCAGACATCCTGTCTGAAACACTGTAAGATCTTAAGGGTGAATGGATTAACATTTTATGAGTGGCATCGTCGTGGGACATTGGTAAACTTGTTCCTATTTGCTCAGCTCTGTCGATGTAATTGCTTCCAATGCCGGGAATAGGTTGATTTTCCTATTCGCTATTAACTCTGCTAACAGTAAAACTTAAACAGCATGGTTCTTTTATTACATACTTCTATAAATTATCATCTATCGCTCTGAGTTATATGAAAATTATATAAGTGATTTCGTCGGTAGGACATCGGAATATTTATCGCAGATATTCTGTCTAATACTCCGAAAGGTCTAGAAGTTAATCAAGACAAGGGTATTTATATTCGGCTTTGGTTGTAAAATAAATTTTATAATTGTAATTGAAGCTGAAGCATATATATGGTTTATTCCCATCCAGCAGGTTAGCCCGAAGAAAAAGTACGCCTTCTCCTATGCGGTAAGAGACAGAGGATCCGGCGACGATTTCTCACACACCCAAGCGGGCAGTGGGGCCCAGACCAAAGGAGAGTACCGCGTCAAGTTACCCGACGGCAGGACCCAGGTGGTCAGCTATACCGCCGATCATAGGGGCTACCGTGCTGATGTTAGGTATGTACCAGTCAGACATCCTGCTTGGTTTTATTTTTTAACTATAGGCCTGGTTGGTAAGTTAGAAGCCTGAAATGTAAGATGTCTTTGAAAGAAGTTTATTTCGGTTCTAATAACACAAGTCTCAGTAATATATAAAAGGAATTTTGATATTTTAGGTAATAAGCGTATTGCCAATTATTTTTATTGACAAAAACCTATCTTGCTAAGACTGATGGTTCCTGCATCCTGCCTAGATCACTATAGACTTAAATTGAAAAGGCAAACAGGATTGACAACTTTTGCCTCTACTTCTCCACATATTCACATCTAAAGCTTTCAAAGCAAATAGGAATATCTTTAGAGAAATTCATAACAAGATATATAAAATTATAGGTTTAGAAGCAACGATAAGACATATAATGCAATGAGATTTAATTTAATGAATAAGAAAATGGAAAAACAATTAAAATAGTATAGGCAACAAATCTATGAATAGATCTCATATATTTAATTTATCTAGATACATTTTTGTGTACACCGAATTGGCAACTAAACAGTGAAACAAATTAAAATTTATATGATAGTAAACCAATTGAATAAAAAGGAACTTAATGAATCTGAGGTATGTATTAGTGTTAATTCTAAACATATAATTTTACATATCTTGTTCCAAATTGTAGCCCTGATAATGCACCTACGGACGAAACTGGAGATGATACATCAATAAAAATGTTAACTGGAGATAATAATATTAGAGACACACCACTTCAAAGTGCTGAATATGTTCAAATTTATTATTAAAATAGTCCCCTTTTCACAGAGTGCTCATAAACATACAAAATTTTATTAATGTGATATTTTTTGCATAACCTATGACTAAGTCTTTAGCTTGAATTGTCTCCAAATTGTTAAACGACTCCAGAGGAAAACATAATAGTAGGTTTTTATGCTGCTGTGAACTGTTTGAATTTGTGTTATATTTATGCTTCGTTCGTATGAGAAAAATCTGCTTGTTCATTCCTCGGTGGGTGTAGTTATTTTAACTGTGTTGGAACGTGAGAAAGTTTCGTGTGCTGAAAAGTTACAATGTTGGCAATTAACTACAATTTTCACACTTCCATAATGCAAAACAGTAAATAACTAATGGAGTAATCAACATAAAAGATATAATATTAATTTAAAAATAAATTATTGCTTTAATAGTTTCTGGTATTTATATAATTCATATATATTTTTTATTTTTTTTCCCTAAGCTCTCTAACATATATAATTCATATACATCACAGTTTAATTAGTATATGAACTCCACATAACTTTTTAGTTTTAATTTTAATAAAAAAAATATAATTTATTGGCGCTAGGCTGGCTGTGATTGAGGCTCTTGTCTCAACTTCCTGCCCTTATGTAATTATGATTGTGTTTTTTATAAATCACATTAATGAGAAAGGGAAGAGAAAATTATGGGTTTTCAGTAATAAAATATTTTCATTCACTATGTATGTGTGTACGCGCTAGTTGAGGAGTAATTTTTGTGTATGAAATGAATCCACTAATTCATTTACTTTGTGTGACGATATAGCTCAATCTCCTAACTGTGATAGATCATTAGATAGAAGGATGTGTAAGGAACAAGGAGGTGAGTATTAATATGGATTATAGACATCTAGTCTGAATAAAATCTAACTCACTCTAAGAGAACGCACATTTTGTTAGATTAAGCATCAGAGTGCATGGCTAACTAAACATTTATCCCAACGTCCCTCAGGTAAAATAGTGCCTAGAATCCAGTTATCTCTAGGTAAATAATAAATAAATATGTTACTGTGCCTTGAAAAGTATGTCACAAAACTAAATGTAGTTTGGCGTATATAAACACAGTGTTTTTTTTAAGGATTAAACTATCCTTTGAAGTCGATCGTCATATATAACAAAAATCGTAAACCTAATCGTATCACCTCCTAAACATGTTAACGTTATACAGTATTTGTCATTTTCATTTACCATGATTATTTGTAGGTACGACGAAGAAAACCTTGTGGAGCCTCAATACACGCCTAGTTACAATCCAGTGTATAAACCGATCTACAGACCGGTCCAAAACTTCAAGCCCTCTTACAAGACCGTCTATCTTGACTACGACGACTTGACCATCAAACCTCAGAGGGACTACACCCCCATCCACGAGGAAGACTACGGTGACGTCAACGCGAATACGGTTTCCACGACGCCAAGGTATTCGGATGAACCCAGCGGGCTCACTGCGACCGCAACCGCCAAGTACGTGTCCCAGGGTACGCCCCGGTACGTCGAGACCTTCGTCGCGAACTCCGTCGGAGGAACCCCGTCTCCACTCAACAGTCAAGCGTTCTTTGTGACCACGCCTTCTCCACGAGGGAAGTTCTACCTGGACGCTGATGGGCAGATCTACAGCCAATGAAATTAAAGTCAAAACATCGGAACACTAAAATTTTATGGTCGGCGATAGACCTAGTTATTTTAAGTTCCGGCTTTGTTTTTGGATATCTTACTTAAATCATCTATTTTTGGCTTAATATCAGCCTCGTTCCTCGAAATAATATGCTCAAAACAGTGTTATTATTTTTCTTTTGTTATGTGTTTGGGGCTACTTCTTAGTAATTTTATATACCGAGAAATATATGTACGAAACTCTTATCTTTCTACAGCTAATGTGTTAAATAGTTTATACATACCTGTCAACAGTGGACATGTAACGGCTTTAAATTTAAATAGATGTCTAGTCCGAAAAACAATTATCTTTCTGGCTCAGACATACATGAGCGATCTATCATAGTGGCCATAAAACCTAACTAATCTTCTCAAGAACCCTAAGTTGTAAATAATAAAACTCAAACTGAAGCTTGCTGCATACTCTGCTGTATATGCTTATGCTTAGTTATGTCTTAGAACTAGGGAAAGTAAGACAGAAAAAATGAAACAATAAAAGTGTCGCTCGACTCTCTTTTTTACTTTGTATCTGTGAAGATATTACAAAAAAATAAATAGTTTTCGGAATTAATAATAGAAATCACGTATTGCGTCCAGAATACGTTCTACACGTATTCACGTATAGGAAGAATGAAGGATGACTTCAATGAGATTTTTGGCAATATTTTATACATTTTTTATTTTTAAATGGTGAATTTAGGAAACTAGAATGGTCGGGCAATCGAAAAAATGTATTTCAGAAATACCGGTACGGGAAATCCACATTATTTGTGTTAATATTATACCGATATTATAAGAGAAAAAAAGTTGCGATGAGCATATTTAATTATTGTACATAAATATATCGTCATATTGACTCTCCTGATTCTTTCTGATATACTATTTGTCACATAACGTTACCCACTACTAAATTTAGCCACTTCGAAGCTATCTCCAGCTATTGATTTAATTTTGATTGGAAAATTAAATTTGGAATTAAAACTTAATTGGTTGGCTACTAAGCAGATTTAACTTATTTCTCACGTAATAAGCATGTTTATAAAAGTAACCGGCCAACAATGAATATGAAAAACCTGGTGTCTTTGTTTGAATTTATAGAACTTACACATTTCGTTTAAATTGTACATTTTGAATTATGAAATCCGCTGATTTTATATGAAAAGAAAACGTTTCAATAAGCTTATTTAATTTTTATGCGTAGGTGTACATATTGATTAAGCTGATTATGAACTTTGGGTAAAAAACTATAATTTCATTTAATTAAAATAAATGCAATTGAAATACGTAACTAAATGCTGTAAGCACTCCCATATTTGTGTACAAACATTTTTGTAAAATTACAGTTTTACAAAAGGAAGTTAACAAATATTAGGTTGCAACTTAAAATATAATAGCATTATAATTAACTATGCTATCATATATATGTTTAATGAAAAGAAAAATGTTATTTCAAGTATGTTTTTAGTTTAATAGCTCCATTATAAATAGTGATTGTATCACTTGCTTAGAATAATGGGGCAGTTTAAAATAATCAATATATACTTTATGAAACATTTATCCATTAGAATGTTGTGATATTATTGAATTGTTTTATTAGTTTATTATATTATTCAAACCATTAGTTTCGTAATCTTTTGTATCATTGTATTATTATACACAATTGAATTATTGTATAAATAAATTATATTTTCATTTTAATTTACCTTCTTATTTAATTCGTTTGCCTAATCGTATTTATAGATTATAGATTATAGTTACAGTTAAGTTAAGGTTTTCTCAATGCACTATTTGGGTATAAAAATGGATAGGCATCTCCATTTCTCTACTCATTTTAGTAATAAAATAGAAAAAGTACGACAAAGGTCTTACCGGCTATCGCACTTGCTAACTTCACCTAACCTGTCGCTTCGTCTCAAATTGATGATATATAAATGTGTCCTCCAGCCAGCTCTGCTGTACGGTGCCCCACTATTTACCCACTTGACTGACAATACAGCAATATGTCTCCAACACTTCCAGAATGGAATCATGCGAAAAGTGGTCCGACATACCTCTTTCGAGAGAACGCACCCGTTGCTTGGTGTGCCGTCGGCGGGTGAGTTCATCCGTCGGAGACACATTAAGTTTTTTGACTCGTTGCAGCACCTGACAAACCCAGTGTTTAACACTATGACCCCACCACCCCTCCCGCATCGATGGCAACAGACTGTTGGGGAAAAATTAGGATAAGAATTAGTATGTAAGTTAGTTTTAAGGTTGATCAAAAAGGTGAGCCCCATCACCTTTATTAGCCAGTTTACTCCAGTCACGTATAATGTGTATCATTATACTTGTTTAATCATTATATAATTTCTATAAAATAACAAAACCTGTATATAATGTAGTGATGCTGCAGGAAATACAAAATAAATTGTTAATAGATTCACCTGAGGATCTATAATTCTATATAATTATCTGGAAATTTAAAAGGGCTATGGAGATAAAAAAAAAAAAGGTTAGGTTTTTAATTATGGTATTTTATGGTATAAATGATAACATTTATCTCAATTACTTATTGCCTGATAAAAGGCAGATTGTAATTTTATCTTAATAAAAATTGTTTTAAAAAATAAAATTATAGTATTTTGGCCAACCGGGCTTCGCGATTCTGGGGAAGGCCATCCCTTCTTGTTTTTATCCTAACACTAAACCTCAGTAACATTAAAATAGTTTGTGAGCCCGATCTATAAAAATCTTAAAATTTAGGGAAATGGGATTAACTTTTTTTCATACTTTCTGTTATTGATTTTAAATGAAAATCGAATCACTATATTTCAACTTGTTTTGGAATAAACTTTTAAAATTTCAGATCAATTAAATTATTATGATGAGCTAATCTACATAGGTGAAATTTGATTGCTCCAAACCTTTGTGCAGTGTAATTAATCAAAAAATCATCTTTACAAATAATAAATATTCATTACTAATTGGAAACACGATTTAGGTAATAAGTGTTGCGTACTGCGCACTTGGAATTTAAATCTTAAAGACACTCTGACCACTTTAACCCCTGATAAGTACAACCCTTAATAGAAACAGGATTACTTCCTTTATTGCATTAATATATATTCACTTATTATATAATGTTTATTGTTATTAGCCAGAAGTGATATTATTTGTTTTACCCCTATAAATAACAATTATCCAAACATTCTTCCAGAACTGTAGTCTTAGTGGCCTTCTAGATTACAACTCATCCTTTCACGGTAATGTCCATGTTCCATTCCACAAATACCTGCCCACTAATCTAAATCTTCTTTTTAACTGCTTATCCGATAAAACTTATCTTTACAATTCCCCTGGTCACCTAAAACAGTAGTTGCCTATTAATAATTTTTCAAAAAAAAGAAGGATATAATATCAATAACAATTATAGAGAACAAGACATCAGAATAGTATAATGTATTGTAGACTATTTTTCTCTTATTTGAGAAACTTCAGTGAATTAAACGGAACGTTTTGCAAAACTCTGGCAGTTCATGACTTAACCTAACCAAGTGGCCACGATCGCTGGTTTTCGTGACCACCCACAGGCGAAGTCAGAGGTTGTCAACTAGAAAACAGACGAATTCCTTTTCTCATCACGCCTGGTCTTTGATAGACCCTAAAGTCTACCCCAGTCTGGGCTTTTATAGCGACGGTGACAGAAAGTGGGAACGGCTTTGCAGTAAGTATAGGGTATCCATTACAGATTGCCTTCTTGCAGCAGCATTAAGCAATGCAGTTCTTTTAAAGTTCAGCACTTCCAAAAGTAGAAAAAGAAATCCTAAAAACTGTTGTGCTATTTAATGTTTTATCCTGAAGTGTGAGTTTGTAGCCCTAGTCCGCATTGGGACAGGGTACACCGTCTTTCCCTGTTTGTATGTACGTCCTACGGTTAGGTTGGATCCGAAATTTTAAAGGCATATAAGCCTCGAAATCTCGCTTTAAACACTGTTTATATGTTGCTCAAAATAAAGCAATAAAAAGCATGGACAACAAATCGTTCTAAGCTAGTTTTAATAGTTTTTTTTTATTACATGATTTTCGTATTGACCCATTCCTCGATGTAAGTAAATTGGTATATATCGTAGATTGGTGTGATTTCTCAACTTCTTACGTCCTCTATTTATTTTATGTTTATATTTAAAAAAATATAGCTTATTTCAAATTTGATATAAATAAACAAAAATACGGTTAAACGTAAATAAATAAAATTAAAAAAATTATTTACTGACAGGGTTCGGATAGTACGTTACTCTAGGTGTAAAAGGCCGTTTTCGATCTGGTTTCATTGGAGTGCAATAGACAATTGGTAATTCCTTAAAGAGGAAAGTATTGAGCAGATCAACTCCAGTAACGGAAATAACCGCATAGACGTTATTGACCAGGGAAGAAAGGATGGAATGATAAAATAAAAACCACCATTCTAAATAACGCCCATACTTTACCACTAAGTAGCCATTAGGTTTCCGGCTTCTCCGGCCAGCTTTCTCCCCGAATGAGCAATGAAATTACATACTAAGCTGAGGTCATCCATTGATAAGTAATTTTTCTAAAATTAAACATTGTAAAGTTTGTTTTATTCATTCATGAAACTAAGAATATTCGGATGGGAAGACTAAGTAGAAGCAATAAAGTAATTACTTCAAGACAATCACTATCATTACCGATCTCAAAGAAAGATCCTCTACTTTCACCCAAGAACGGCGCTATCGTCGTATTGTCTTACCTTAACACGATTTAGTTTATCTGAAATGTGCACATTAATTTTTTATTAAACTTGTGTCTAGGGAAGTAACCGAAAAAATAATCAAATTGAAAAGGACATGTGTTTAAGTATGAAAAAGTCCCTGCTGTAGATATATCTAAGATTTCATGGTTAAGGTCATATTGAACACTTGTATGCAAAACGAATTAAATAAATATTCCAGTAAATAAAGTCATGATAGCCAACTATGAAAATAAGGTATTATAAAGAAATATGTAAAAACTTACCTCATATACATTACTTATAGTATATATTGTATATATCCTGTAAATATATTAGCCTAAGAAATTCGTTAAGAATAAAGATTTAGATTTCTTCTGTTTAGAAAAATTATTCATTGTTAAGGGTAACAGGTAGCGAATACTCTAATGTACCTGTCAAGGACAAGGCGTTTAGGCTAAAGGCAGAAGTTGAGAAGTTTTTCCTGACAGTATATGGCACCATAAAACCCTTTGGGTACCAGAGAGTGCAGGCAATAAAAACCCTTTCAAGACGGTACCGGGATACAGTAAGAGAAAAAGAGCTTTTTTGAGTATGGAAAGATTAGAATCATAGGACTAAATATAGATAGACCGGTACTGGCAGGCATAGAAATAAAATCACTTTTGGAGAGGATTGATTCATGGATCGGTCTTGGGGAGGAAGAGTCAGGTAAAAGACCAGATAGATTTGTTCTCACCTCACTGTCAGATCAGTTTTAGAGACGAGAGTGAGACAGCCAGGCTTATAGAATCCAGTTCTTAGGACGAGAGTTGGACTGGGTTCAGTTGTTTGAGAGGAAAGAGACCTAATGAAGAGATAAATTAGGCTGCTCGATAGAGAGAGGTAGCTAGAAATTTCTTTAAGACTTCATTGTATTACTGAGTGAGATAAGTTGCAAAAAATATTAATTTTTAAGTAACACTGTATATACATATATTATCATTTCTTATTTCACATACATAATTTAACCAATCTCTGTTCTCAACGTAAATTTTATAATGTTTTATCTTTCTTCATTTCTAATATCCAACGAAACCTTCCATTGATCAACACCTTGGAAAATAATTAATTGAGGACAGAAATCAAGTTAGTTAATTTTGTTTTTTAACTGTAACGCCGATGTATTACCCTGAGAGTTAGATAAATAAATAAAAGAGTCAATTATTTGCCGATTAAAATTAAATTCAATACATTATGTTATATGTTTTTAGTATAATGTAGTAGCGTGCTCACCGAATATATGGTAGGTGGATAGAAATATAGGTAATGTATTTCCAATGATTTTTTTTTTTTTATGTATTTTATATAGATACTCGTATATTTGACCCGGGGACCAAACATAGCAGTATTTAATGCCTTATAACTGATTTACCGGTTTTAGTTATTTAATTATTTTTTTACATATTGATTTTTAGCGGTCGAAATAACACAGGACAAAAATAATTTTCATTGTTTACGCGGCTTAAAAAATATATATACTTGAATGCCAGTTTCAATGACGGTGCGCTCGCACCTATACCGTAACCAATGTCCTTTAGACTTCATTAGCCACACCATTCAGACCTATGATCAAAAAACCCTAGTGCCTTAATATATTACAAAGACCGTGAGATCAATAACCATACACTGATCAACCTCCACCCACAACTAACAGACCTCTTAGCCCTAATACTCAGGAACTTAGAAAACATCCACAATGCGATACAAAATGATTGCTCTTGTTTAATGAAAAGACTATACAGCCGTGCCCACAAAGAAAGACATACGTAATGGAAGTAAATCTAGTCAAAATACGATCAACAACAAAAACACTACAGAAATAGGTCAGATTATAAGAACTGTGAAGACTATAAGAACTATGAATATAGAAAGGAAAATTACAGGAATTGTGAGGAAAAACGGTTCGATGATTCAAACCCATGGTAGCAGAACCAAGAAGCATGGCACAGCAAAAAATACAGGCAGGACAAGAACAGGGCGTCTTTTCGTGGTTCGGGAACAAGGACAATAGCTCATCTACACCGGATCCACGAAAAACTATGTTAATCCTATGTTAAAATCAACTGTGAGAAACAGAGTTCACCTTATGTAATGCTGTAACAGTTAGGCGGAGAACAATTGTAGACGCCACCTCCGTATAATCGAATTATATCAAAAGAAACGAAACGAAAAAAATCAAATAATTCTGATACAAGACCAGGAATTTTTTAAAAACTGTAAGAATATCGAAGAAGCTTGTAGTTTAATGGGCAGAGAAATTAAAGAATCGGAGAGTAAACAGCGAGAAACTGAACGAAATTAAATTTCTGCTCAAATTCTTGAATTAAAATCTATTGTAACGCCACCGCAGGAAAACCTAACATAATACAATTTGTAACTATTGCAATCGGAACTCTGTAAGATAAAAGCTTCATCAACTACGTTAAATACTAAAAACAAAATGTCTCTATGACAAATTTGAAGAAAAAAAAGCTTAAAAAGTTGATGACTGAAAAATCTAGGATTTACGTTTTTAATATGTAATTTAATATTAGTGATATTCATTAAGCTACTCTTAAAGATAGAAAATTCTTCAAGAAGAATTTGGGAAAGTAAAAGCTCCTCTCGATAAAGTTAACCCACCTGCAAACTGTAGCAAATTAACAATTGAAAGAAATGAGATAAAGAGGGTTACTGTTTCAAACTAGAAACTGTTCTGAAATATGAATAAATTTCACCATTTAAGTCTGAAGTTCAAGATCTGCAAACGTAAAAGTTGCTACGGCCAAAAAACCAGCAAGCACTTTGTCAGATGAAAAAAGTTAGCCGATACCCAGATTTATTTATTCAATATTTGACTTACTTCTTCGGGGAACTTTTTAAAATTGGTAATACAACCTTCTAACGGTACCGAGTGACCTGCCCAAATCTTCAGATAGGCAATCTTCAGGGTATAGGGTAAAAAAACAACACACAATCAGCTGGTTCATCAGCTAATCTCCATTATTCATTTTAACTTTTTAATTTAACTTTAATTTACTGTGATGATATAAATTAACTGATATCCTTTGCTTGTTATCTAACACATTCAGCAGACCGTGAATATCAATGTATCATTCGTGTGGTTTTAGTTACTGTTCATTACCATTTATCAATAAATCTCACCTACGATGATTTTTATGATAAATAAAATAAGAATGTGAGTTTATAAATAATTATGAAATATAAATTACAGTAACTTGATTGTTATAATAATTTCAAGAATAGTTACTTTTCTGACATATGAATTGGCGGTGCAGGGACACAATCCCTCCCTAGAAGTTATTGGTTTTGTTGGATTTAAATGTTATCTTGATAGCAGAAGAGCGCTTTAGTTTATTCAAAAACATTAGGAAACATGAATCCCCCCCAAAAAACAAAAGAACTCTACTAAAAAAAAATCTGTTTGTCTTAATTTATTATTATTACTCTTTATTGGGCTATAATTACAATCTGCCTTTTATAAGGCAATAAATAATTAGGATAAACGCTCTCATTCATACCATATTTACAATTCATCATTCACTCGCTCTTTCATACAATATTTACAGACAGCCCAGAGACCTCCCAAATCCACATGCGAAGAGAAAGCGGAGCCTTGGGAAGTCCCCCACGCTCCTCCGTCAGCCACGTCACCGCATACTAGCCAGTGGAGGCTGACCAAGAGCGCGAGATCCACAGACGCTCAGGACATGATTGGAGTAACTGGCCATTGCCAGGACCCCCACTGTCACGCGTTTATAGCAGGTCACGATGTTTGTCCTAATAGAGATACATATAACGTATACAAACGCTTAAAGACAAATTTAGAACAATACTGGTACATACGGACAACGACCCAGGAAAAGTAATAAGGGAATTCGACATGTCATTACAAAGACTAGAAAAGCTATTAAGTGATAGTCCTATGGACATCACAGATTGACTACTTCAACTTAATACTATACAACAGCGATATCGCATAAGTGGGAAGTTGTTTATGTACCTACTTCAACTTTACAAATATTATTGGTTCGAGGTTTAACTAATGTATTATTGTTAGTTTGTTTATTATTTCCTATTACTATAATTAACTTTGCCTATTTGTATAACGCGAATCATAATATTTATCAAATGTATTCGGATGTATTTTAGTTTGTTATTGCAAACATTTTTATTACCAGAAGGTATATTAATGATTGAAATGATTATCTAATACATAGTTTAAGCCACTATTTAATTTTACATATTTTCTGGACATTTGTAAATTGAACTAATGAAATTGTAAAGTGTTTTGGTTTCGTTTCATGAGGTTAGATTAGATTTACTATTAAGGATTACACTATTTGGCTGCTGAAGGATTACCTAACTTTGCAATTAAGTATTAAACTAGAAAGTCAACTATCTAAGAATTAAATTATTGCTCTTCTATAAAATCAGCAGTGTATATACATATTTTTTTTTTTAGTTCTCTCTTTGTATATGTATCTGGGAGATGTGGTGTCAGAGATAGCCGGATTGGGATCTACATTGGAAAACACAAAATTTAGACAACCGTTTAATGCATTATACGACAACAGAGTATGTGAGCACGGTGGCGGGTCCCCTCAATAATTCCCACTGCACAGTGCAAGCCGCCAAAAATACCATAAATATGGTTTAGATTCTGTAATGTGTGTAACTCACCACGTATAAATGATAATATTAATAAATAAAAATCAATTATATGAGGGACGGTAAATGTAAGGCTTTTGTCGTTGGCTATCATGAGGGAAGGGACAAGCATTAAACCCTATGTGTCGTCGAAGAACAGAGGTTGAAATTAGGTTAAAGGCCCAGTGGCCAGAAGAACAAGCAGTTTTTTGAAATGCGTGAAAATTACATACTTGCTTGGTTTCTTAACCATTCTTTCGAGATCAGAGCCTAGGCCGGATGAAATCAGTACGCAGTGGGCTAGAATCTTTCCTGTTCAAATGGGCATGCGAGATGAAGCTTGTTCTGACGACTGCTATGGGGGACGAAATCCTCCTCTTCTTTTTGAGGCAGCATGAGTTGAGGAAGAAAAACTTGAGTTTTGGGACGCAGATTAGGTTCAGCCAGGCCCCAACTGTCTTGTTGTGAAGGCACCGTTGTATTTGTAAGTATAGATTGCAATATTTAAAAGCTAAGTTAATTTAACTCTTCCTCATTTCATACCTCTATATATTATATCATTGAATATTTTCCTTCCATTTATCACCACTATAAATTAGTGAGATAATTTAACCTTGGATTAGAAATAATTGGGACAGGATTAAATCCAATGAATAATATTAGTTATCACTTTACGCTAATGATGTACACTCTGAATTTGATATGGTAATAAATGAGAGTTAATAAAATAAAATATTAATTTATATTATTCGACAAGAGTATAGAGGATTGAATCTCAGGGTAAGGTTAAAAGGATATATCTATCGATTGATAGATAGATACATTTTTTATATATTTTCTACATTATTTATATATTTAGAAACAATTTATATATATTAGTAAATTATTTTTATATATATCTGAGGTAAATAAGCCCTTTCGCCGAACGTCGCAATTCATTTTAGTAATGGACCATCATATAATTAATATTGCACATTAGAGTCACGATAAAATAAAAGTGTAATAAAATAATTTTAAATAACACATTAGAAGCACGTGTAATAAAAGTGATCAATTGTTCCAGACACGTATAAACCTTGCAGACACGTATAATTAGTATATAGGGGGGCAAATACGTATATTGTATTTTTCACATACTTTTCTCGTTTTTTTATTTTTTCTTCTGGAAATCCGCTCATACTTCAAGTTTACTTATTCTTTTGGTAATCTTTTTCAGTTCATAGAGGAGATATGGTATCGAGGAATTTATATGACTCATTTTGAAAAGATCTACAAAAAAACCGTAATATTATAAACATAGAAAACAAACAATACAAATAATAATCAAATTGTAATCTTAATTAAACCTGCCATTAAACTCATTTTCACAGCAGTGACATGCCCTTTTTGGTGTGATGCATAGTTTCTTGCCTCATTCGGTTTCCCATCAGTTTAAATAACTTGATGTACTTGGATAAAGAATCATTTGGTATTCAATTACTGGATGTAATGGAAGGTGATTTGGGAAACAGGCCTGCCTGTTTAATGGAATTATGTAGCAGGCTTACCTATCTTAATGAGGCAATTAACTTAATGATTGATTGTTGTCGTGCATCCCATACCTGAGCCGGAACCTCCTTAATCATACGCTATCTAATTATTATTTTGATTATCAAAATCAGCAATTTGCGTTTTCGGGGTTAATTGTTTTAAGCTCACCGTGGTGGGGTAGATATTTTTCTGGAATCTTCGGTAACGGTTTGTGTCATGAATCGTTTTGCAAATGTTCTACGTAAAAAAATATTTATGAGAATGTAATGTGTAAGTAAGGATACACTAGTTGATGTAGGAGCAGTGGTGTCTTATTTGTCCTCAGTGTGTCAGTTATTATATGCGTGGTAGTTGAGGTGTAATTTTCTTTTAGAAAATTTAACGATGGAGTATTAAAATAGTTACATTGTGTAAAATGACTTCACTTAGCTTTTGCGACGCTCCAGCTTAATCTCTTATCTGTATTAATCATTAGATAAAAAGATGATTATGAAGCTAGGATGTGATGTCTAAAGGAGAGAATGATTCTGATGTCTGAAAACCATTCTAAAACAAACACAAATGTCTAACTTGTTTAGAGAGCACAGTGTGTTGCTTTGGTCAAATTCTGAAGTCACTCTGAACGAAACCCCAACTAACAGAGACCAGGGGCTAGTAAAGGGACTGGTTAAGACTACCTACTATCCTAGTGTAAAATAAGGCCTGGATGCCCCGTTAACAGCAGGCAAATAATCCAGGTTCTATTCTATTACATAAAAAAGATATTGTCATGCGATACTGAGTGAGATTTGTTGCAGCTAGCCATCACAACCGCTAGTAGCATTTGAATTAGGCAGGATTTCAATTCGGCAAACATCATAACCAGTGTGTTTTTTTGTATTATAACAATAATCATTAAATGATGGAAATAATAATAATTAAGAACAAAGACAATAATAGGGAGCGTTTTTTATTTATCAAAGATGATAAAAAAAGAGTGAATTTAAATGCTGAATAATATTGATAGAGTTAGCCGTTTGAATGGTTACTAACGATGATTTCTTATTCAATAATAATTGACATTTAGTAAGATTATTTCAGTTCATTTACGTAAAAAAATATATTATATAATTTAAATGTTGTTGGAGTGCAATAGTTCCAGGCTCCAATTTGTTATTGCAGAGGATTAGCATAATGACGATTCTCTGTTGGTGACATCAGTAAAGCCCCGGACTTCAATCTTTTACAAGTTGACTTATATATCCAATCTATAAATAGAGGTTAAAAACATATAAATTATATGAATCTAGTGTAGTATAAGGTAGAATATTTAAATTATAGCAACTTGAAAAAAAGCTGCAGTTTTTGGTGGTGCCTTGACATTCGTAATTAAAAATTGTCTTTAAAATCTTGTTCGTAATTTCAATTCGATCAGTTTATTTTACATCATATTTTGTTCGAAATTAACCCATTTTCCTTTGATACAGAAAAAATAGGATGGCCAAGATTATTATTGACAAGCAAAGAAGGAACATTGCGGACCAAGGAACCAAACTAAAAAATGAAAATGGCTATAAATAAAAAACCAAAAAAACATGCTCCATCTCTCTACTTTGTTCCGTGAAATTAAGTATTTAGATTCTTGTGACTTGGAAAAGAAATGTGGTGCATTTCCATACACGGTTGTTGCCATCAAGGGAAAATCTTAGCACTAAAGATTTATCCTTATTCTGAAGAAATAGAACATCTTTTGTACGGAAACGAGGAAATTAATCGAAATGTTTGTGAAAATATTTCTTCTTAATGTTATGTTAAAGCACAGAATGAGAACTTGGAAGGAAACGGGCCTTATTCGTTAGAGAGTACTTGAGAGCAACCACTTCTTTAGAGTGAAATTCAGATGAACCTCCAAGTGCACAGTCCTCCAACTCCTGATAATACGAATATGGCCGTCTCCATACGCATAATTGAGTAACTAATAGCTCTCAAAGGCAAGGTAAGTCATACCGGGTGCTTAGGTATCACGGAGAAGTGCTGACAGACCTGCAGACTTAAACGAGTAACGAGGGTAATGCCCCCTAGTATATATATATTGAAACCTACCTCATTTTTTACCATTTATTTTTCTAATTTATTAGATCAATTGACCTTAACTAATTTGGTAGGTCCGTCATGAGATCTTTAATTCAACTTGTTTTTATGTCTTCGACATAGGAAATTATCCCGATTGAATCGCCCGATCTCAAGGCTAATGTTATAGTTATTAATAAATTAAGAAACTGGGAATTGTGAAATATATACAAGTTAAATGGTTATAACAAGTAATTATAATTATAAAGAGTGCTGACATTAATTATATAAAAAATATTCAATTCCTTTTGAACAAGGATAGTTACTACTAAGTACAATAAAAAAACATGAAAATTGAGCTCAATCTCTTTTTAATGGATCCATAATAATAAAAAAACATATCAATATCGCCCAATCGATGATCTCCGTATAATCCAATCCACGTTACTTTTGATCTCTTCTTCTTCTTCTTCTTCAGTTGGTAACCGCCAAAAACGGAAGCTTGCTAAGAGTCCGCTTTTCTACGCGGCTAGGCTAAGACTCGCTAAGACTGGCCCTTCATCTCATCCCCACTCCTAAGAGCACAAAGGGCTGATGCTGACCAGATGGAAGGGTTGCAGGACATGATATTCTCAAATATCATGAATGTTACAATATATATATTGTTATTGAGATTTAAAAATTATATAATAATGCTGGTTGCCACAGCAGATATATTTTTAATTTTAATTTTTTAAAACTAGTTAGTATCAAGTAAAACAGTAACATTAAATATAAGCCTATTTAATATATAAAAAAAAAATTAAATTGTGGATTTAGAATAAAAAATTCCCACACATAAATGACATGTTTGTGTGTACAATAATCATAATCATATCTTAAACAAAATAAAAATGTTGTTAGAAATTCATACCCTAACTAGTATGACAAAATGTCAGCCTTTAATTAAACTGAACATGACAAACAGAGCTACATTCAACTAACAAACTACTGTTATTAGATTCAGATTACAGACTCATTACAAAACTTTCTTCACATGTATAGCCACCAGCGGGACCGATTCTGCAGTCATTTGTTTAGTTTGTTTGTAACAACCTCCCTGTGGTAGTTGGGATACTGTAAATGTATAAATTTCATCAGAATTAGATATATTTGATTAAAATAATTGACAGATAGAACCGGTGTTTTTATTACTACTGGTTTTAGTACCTTTTCAAATTCTAAATGATCTTTTTGAAACTTGTTCATTCTGTAAATCCCTATTAAAATATTGGTTAGATTACTATCCTTTTACTTACTGTCCTAAACGATTTGGTTTATGTAAAGTATAACAATAGGTATCGTTATATTGGCATCTGATACGGTAGCTAACACGATTTTATTGACACTTTTTAATGACGTTTTGTAATTGTAGTCCGAATAAGCACCAACATATATTAAATATTACTTCACATGATCATGGGGACAGGGTGTTGAGATGTTTACTTTGACACCCTATTTGATGTGATTAAAAAGTAATTATTTTTAAATTATAAGATGTTGATAATTTTTTCTTTCGCTATTTTTCAAAAAGCTGCTTTTATTTTTATCATCAATTTATACTTTCTTGCTCAGTACCACCCCTCTTTATTAAAATCTGTTCACGCTTTTATTTTTATATCCGACTTAGCCCCCTAACATATATTCCTTAATTGTTATTGGGACATTAAGATTTTTAATTTGATGCTACCCTCAATGTAAAGGACTCAAGTAACATAAGTGTTTTAGGTTCTGAATAAATCAACATAACACTGAAAAATACCTAACTATCCTATTTAAAGAGACATGTTGAATAAACTAATCACTCAACTTAAATTGAAATAGCTGGAGTGAGTTAATACCAAAACATAAAACTCTTCGGAGTTTGATGAAAGATAATTCCGCAATACAATTTTACGTTTAAAATATTACCTCACAAACTGAACTGGTAGTGATTTACGTTTATAATTATTGGGTATGGAATTGAGAAACCAATTTACCTTCCCACCTTAGCAAACAACGCCACAATAGTCACAGAGGTGTGTGATAATTGATAGGTAGTCACTAATCATCTGTTCTGCCCTAGAAACCGCAATCATCTGATGAACCATATCCTTTCCTATCGAGATCTTCTGCTCCGCATCTTCTGTCACAGAAGCAATCATCCAGTCACACACAGTGTGCAGTGAAATGTCTTTACCCAGTTTCGTCCCATAGCAACATCTGACCTTACGGGTAATAAAAAAAACCTGGTATAGATTAATAATCGTAAGAATAAAATTGAATATTTTTTGTTATATAATCCTATATAATATCTTTATATAAAGTTGCGTGAATTTTACAAATTTTTGATCGTGAACATTAGTTTTAGAAAAAAAAAAATATCCATTAAAAAAATCCGGTGTACATACCTGCAAAGTAATTGAAAGTAAAATATAGAATCAGTATGGGGAAATAATCAAAACGACATTATGTGCGTGTGGGTAAACACTAACAGAGCTTGATTGAAGGACTTACATTGGGTGACTATTGAAAGGTAAGGGTAATATGACAATATGGGGGTAGGTATGGTCACTCACTACGATTCTTACCTCCCCAATGTGAAAATAAACAAAATAATCTAACTAGTATTGCGTTGTAGTCAGCTGGGGTAACTTACCCCTTGTGCATAACTGAGGGCTAATTACAATCGTTAAATTTTATTTATTGATATGATAAAGTGCGTAGCCAAATGCTCGCATATTTATTCTGGTGAGAAGATATTGAGCCGACTTTCTCAGCCCTGATGGGTAGTCTACTCAATGACTATCTCTTTTGACCACTGTAGCCTATGTGGAAGCCTTTGCTTCTTTTTGTGATCGGAGCCTCAAGTGGTGGTTTGTCCCCATGTGATATCTTTCAGTTCCAGTATAACTCCAGTACACAGGTCAAATAGTTATATTACTTATCCTTATATATATATATATATATGTCTATCTACAAAATTATATTGGAATCATTGCCTAAAATATATTTATTTTTTATTTCTTGTCTATATTTACTTAATCAAGGGTAGGTTTTATCTAGGAATCGATTTTGTAAGAATTTTCCAATGACAGGTTTCTTGAAAGTATATATATCGAATATATATAGAACTTTATTGTGCTAAAATTATAATCTGCCTTATTAGGCAATAAGTAATTAAGATAAATGCTCTCATTCAAACCATATTTACAATACACTCGCTCATTCATACAATATTTACAGACAGCCCAGAGGCCTCCCAAATCCACAAGTTTGTCACCTCCCTCGCATACGAAAGAGGAAGCGGAGTCTTAGGAAGTCCCCCACGCTCCTCTGTCAGCCACGTCACCGGATACGAGCCAGTGGAGGTTGACGACGAGCGCGAGAGCCTCAGACGCTCAGGACATGGTTGGGGAAACTGGCCATTGCCAGGACTCCCACTGTCGCGCATTTATAGCAGGTCACGAGGCCACTGCCGTTTCAGTCTCCGAAGAGGATTATAGGGATGAGTGGTGAAGTGCAATGACTGTGCTACGGGATTAGGGTCGTTGGAAAGGCTACTGTGGAATTTCATAAACTTGGAAGGGATGAGTTCACGAATGTAGGGTATATTATGATCGTTATGAACGGTTTTGTTGCTGACGTAATAAGGGGCATTTACTATTGTTCTCAGGACTCGATTGAAAGGATTGGATACGCTTGATGTTCGACTTTTTTGCTGTCCCCCATAGCTCTATTCCGTATGTTCAGATTGGCTTAAGTATAACTTTGTAGATTAGCAATTTATTTTCTATTGAGAGATGGGATGTCCTTTTAAGTAGTCTGTAGTACAGTTGTCCAAAGCATCTGTTTAGTTCTTGTCTTTTTAGTCTCGTATGCGGGTTCCAGGTCAGTCGTTTGTCGTGATGGAAGTCTAAGTACCGTACTGTCTTGGATACGGGGAGAGGGATATAATTACACTTACTGAGGGAGTATATCACTCACTTATTGAGGGCTCCCTCGTGACCAGCTCACATAATTTGCCTGTGAAACACTTTTAAAGCGTGAAGAAACTCTATGAACTGTAGTAATCGGTGTAAATATGAAGAGCTGTAATAGATGGGTGTTATCTATAATAGTGCATGCGCAGAAACTGACAGGTTTCTTAAATTTTGATTTATTCCTTTGACTAATATAAATGCTTTCATGATTATATGTTTTTATATTATATATTTCACGATATTTAATTTGATACAAGTTAAGTCCAGGATGACGATAGGGGAGTGCCTAATCACTCTAGCCCTAGTGACAAGTGCGGTTTGTTGTAGTTTATAACATGGACCGTGTTCCATGTCAGCGTTAATATCTAACTCCATTTTATGATAGGGATGTGTCCCGACAATACACTGTGTTCAGGAGAAGAGGTACAGAGGTTTTATAAAGAATAAGACCAGTTTTCAGAGTTCGGGCGGGAGATCGGCAGCGTAATAGATACAAGTCGTCAGAGGGTCTGCTAGGAGGCTGAGTGGCAGGGTGACAGGCTCATAGGTGCTGCAGAGAGAGTAGAATAGTAGAAGACTGAGTGGATTTAGTTCTAGGGCCCCGGGGCCCTGGCGTAAAGCGACCGAGTGATAGTGGCTGTGGAGATGAGGAGACTGAGAAAGAGTAGTCCTACAGGGCGAAACCCCTGGTTTAAATAAGGCTTGAAAGGGGTATGTTTATGATGTCACACCTGCCCCGCGGTACGTGACCCATCGTCCCCTAAAGGACTGTTTTATGGCATGTCAATAAAGGCAGACCTGGGAGAGGATGTGTGCGTTGCCGATAATTAGGGTCAAAGGAGGATAGAGGTGTCCGGTGGACACGGGAAGCAACAACACCGTTCATGTCCCGCGGAGCGCTGGAGAGGCTGTATGGCGGAGAGAGGCCACACCAGATCCAGGTATGTAATTGTAGTTTGATCAACCTGGTAGTCCCCTGCGAGGTAGTGGGAAAGGTAGTCATAGGGCTAAATAGGTGGGTCAAGAAAGGGGGAGATCTAAAGATACATATCGTAGGAAACATGCCGTGGGAGTTCCAGGTGATAAGTTTGGTGCGACATGTTGGGGAAGGTAGGCGCGCGTGTGAAGAATATCGGGGAAAAATGGAACATTAAGTTGGGGAAAATAGAATATAAATGCCAAGAGACTATATGGGACGGAAGTGCGGATAGGGCGGTTAATAAAATTGAGGGCTGGAGGGAAGGCCTACAGAGGGAGTTTGAGGATATTTTTTACGTAGAGGGAGACACGATAGGAGCGACTAGGAAGACGGTCCACGAGATCCAGTTAAAGTAAGAACGCGGGACATACGTGAAAGAGAGACGATATCCGCAGGCGCTACGTAGGCATATTAGAGAGGAGCTAGAGAGTCTCAAACGGCAAGGGATTATAATTAATAGCACTTCGCCATATAACAGTCCTCTATGGGCAGTGAGGAAGCAAAATAGACTTGGGGACGGGACGGAGAAATACAGGGTAGTTATCGATTATCGGAAGTTAAACGAGAACACGATGGATGAGAAGTATCCTATTCCCCGAATTGAGGACATATTAGACAGACTGAACTTGGCGACAATATTTAGTACCCTAGATCTAAAGGCAGGCTAACACTTGATCAAGATGAACGCGAACGACCAAGACAAAACGGCCTTTATATTTGAGAGGGGGTATTATGAATTTACCAGGTTGCCATTTGGACTGAAAAATGCCCTTTCATTACCAAATGGCCAAATTACCTTTCAACGCCTAATGGATGAATTTCTGAGGAGAATAGACTAGGCGGTATGCCCGGTCTACGTAGACGATCTGTTAATTTTCAGCAGAACGGAGGCAGAGCACGTTGAGCACCTAAGAAGTGTATTTCAAAGAGCCCACGAATTCGGATTAAAATTGTCCATGGAGAAGTCTCTATTGGGAATGAAAAAAATCAATTTTTTGGGCCACACCATCTCATTGGAGGGGGCTAAACCAGACTCTACGAAGGTCGAGGCGATTAGAAGGATGGTGGTGCCCACAGATGTAAAGGGGATCCGCCGACTTCTGGGGACGTTGAATTATTACAGAAGATTTGTGCCGGACATGGCAGCATACATGTTACCTATTAATAATATACTGCGAAAGGGAGCGAGGGTGGTAATTACCCTAATCATGGAGCAGAACATCCGGAAATGTATGTCTAGCTTACAGGAGGAGCCAATATTAGCACTCCCTGATTTCCACCAACCCTTCACAATCACCACTAATGCCGGCGAATACGCACTGGGGGCAGTGTTGTCGCAGGAGAGAGACAGTAGGTAGCACCCATTGGCGTACGATATATAAATATGTTATGGCTAGTGGCAAGACATTGTTAAGCCTAATACCACAGGGCCTAATGTAAACAAAGCATGGGTTGATAGAGGATGAGAACAGAATAAAGCCAGTTAACAATCGAACCTGTGTGCATTATTATCATCCATATTCTATCTTTTTCCTAGATTGTCTACAGCTGTGAGACAATAACTGGTGCCGAAACCCGGGAGCTAACGAGTGTTAAGATAAAACGACACGTGAGGCAACTAAATTTTTCACCTTTGCTTTACTTTCTGCTTCTTAATCTCTTTCCGTTTTTTTTTCTTTGTCATCCTTTTAATCAGGAAAAATGGTAGAGTTACGGCCGGCAGCATTCGAAGAGCCACCTCCGTTACCTAGCGAAATGTCGCCGGAAGTTCATGCAAACTCCCGCGCCTGGATGAAGGTGCGAGCAGCGACGTTGCAGGACCTAAGAAGGACGATATTTGACCTGGAGAAATTCTCCAAAAAGTTGGGTGAGTTAAATCGCTTCATTAAAGGCGGTGATAGAATTATGGAGAGAGTAGAAGCGAAGACAAACGAAGGCCTACTAGACCCAGGGGATACCAAATCGATCAAAGCAGACCTGTTGCGTCGTATAAAAAGAAACGTATTGAACCTGATACAGGCGGATGAGGACACCCCATGGACCGTGGCGAAGGAACGATTGAAGAAGGCTTATTGGAGGAGGCCGTTGGATAACGGAAGAAGATATCTTTCAAATGTTTAGGGAAACGGGACATCCGGATCAAATGACAGGCCAATACGCCGGGGAACTGTTGGCACGGTTCAACAATATTACCCAAAAGATGAGGGAAACGATTAACCTGATGGAAGTAGAAGCCAGGATGGCTTTCTTGGCGACCATTCTAAAAGTACAGCTAGCCAGGGAGACGGGGCAAGCAGGATAACTTACCGGGGGACCGATCGTTTGTGGAATGCGCCCAAGATATGATGGATGTTAGCGTGAAGAGGAAGGCAAACAGAGAGCGGAGGAGAGAGGTTGGGCCAAGGTGACATACCGTAGACCCAGAATGCCGCAGCAGATTTGGAAAAGAAGGGAGTCACCGAACGTTGAAAAAAACAGGACGATGGCAGAAGGGAGGAGGCCAGGCCAAGGAATATCTAGAACCGGAGTAAGGAGGGAGGAACGGCGATGCCACGGATGTGGGAGAGTCGGACACCTGGTGGCACAGTGTCCGCACACGAAATGCTTCGAATGTGGGATGGAAGGGCACCCCGCCAGGCAGTGTGCGTACCTTTACCGAAGAGCTGAGAGGTATAGGCCAGAACCTATGGAAGTAAATGCACAGGTGTGGGGGAGAAATAGGCCCCCCTCCGAATAATCAAAAACTTTGGAAGCATCAGAGACGGAGGAAGAAGAGGATGAACCCGGGATCAGCAGAGGCGACAGAGGAGAGGACAGCAGGGCAAGTTCTAAACTACATCTGCAAGTGTTCGATTTATAACCTGAGAACCTGCACCTCCTTTAAGTTTCTGAATTCGAAACAGTGAGAGCCAAAGAATTGGCAGACAGTGAGGCAGAGAAACAAGATAAAAGAGGCCGGTGCCATAGACAGCCAGACAGCCATAGGTAGCGTTACTAAAGGGGTTACTCTCCCCAGTGAGCAGTGACCATGGGTCCCGGATCCCATTTGGCCGCCGACAATGGGGTCGCTACTGGATATCCATACCAGGGGATCAGCCTCATGGGGTCATCTCCTGTCCGCTTCTGGGTATGTGGGCGGTCCTTTCTTCGCAGATGATCGCCGCAGGGAATTTGAAACAGGAGCAACAAAGCATCAGTATCTATACACATTATAAAACATCGATATAGCCATTCTCTCCTCCTATCTCTGAAGGAACGTCAAAGTTAAGGTGGACTCATCTTTTTTATATAAATAATATTTGTATTATTTATTTATATTTTTATATCAAACGTATTGCTTACCTACTAAATATATAATTTTGTAACATAAACCTATTAATGCCTGAATCTTTATTTATAAAATTTACAGGACGAATCTGCTACAAGTGAATGGTATACTCTGTGGAGAATGTATTATCCATCTTATGGCAGTTGTACATAGGCCTCGCAAGACCTCGGAATGATCTCGTTGCCACTTTCTGTTCAGATTGCGGTAAGGATTTGGAGACAGTGACAGGGAAGAAGGTGACAGTAGATAGTCTTTCGATGTATTAATTAGAGTGGTCTTGTAGTCTGTTATGTATGTCTGGTATCTATGTCGTATGTTTCTTAGGTACATTCAAGTCCACTATCGGGTTCGATAAATAACATACGGTGTTTGTGATATGTCCAAGTATTATTGCCTGTTTAATATTTTTTTTCCAAACCCCACAAATTTAAAAATTAAGGAATAGGGAAAAATATTATTTTTTTCTTCCTTAACCCTTTGATTAATATTTTTTAGGAATTATAAACAGCAATATAAGAAGGCATATATAAGAGAGGCAGCTATAAGAAGGTAAGCATAAGCAGGCCTCTCCAGCTAATTCCGTCTAGGATTAAGGAAGCTATATATATGAGTGTAAAGGAAATAAATACAGTTCTTTTCTAGCTATCAATGTGTTCTGCTTTCACCTCCTCACTCTTTTTACAATACTGTTCAGTCTAATCGTAACATTAACTTTAATCAACGGTTAGCATTAAACTGTCTTTATTCCACTTCTAATCCTCTATCTCTGTTTACAGCCTTTGTTTTCATGGGGCTACGTGGTATTAGGCCTAACATTGCCTTCACTCCCCACTACCAGTTTACGAACATTTCTCGTAAACTTAGATGAAGCGACATAACGTAAATGTTAAAATAAAACTAAGTACAAAAATTAGCATACGAAAAGAGAAAAGAGAAAAAAAAAACGTCCTCCAGATATATACAACACAACAAACAAATATTCCACTTGGGCAGATAAGCTAACTGTGCGTAGCAAGCAATTTAACAAAATAACACCACACCACTAGCTTGTAACGATGGGTGGCTCCATCTCCACCGCGGGAAACTTTAACTGTTCGACGTAAACTGTCCTCTGATAGGGGCTTTTATGCTTTCTATCATGACTGTATTGTGTTCACGAATGGCGATCACCCTGAAAGTACCCTCGTACCTCACCATTTCTTTGCCCCTGTTAGAACCTTTTTTCCGGTACACGATGTTTACAATTTTAATCCTACCCACCACATCTTTGACCTTGAGATTGTCTCGCGCCACCCGTCTGCGTCTCCCATCCACGAGTTTCCTCCAAATGTTCACCCACTGTTTCCCCAAAGCGATCCAGTTATTGACCACGCGTGCCGAAAATTTCAACCGCTTTACTCCTGCTATCCCGACGCCGTCCTCGGAGTCCGGCAAGTATCTCAACTGGTGAGAATCTTATGGCAGAATGTATGGAGTGATTATATGCTATAACTGCCTTCTCCATAGCTACGTTCGGTCCTAGCCCTTTTTCCCCTTGATAGATTCGCAGTTGGCTGCTCAGGGTGCTGTGTACTCGCTCGACGTCTCCTCGACTTTTTGGGTGCTCTGGATTGATGAGCTGCCAGCGGATCTCCAAGGCCGCCACTTCGGCCCTTATTTCGGCATTGTCAAACTTTCTTCCGCCGTTGGATCCAACTGTGTCTAGCACACCATAAAATTAGCACCATATGCGTAATGAACCTAACACCACCCCCACCGATCGTTCACCAATGTGCCATCTCGTCTTGCTAAATCGAACAATGATGGTGACCCTGGTGACACTAACATCCCCGCCAGGTAAACTCCTCCTTGGCCAGCCACTTATCCTGTATAGTCCTGGTTCCGCCCTGATCCGGGATGCCCCCTCGCTGATACACGATCTGTCCGCCGCCTTCTTGCTGAGAGATTGTGCTGGAAATTTCGATGTCTACCAGGCTCCGTACTCCTCTCACTACTCGGATTATGGGTATACCACCGCAGTCTCCTCCTTCACTGTAATTGGTTAACATGCGGTCACCCCTCTGCAGGCCCGCTCCTCAGGCCACCGTTTGCATTTTCCTTCCCGCTTCTGCACCTCTCTGTCTGCTTCCTACGTGAGCCCTGCTGCCATCTCCTCCATAGTTCCTGCTGCCCCAAGTTTTTTCCTCTTCTTCCTCCGTTTCCGACGTTCCTGATGTCTTCGTCGATTCGGAGGGGGCCCTAGTTCTCCCTCACACTCTCTGGGTGTTAACTCCCAGTGGTTCCGTTCTGTATATTTCAGTTCTTTGGAACATATATGGACACTGTCGAGCGATGTGTCCCTCCATTCCGCATTCAAAACATTTCGAGCGCGGGCACTGCGCTACTAGATGTCCGGTTTTCACACACCCATAACATCGTCTGTCCTCTCTCCTTCCACTTGTTCTAGCTCTTCCTTCGCTTGTCCTCTTCCCTTCAGCCACCGTCCTTTTCTTCTCCTCATAATGCAGTTCTGCCTGCGGTTCTCATAAGTCTGCTGCTGCATCCTCGGCCTACGGTATGTCATCCTCGTCCAACCTGGTTCCCCTGCTTCTAGCTGCACCCCTTCCTCGCAGGAGCTAGCGTCGGTCATCTCTTGAGCGTATTTGACGAAGGATCGGTCCCTCGGTTGATTTTCCTTCCTCCCCTCTCTCTCTGGCCAGCTATACTTTGAGGATGTTTGCTAAGAATGCCATCCTGGCTTCTACCTCCACTGTACCCACTATTTCTCTCATTTTCTGTGTAATCTTGTTGTACCGTGCCAACAGTTCCCCGGCGTACTGCCCTTTTGTATGTTTCGATCGTCTTGTTTCTTGGAATATCTGAAAGATGTCCTTCTCCGGTAACCATCTGCCGCCCCCATAGGCCTTCCTTAACATTTCCTTTACTACCCTCCATGGGGTTTCTTCATTGGCCTGTATTAGGTTTAATATATTTATTTTACCCTGCACACCAAGTCTGCCTTAATCGACTTCGCGTCGCCTGTATCAAGTTGACCTTCTTTCAGCATAGCTTCCACTCTCTCCATAAATCTGTCACCACCTTTGGAAAATGACTTAACTTACCAAGTTCTCATGAAAATTTCTCTAGGTCCGAGATTGCCCTTCTCAGGTCTTGTGGAGGAAGTGTGGGTGGACTTTCATCCACGCCAGGGAGTTTGCGTGAGCTTCCACCAATGTTTCCTCTGACAACAGCGGAACTTCGAAGGCTGCTGGCCATAAATCCACTATTTCACTCGGTTATATACAAAAAAAAAAGGGAACTGATATTTGGACAACGGTTTTGACTGTCTTTATTCCACTTCTAATCCTCTATCTCTGTTTACAGCCATTCTTTACATGGGGCTACGGGGTATTAGGCCTAACATTGCCACGAGGCTTAAGTTATATATATATATATGTATATCTGGGAGATGGGGTATCAAAGTAGCCGGGTTGGGATTCGTAATAGAAAAACTGTTTTTAATAGCTGTGATAACTATTTAATGTACTATAAACAGTAGATTAGGGTAACGAGAAAGCCCGCCTTCGACAACAGTCTGTACACTACCAGTTTCCACCTTAAAATAGATGCACTGGCCATAATGCACTATAATTAAATAGTTTAATTATAACTTAAAGATATTTATACGCGAAGGGAGGGAATCGAATCCTTTAAAATCTGCTAGTTAATCCGGTTGTCCTAGGGAATAAGGACGATTTGCTAGTAGTAAATCAGATTTAGTATTCTTTTTAAACATGCCTTATATATTTTTTTATTAATAACATATCTTAACTTCATTGTTTATAAAATATTTTTTCTGTCTAAAGTTATATTACGTCACCTACTTTCGGCAACTAATAACGAAACTACATATTCACAACTAACACTAAATAAAAACCTTCGTCAATTGCCAAGACACGTGAACACATATCACAATTTATATAATAATTATTTCTATTTTTAACCATTTTGTAAAAAACGGCGCATTTAACTCGCAAACACTGTTAAGCATACTTTATCTTTTTTAGAGCTAACACACAGTAAGTTCTTAGTGTCATGATAATAATCCAAAAAGCCAACGTTTATGGCAAGCTCGATGCGTCAGACAATTTAAGGTTTATTAATCAGGGCGCAGAGGGCTTTAATTTTATACAATACACATAACCAAAGGGGAAATGCATATTTAGATCTTCCAAGTAATTTATAAAAGTTCTATATAATTATCATATATTTTCATTATTAATTAGTATTAATCAAGCAGTACATTTTAACTTATTCACTAAACAAAATATAACGACTCTAGTTATATTTCCGATCACTATGTTTATGAAAAATGTAACGACATTTTTGTGGTGGTAGCTTTAAAATAATACACAATTTACTTTAATTATTTAAGACCTTGAGATCACTACTCAATATGGAAAAATATATTTATTACCCAGCCATTTGTTATTTTTTTTTTATTTAGCCCTATACATAGTCAATATAAATTGCACGAACTTTAACAGTGAGATATTGCTTCAAGTTGCAAAAGGAATAAATGAAACATTTCCAATCCAATGTAGAGAGTCGTGCTTGTCAGAAGGTTCATCTCTACACAAACCCCAATACACAAATGTCATTTCGTATTTGTGAGGCATGGCATATCTGACCCATCCTTTACTAGCAGGAGATACGGATTTTATTGCAATTATGGTAAAACGTTGTAAGTGGTATACCAAAGGTTTTTCCCTTCTAGGTTTCACACTAATTGTTTTCTTGGTCACTGTTATTATCTTCGGCCCATATATATTCCTTATAGTGTAAGCCAACCCAAAATTCTTCTTCACTATTTTCCCCTAAAACATACAGCGTTTTTTATAGTGCAATATGTATAAATAATTATATATAGCATAATCAATTCATTATAGGTGATTAAAATTGATTTAATTAGACGAATAAACTATCTTTTATAAATTTATTGAATCTATTTGTGGAAATATATAAACACAGTTAAGGGCAAGGCAACTGAAATAACAATAGAGAAGATTGAAAGGCTGTTAAACAATTGTATAACATTATTCTAAGAAATCACATTTTAAAGGAATCGAAACATGTGATTTTTATTGTACACTCTGAACACTTGATCATTTGCAATATATTTAAAAATTTAAATGCTGCTAATTAAGAAAATGTGGTCATGTATTTTTTCCTGAATAAATTTGAAATATAATAGCAATGAATTATATGAGTGTCATTTAGGATTAACGATAAGTACAATTTATTGAGTAAAAATCCAATAAACTCCTACTTGCTTCGTTAGATTCAACATTCATCGCACTTATCAACATAAAAGCTGTGGCGACTGATTCAACATGAATATCATTAACAATTGGCCTTTTAGACACTTAAAAATACCAAACAGAAACCTCTGAACCCAAAATTATGTAATCAATCAGCTTGTTATCTGGCTGACAACAATCCTGCTAGGTATTATATCATACAATTAATCTCTAACATGAAGCTTTAGTACAAGCTTGAGTACTTTGAAAGTACAAAATTTTGGTCATCTACTATATATACAAAAATAATGGGCAATGTCACAATCGATTACGAAAATTCTTAGCTAATGAGAGTAAAGAAATCAGAGTAAATAAAAAAAAATAGAAAACAGATAACACCAATGTATCATCAACCCAATTAGAGGGTAAACTTATTTCTTTCATCAGCATCTTTTTAAATTAAATGCTGGAAAAGTAGATTTAAAATGCATTTAAACTCTAATTTATGTAAAACAGGTTTAGAGCAAGCAGGCAAAATGTAAAATTTGTTTATAAACACTCTTTATCCCAGGGGATTCTTTTTGTGCATTGTTTGTGAGAGGCATTATGGCATATTGTTTTATCGCTTTCATATTTTGACCTCAATTTGCCCTTGTGGAAATGTTAATAAGATCGAGCAACCGAATTTTGTCACTCTCTAGACCGTTAAAGACATGAACACTTTTATTTTAAAATCTTAATTTTAAAGTAATTCAAAACCCGGATATCACCTCTAATGAAAATAAATTGTTCTAGTGTTTATATTATGTTAGAAAAAAAAGCTCGGAGTTCCTCCCGATATAGCTTTGCTTATTGATACGGCATTCTCAGTCGACATCTCGCCTATTCAGAATATCAGAACAAGACACATAAATTTACATATTTAGAATAACATTCACAGACAAAAACACTTAATAAAATAAATAAGATTAATTGTAAACTAAAAAAGATTTAAACCACACACCTCTTTTATTTGCAATTGTTATTTATCTACTGTTTTTATTAATTGTTTAAATTAAGTGTTTTTGTATGTAATCGCTCTTCTAAATGGGTAAATTTATACTCCTTGTTCGTATTAGATATGAGGGAACACGTCCGATCGAGGACGGTATATTAATAAATTGTAAGGGAGTCCAAGCTTTTTTTTCTAACATAATATAAATACCTTCATTCAAGTGTCTATGTTTGAGTACTACTACCTCAATTATTAACAATAAATTGCCAAAATTCATCCTCTAAAAATTCTGTTAAGCCACCTCTATTGCTTGGATTCCATGGTAATTAACTTTATATTTTGTCTCCACTTAATTTTTGGCTTAAATAGGATCGTCAAAATAGCTAAAATTACTCCCATATTTTAACTTGTTAGTTTAGGTTCCTTTTTTTTTTTTAGTCGTATGATCTAGATTGAGTATATACATTTCCTCCAATTCAATTGTGTGAACTGTAATCGATGGTGTAATGTCAGTTCCGACACCCTGTTGAATATCGTAACCCCTCCTCACAACACAGAGGTGATCCCAGTGAAAGAACATAATGGCCCACCGTGTTTTTGTTCAGTTAACCTTCATTGCTATTTTTTGTTCAGCATTTGCTAATGGAAGAAAGGAATCAGTAAGTACAATCTCTGCAGTGTACTGGGAATAGTTTAGTGTTGGGGTGCCCTATGATGTTTTTAGGTTAAACATGAATATATTATAAAGAGAAAACTTTGTCTCGCGACTAATTAAGAGCTCACGGGAGTTCACGGTGTCATTTTGAATTTAAAAAAAAAAAACTCTGCCACCTTTAAAGCCACAGTATAAGTTACTTGCTGAATCACGGTATATATTATACTACAGTTATGTCAAAAGGTATTTACATTTCATGAAAAATTGGTTATTTTTTTTACCTCAATTCATTTTCAGCACAAACCAAAATATGAATATCCAATAAATTAAAATACATTCTAACCACAAAGGTCATTTTTATAATAAATATTGAAAACATCTTGACAAACTAAGATTTCATATCAAGGATTGCTTAAAAAAACATTTTTTTTGTAATTATTTAGAAGAGAAAGGTTCCGGGAAATTATTATACGACTAAAATAAAACAATTAACATTATTTAACCTTTATGTAAAGCGTTGATGGTATAATCATGCTATTATTTCACAAATATGATATTGTAAGATTTAGTGAAGCTGATATTATTTACGTGTTTCAGAATATTCCAGTCATAAAATTTGAAGATTTTCACGAATGTGCAAGTCAGGACTCCAGGGAGTTGATCGTTTACGTAATATAACACTGGAGGTTGTTGGTAGAGGAAAATATGTAATTAATTTAATTTACGACATAACGAAGACAATAGCTGATGGAAAGGTATAATTTATGCAAGTAACGTACTTTGTTAAAATTTGGTTCAATAAAAAAAAAAATGAATGAATACATGATAAAAAAACTTTATTCTGGGGCATTTCCCCTTAAGAATAACTACAAGGAACATGATAGGAACGTCTAGCTGACCACAAAAAAATACCTAACGTTAAACAGATTTGATAAGCTCATGACTAATTCTATGTACGTATGAACAATAATATGTGCTATGGTTATGTACATAAGAGATTACTATTGTAGAAACAACTGAAAAAAATTAAAAATGAATAGATGAAAAAAAAAATAAAATGATCACAAAGGGGGAATGAGGGGAAGGTTGCTGGGTTACTGGTGTCAATATATTTTACCTATCATATGTTTCTATGTCCTTGCAATTTTATCGACTTCTATTCAATACTTTACAAACCCAGAGGAACAGTTTTAGCTCCTGAGTCATTTTTAAACTGAAATTTGAATTTAGTTTCAGAAACAGAAGAAGAGTAAAAAATGTAGCACAACAATTTTTTTTTTTTTTTATGAATCACAACTCACTTAGACTGCGTTGCATAACTTTTTGCAATTACTTATTATTTAAATAAATAAAATTGTAATTGGATTTAATACATTTTTTGTAAATAGGTGTGGGTAACAATTAAAAAGTGTAGGTCATCTTCAGCAAGTGATTGTGAGCACTTCATGAAGGTTAATTTAGATATTTGCCCCGTATTTGAGGAAAAAGGGCAACCATGGACAACTTTTCTCAAAAATGTTCAGCCACACCTGAAATGTCCCGTGAAACCGGTAAGATGTCTATATGATTTTAGTTATATTAAAATACAAAATGTATCTATACACTTTTAAAACTAGTAAAGGAAGAAAAGCCACTTTTTTAAATATAATTTAGAGGTTGGAATTGTTCTTATTATACCCACACATCTTAATAAGTGGTGTTATTCGGGCCACAGTCGTGTATAGTGAATTGTATAACATTTTAGAATCAAAGTAGATTTATTTATTTCGAAACCGGTTGAGTTAGGGAGTGGACTTATGACTTTTAATGATACCTCTTACGATAGAACATATAATATGAATTAATGTGCTTGAGAAAAATAATAACACAATATGTGAAGAAGCATGAACAATTAGATTTTATTAAATAAAAGATGAGCAGTACAACTTTAGAAAATGAACACAACACTTACATGATAAGTTAAATTCTTCTTCTTTATTAAAAGAGAAAATAAAATGAAAATATTCTACCTAAAGATATTCATACGCCAAAGAATAAAAAGGGGAAGGCCGGACCACCCGGACGTTCGCTACCTGTTAGACCACTGTGGGTCTAACCTAGACGGGGTGCATCGGCTATTTATTTAACAATAAATATATCAACACTACCTACCTCCAGTAATTATAAACAAAACGAGAAATTTATAATTAACATAAACTAAAAAATATTCCTTAATTATGTGCCACATATTTCACCATACTGCATACTAGGGGGCTCTAACCTTTACTTGCTTAGGGTAAGATCAATATTCAACTAACTAAAATATTAATTAAAATTAAAATACAATTATACTACTAACTAAAAAACAAAATTTATACATTCAACACTATTCCGAAGTTTGTTGAAATACAATATTTTCCATCTTCTTTTTTTCATCATGCATTCGATTTTGATACCTTCCCTGGATCAACATCTGATAAGGCAACATATAATTGCCCGTTTGTGAAAACAGGTTTATTCAAATTAAGAAATAATCCCACCTAATACCAACTATCTTTCGATTTTATAGTCATTGCCGGAAATTGTGTACTTTTCAAATCATGCGGGATTTTCACATCACCCCTGGTTCTATAAAGTTATTCTAGAAACGGGTACTATGTCGTATAATCTATATTAAATTAGGATTCCAAAAATCAGTATTTTTGTTTGTACCAATAAACAAGTCCCGTGGAAAAGTCTGTCCGAAATGCAAGAAGTCCTCAGTAGCATCACTTTTGATTCTTCATTACTATTCATCACATAATTTAATAATTGATTATTGTTATAATAGTGTTTGAGAAATGAAAGGCTAGCTCATTCAAGTGCTACCTAGCGGAAAACACGGAACTAATCAACAGTTGTTTATTTCCCAGTGCTCCTAACCTGTCACTTGGAGTTTAGCGTGACAAAAACTTTTTTTTTAAGCGCACTTAGAAAAAAATCAAATATTTGCTTCCTATAAAATTATTTTGGCTTTAAATTATTAATAATCAATTAATATCAAATGTTTAATAATCAAAGTGATAAGGGGCTTTAAGTAAAAAGGGTAACCACATAAATATTCAAAATTTTTATTTAAAAAAAATTATTATTATAAAAAAAATTCTCTACATTAATTAAGGAAAATAACGTAAATTCCCTCTTCTGGCTTCAATCACAGCCGCAACTCTCCATGCTTCTTAGCAACACATGCTTCTCATGAAGGTTTCTGTAATTTCTTGATTCATGTCCTCCCACGTATCTATTAAGTTTTTAACACGTATTGTAAGGAGGGGTTGACCAGCCCCCTTACACGTCTGCCAAGCTCGTCCCACATGTGCGTTATAATATTTGAATCCGGGCTATAAGATGGCCACCATAAAGCCCGTATACCCACATCATTGAGGTATTACAAAACCAACCTAGCTCGCACATTATCCTGCATGAAATTTTCACTAATAAATCTTACAAAAAGAAGCACTTACTCCTCGATAATTTCTCTCACATACAAAACGCCATTGTAATAAGTCCTGTCGGACACGTGGAGCTCTATGTTCGCCGTCAAAGAATTTCTACCCCTCACTATCACCGAACGACCTCCGAATTTAACTCACTCAACATAGCTCTCATCAGGCCTTCGGTAAACCATCTGGTGTATACATTAGAGACATTTAAAAAATGCACGTTGGTATATTCGTTTTGAGTCCAGACAAGGTGTTCCCAACTAAATCCCAAACGAGCTCTACGTTGTACTCTGGTCAACAATGGCCCTGATGCTGCTGGACTCTGAGGGTTTAAATTCACTTCAGCAAGTCTTCTTCAAACAGTTTCTGCACATATTGCTACTCCCAAGTTCTATGAAGAAGTTGATTATTCGCAGTAGTGGTTGAAAACCGATCGGCTCGTTTTGTGTAGTACAATAAAACGGTCATCTCTTAATCTGTCACTCGCGGCCTATGAACCGGGTCTGCGTGTGCACAAACCTTTCTCGAAGTAACTTTTAATTGCTCTTCGAACAGTATTTTCATGTAAACCCAATGCATGGGCTGCATGTCTTTGGTTTCGACAGTTTCCACTAATGCGACAACATGGACTACTTCCTTGACCGTCTAAAAATCATTTTGATTAATTTGTAGAGATTAGTTACCCAAGAAATCTCAATAGCAAATTAAGATAATTGATGCTAAAAGTTTTAGTTGTTCTTTACCTAAGAACATAAAGGATTAAATAAGGTAAAAAAAAAACCTTAATTTAAAAGATATCAAGTCACATCCTTTTAAAAAATTATTTATTAAAGAATTAACTTTTTATTATGCGCTGATTTTTTAATAACTTTCATTACGAATATATTTATATTGGGCTGGTGGTGCAATGGAGGACAATACCCTAGAAGTATTGTCAAGGGACTGAAGGGTGCAACTAATCTAACTCTGTCTAGCGCTGAGAAACGTGACAGTTCCTAGATTTTCCGAGTAAACATTTCACAGTTCATCAGACGCTTTAGTCGAGCTTCAAGATCCTTAGAGAGGCTATACACCTCACAACTGTAGTAAAAATATAAAACATGTGGTTGAACTCAAATTTCAGATTTCAAGATAACTTAGGTAAGTTGCGTAATGAAATTAAATTGATCCCTTAATAATGAAAATAAGTACTTTTTTTTGCTAAACTTGATAATTGTATCGTTTTAAGCATAGAAGCATTATGTTCAACGCATTATCAGTATTATAAAAATATCATAATACAATTAGATGATAATACAATACAATTGAAATGAGAGCCACTAACTCCTGGATCGGGAATTTCAATTTAATGATAAATTTGTACAATAATAATTTGTTTGTGAAACCTACTTAGAAAATGAATTCCCTTTTATTCTACTTCCTGTTTTCATGATAGTCCATGTAATAGAAAGAATAGTTCTTGATATTTATTAAGTTTTGGAAATGCACACTTCAAAAAGAAAACTAACGCTATTTTGTTATTTAGTTTGTCTATAAGAATGTGAGTATTCGGTAGTCCTTGCCAGATTCAACGAAGATACATTACAAGGTTCCACCACGTCTTGAAAAATGCTGATTAGGTGTTAGTTGAAATACAAAAGCAGATTAAACCCTCAAAAACAGTTTTGATACCTTCTAAGCTTTATCATGCCCCATCACAGAAGAAATTTAAGATATACGGTTTTGTCTTCTTCCCCAAGATTGAGAGTACATTACAAGAGATACCACAGTTTTAAGACAACAATAATAGAAACTGCCTATTGTATATGTTTAGTCTTGAGGTAAAATTTAGAAGAGATATTACCTAAAATGGGTACGTGGCTGACTTTTTTCCACGCATTTCCCATTAATGAGGCCATTAAAATGTAATATTCATTATTCTGGTGCTGTATAATTTAAATTAAATACATAAAGACAGAAACCAAAATAAATTTATCAGTACCGTCTTTAAGGTTTTCCTTTTATCCTTGGTAATTAAGAATTTAGTGAATAGAAAAAAAGGTAATATATAAGTATATTATATGTGGTTATGAATGACATTCGTTGTTTGGTTATACAGGGTGTCCCAGAATTAACGCAAGATTTGAATTTCCCACCATTTGTGCAGTAAAGTGCTGGCAACTCTAAAAAAAAACAATTTGACAGCTGGCAGTTTAGGGTTGGTAAAAATGAAGCGTTCGTTACACGATAGAACAACGTGTTTTTATTGTTGAACATTATCTCAAAAATAATGAAAGTTTGGCGGCCGCAGTTCGAAAATTTCATTCAAAATATGGTCGGAATAGTGTTTTGACTTCACCAACTGTGAAGAGATTAATTGAAAAATTTTGGAAGACTGGATCAGTTGGAGACACTGAACACACTGTCGTCTAAAAACAAGCCGTTCCAGTGCGTGAGAGTGTTGTTGAAAATCCAGGAACGTCAATTTGGCGTCGTGAACACAGTTCTTTGTACCGAAACTGGATGATATTAATATTGCCAATATGCGGTTTAAACAAGATTGTGCGACATGCCATGCAGCCCATGAAACAATTCAAATATTGCATAAGACATTTCCAGGTCGTGTGCTGTCTCGTTTCGGTGATCAGAATTGGCCCACTAGGTCGTGTGATTTAACACCTTTAGATTTATTCTTAAGGGGTTATTTGAAGTCAAAGGTGTATGTCAACAAGCCCACATCCACCCGTGCAATAAAAGAGAAAATTCAACCACATTTATGCCAAATGGATATGGAAAATTTCGACAAAAGAGTGCGTATGGGCCAGCAAAGTTGTAGAGGCCATATTCCCGATGTGTTATTTCATAAATAACCCTATCCTATTTACTTTATAATTCAATAAAAAAATAACAACAAAAACACTAAAAACTGTGTTTTCTATTTAAATCAAATCTTGCATTAATTCTGGGACACCCTATATATACTTGGCTTCGCCAGTATGAACTGAAGTTGGTGATAAAAATTTGATTAAATTTCATATTGTTATTTTAGGGTTTTTACTTACTGAGAAATGGTACCTTTGATGCAACTGAACTAATGAAGATGAGTGCTACTACGAACAAATGGATTCTGGACTACTATTGGAGGTCGCAATTCACTATAGTTCGGCACAATGAAATTTTAACTTGTGGGATAATAGTTTTTTCATTTCAGAAACTCAGAGTTTAGAATATCGAGATTTGCTGCTACGGTTACTGTCAACATTATACATACCAGAATCTTTTTTGAATTCCTATTGTTTTATTTTTAGTTAGCTTTTTTTTCTTGATCAATTATGTAGTAAACTTTGCAAAGAGTTTGTTTAATATTGTGTATTTTTATAAAATATTGAAATCGTTTTTTTTTTCATTTTCCTTCTTGTTAGCATGGCAGTCTCAGTAACTATACTAAGCTTATATGAAGGACTTTGCGGCATGGTTGCCCTCTCAACTGTTTAAAAACTGTTGACTTATTCAATATATGATACATATAATATACATTATAAATAAAATGCTTGTTTCTCATCATCATCTTATACTCTACATATGTGATATTTATATACGGTATGTGTGATACTCTACTCAATATGATAATATTGGATATTGGATAACAAAAATATTAGCTAGTATTTTTCTATCTTGGAAGTTGGTACATACAACAATATGCTAAGCATGTTATTATAAAGAACTTTCTTAGCCCTGATGATGCTTGAACAAGCAAAACGTGGTATGTAGATGCATTGTTAGATAAAAGAATGCTTTGGAAAGGCTAAACGTTAAACAACCAAAAATTTAAAAGTCTCTTTTTTAAGTATTAACAATTTGGAAAATAATCATATTAGTTTGTTTAACTAATTAATTTATTTATTAGTGTTATATTGTTAATTTCCATGGGGTTGGCTCTAATATTAGTAATAGCAATACATTGAATTTAATTATCGTGAAAAATATTTAAGTGTCGAAAAAAGACATTGGTTTCACGATGTCACTGAAAGCTAATATGAATTTGAGTGCTTCATTAAACACAAAAAACCGATGGCATATTGTTAGTCAGAATGTTATAACCATTAATTTGATTACCCCTGTCAAAAAAAAAATAAAATAAAAAGCTATATTGCCAACATATTAATTAATCATGCAACTTTTAATATTGAGCAGGTCTTTCTTACAATAAACGGAACCTGTAGGGTTTATTTAATTCCCTAGCTTGAACTAGTGACCGGTGGGGAAAATAGCAAACAAACAGACACAGAGATGAAAACAGAAAGGTTTCCGGTTCAACTGCCAAACCCCTAAGAAGGTAAAAATAATAAAATATATCATTATTAACTAAAAAATAACGTAAAATAGAGAGCCATTCCAAATGTCCTACAGTGACGATTCTTCAGGGACAAGAGGATTGCACAAATGAAGTCATCATGAAGTCAAGAGTTACGTATTGCTCTCTTATTAAACGCTGTGGAATATCTTTTTCTATCGATTTTATGATATCTGCTCAGTTCATCCAAGCTGATGCTTCCTTTATTTTAATCATGGCCACTTTAGCATCGATTGCCTTATCAAGTGATATTAGTTGTTCCGTTCATCATCATTCCACCAGTAACAGGCCTACACATCAGTTCAAAATTATATAATGGTTAACCACGTTATCGTTCAGTTGACTACACATTTTCTGTTTTGTTTATTATTATTTGCTAGTGCAAAAAGGGGAACGGTAAGTAAAACGATACCATTAATAATAATTAGTAATAGTAGTAGTAGAGGGAGTAGAGAGAGAGAGAGAGAGAGAGAGAGAGAGAGAGAGAGAGGGAGAGAGAGAGAGAGAGAGAGTTATTATTTTTATTATTTCAAGAGTTATTAGCCCGGCCGGAGCTCTCAAAAAAACAGGAATATTGGTACGTGTACCAATATCCCCAACAAAAAAACTTGGTGTTCCGGAAGGAAACACGAATTAGACTTTTTTTTTTTTTTTTTTTTTTTCCTTCATAGCCCCTTATAATTTACATTAGATAATTATATATAATTATAGATCCTCTGGCGAATCTATTCACAAATTATTTTGTATTTCCTGTAGCATCACTACATTATATACAGGTTTTGTTATTTTATAGAAATTATATAATGAATAAACAAGTATAATGATATACATTCTACATGACTTGACTGAACTGACCAATAAGGTGATGGGGCTCACCTTTTTGATCAACCTTAAAACTAACTTACATACTAATTCTTATCCTAATTTTTCCCCGACAGTCTGTTGCCATCGATGTGGGAGGGGTGGTGGGGTCATAGTGTTAAACACTGGATTTGTCAGGTGCTGCAACGAGTCAAAAAACTTAATGTGTCTCCGGCGGATGAACTCACCCACCGACGGCACACCAAGCAACGGGTGCAGGTCAGCGTTCTTCAACCTCTCGAAAGAGGTATGTCGGACCACTTTTCGCATGATTCCATTCTGGAAGTGTTGGAGACATTTGGCTGTATTGTCAGTCAAGTGGGTAAATAGCGGGGCACCGTACAGCAGAGCTGGCCGGAGGACACATTTATATATCATCAATTTAAGACGAAGTGACAGGTTAGGTGAAGTTAGCAAGTGCGATAGCCGGTAAGACCTTTGTCGTACTTTTTCTATTTTATTACTAAAATGAGTAGAGAAATGGAGATGCCTATCCATTTTTATACCCAAATAGTGCATTGAGAAAGCTGGTGAGCTCTCTTGCCCTCCCACGCTATACGATTTTGGCAAGGATTTTTTCCCCTTTTGGAGGGAGAAGATTACGCAGTCGGTCTTCCCGGCGTTTACGCTGATATGTAACATGCCCAGGCTGTCACTGATAACGTTACAAACTGACTCGGCGTGTGTAAGAGCTCTTTGTGCACTCATGCTGCTGCTGTAAACGGCAATGTCGTCGGCGAAAGCGATTACAGTAGCTTTCTGATAGTTTGTCCCAACAATTTCAGATGTGTACATACTGAAAAGAACCGGAGACAAAACCGCTCCTTGAGGAACTCCACAAGTCAGAGGGAATGGGTTAGAGAGGCAATCACCCACCCGTACCCTCACCGATCTGTTCTTCAAGAACGAAACCAACATGGTATATAGCTGCTCTGGGCATTCCCAGTCACAAAGCTGTCGGCATAGCATCCCGTGGGACACTGAGTCGAAAGCCTGCGTGCAGTCCAACGAAATCATAGCAGTTGCTGTATTCTTGTTGATACCAAGGGTGGCTTCCGTTTGTACCTTCACAAGCGGATGTTCTGTACTCAGCTGAGCCTGAAAACCTGTCTGCTCATACGGAATGATAGCATTTTCCGAACAGAACCCCTTCAGGTAGTTCAGTATTATCTTTTCGAGAATCTTCCCCATGTGAGGGAGAAGACTGATCGGGCGATAGTGGGCTGGGTGGTCGCCTCTCTTTGTGGGCTTGCGCAGCGGGTACAAGATAGCTTGTTTCCACGCTGTCGGGAAGTATCGCAACCTGATACATGAATTGTACAGGTTAACAAGTTGGGCAATCCCTCTCCTCGGCAGCTGTTTCAGCAATACCGTTTGTATCCCGTCACCCCCTGGTGCTCGGTTTCCCTGACACCGGCGAAGGATCGCCTTAAGCTGCTTTGGGGAGATAAACATATAGTTCTGACCTGTCCTCAGCTGCTGAGGTTCGTGGTAGTTACCTGTCCTAGCGGCGTTGTCTGCGGTATAGTGGTCGGCCAATATTTTAGCCTGTTCTTCCGATGTGTACAGGGTGTCTCCGTCATGAAGACGGACACCTGAGTCCTTCTTGGTAGTAGTCTTTAGGAGCTTCCAAAACTTACGGAAATCACCATGTAAGCCATGAAGCCGTTCGTGCCACGTTGCCGTCTTCCAATTCCTCATCAAGCCACGAATCTGTGTTGTAAGAGAGTTTACAACTTTCTTGGCCTGACGATTCCTTGTTCTATACCAGTTATTTTTCCAATTATTGCGTAATGCGATAAGTCGAAGAATATGGTCTGGTGGTTTTTGTAGCATGGGTGGCTTCGGGCTAAACTTTGGGACAGCTGTGTTAGCTGCATCGACGATAACCTCGGTCAGGAAAACTACCTGTCAATCCACTTCCTCTGTAGTGCGGAGAACAGGAACAGTATGCAATTGGTGGTAAAGTTGTGATCGATATAGGTCCCAGTCAGCCCGACGATAGTCGTACTTCGTGGGACGCGGGATCACAACTCTACCGTCAATGGAATACAATACTGGTAGGTGGTCGGTCGTTACTAGGTCCAGGGTCTCACAATTGTTTATCCTGTGTGGCTGTTTTGTGAGTAAAAGATCTAGGGTGGAGGTTTGTGCGCTGTTACCTCTATGGCGAAAGGTGTAGTTCTGAGGGTGAACGACAGTAAAGGGCGCCTTTACCAAGGCTCTCCCCGCTGGGTTGGCGGTGGCATTATTCCACAAGGTATGCCGCGCATTTAAGTCTCCAACAACCCAGTGGTTATTTCTCTTGGCACACTCTTTAATAAGAGCTGAGAACTCTTGGAGAGACGCCCTCGGTCTCTTATACATGGCGGTGAGATAAATGGGTGTCCCTAAATTTATTTTCACCGTCAAGTGGTGGAGCCTGACATTAAATGTATTCAGTGGCGGATCCACTTTCATCCATGTGATGCCGTGCCGTATAGCCACCAGAACTCCACCGTAGCCATCGGTCCGTTCGATGACAACAGAGTAGCCCTGTAGCCTTACGTTCTGGTTCACAATTCTCGTATCCGTTAGCACGACGATATCCGGTGTGGAGATCGCTATTAGCGCCTCCACTTCTTCGAGTACAGTCATCAGACCGTCAACGTTGAAGTTAAGTACCTTGTACTTACCCATGGCGTGCCAATTGAGCAAATACGGTCTGTAGTCCGGACATAAAATCCCTGATCATGGTCTCGAGAATCGAGAACCAGGGTGGAAGGCCAGGGGTGTCACGTCTTGATGACGTTGCAGAGGCGACTTCTGCGTACGTCGCTCCTGCTGTGAAGTTCGGTGTGGTGGTGGGCGGCTGTTGGTTACTGCTCCTAGTAGGCTGCTGGCGTTGGTGGACTGGCGGCGCTTTCCCCGTCTGCTTCTGCTTCTTCTTCTGGTCCGCGGCGTCTTGTAGCTTTACACGGTAGGGGCACGCTCTGTACGAGGCTACGTGAGGTCCCCCACAGTTGGAGCACTTTGCTTCTTGTGCCTTGTCACATTGAGCAGATGCGTGTTCTTGCGAGCAACGTACACAGACGACTTTTTGGCCACAGTGGTTTTTAGTGTGACCAAACTCCTGGCACCTGTGGCATTGTGGCACGCCCTTTTGTTGTATATAGGGTACTACCCTAAAAAGGACATAATTTATACTTCGAATTTTCCGAAGGTCCTCTATTTTTGTAGTCCTTTATTCCAAAAATAGAGGAATTAGACTTTATCTAATACAAATTTTTAAATAAATGGATCGTTTAATTATAACGAGAAGTTAAGATTTATCAGCTCAGTTTTAGCGAGGCGAAGGCAGAGAATCCTACTAGGAAGGTGTAGGGCCTGACAACGCCGAGAGAGCGAGAGAGAGAGAGAGAGAGAGAGAGAAATAGCGACAGAGTTGTACCGAGAATGCCTAGATCTCCGGTCGAGTACTCTATCTACTTAACTATCGCTTTCCAAGTAATCGATATAAAATCTCTTCCGCTACACTGTTGCAACCTTGCAAGCTATTTATAAGAACAGAAGTGGAGCCCGACCCTAGAACTATCATTTCTCCCTGTTTAATAATAATTAAAATGCTAGGAGCTCAACAAAACATATTTGTCCAATCGTTCAGTTGGATTTTCTATTAAAATTTAAATTGAGTTATTAAGCATGTCCTTGAAACTATTAATATTCAAACTATTTCCCTAAAATGTGTACTGAATTCTAGCATAAGAAATCGCATTTAGATCGATTTTGAAGTTTTTTCGTAAAGAGAATTACCATTCTCCTACAACTGTAGTTTGGTTTCCCTTTATTTGTATCGTTTCTTGGTTCCAGTACGTACCAGTAGTAAAATTTGACGAATTTCACGAGTGCTCAAATTCTGGCATAAACCGTATACTTAATATTACAATGGGAATGATTGGAAGAGGAAAATATGTTATAAACCTTGTATATCAAATAGCTAAAACCATAGAAGGAGGAAAGGTATACAGAACAGCATAATTATTACGTCATATTTTTTAACTTATGAACATTTAGTTTAATAAAATTGATGTTGGTACTGTTTTATTAGGTGTGGTTCACTGTTAAAAAGTGTGAAACATCTTCAGCCAATGATTGCGAACACTTTATGAAGTACGGCACGGATCTGTGTGGTGTGTTTTCTGATGAGACTCAACCATGGAGTAGTTTTTTGAAAAACATGCAACCACGGTTGAAATGTCCCGTGAAACCTGTAAGTTGGTTTTTTTATTGGATATATCTGTACATTTTTTATTGTTCAGATTTTCTAAAGTATAGAAAGTAATAATCAATTGGAACCCAATGGAAGCACAGCTTAAATAAATCCTAAAAATATAGTGTAATTAAAAACCAAAATTTCTTTTCTTTTTTTCTATTAAAGCGCTGAACACATAAACCTACACCATTTCATCTCAAAAGTAGAAATCACACAGTTTTAAACGTTGGTACCTGTCTGTCCTTACAGACTTAAATCTCCAAAACTTGACCTATAACTTTTCGGTACAAACTTTCAGTTTAGAAATTACTTCTCTGAATCAGTAAGTAATAAAAATAGCCTACATATAATTATCAAACCAATTCAACATATTTTTTTCACTCGGCACCCCTGAAAATATACGAACACAAATTTTCGTGCCAATCAAAGTTTTTTGGGGATAAATAGTTCTGGTGAGCAAAAGGTTTTCATTAATATCTTTTGTTCCATTTATATCATTTTAAATTTTCTCCAAACCTAACGTAGTTGCCATCGTTGGAAAGGTTAATTTCTTATCTTTCAGTATAAGCTCGATCAAATTTTATGTATTTATAAGTTAAAAACAAAGTATGAAATGATCAGAAAAACAGAGAACCTTTTATTTTATATCTACTTAGATCTATTTACAAAATAAATTCTATTTACATACACTCTTTTGAATGATATAATAAAAAACCTTAATAATAATTTATTTTGAGCGCATATTCCCTTGAATTCCCTGCTATACATTCTAATAAAGTTTCCAGGAAATTTTATTTTTTTAAATTAAATTTTTGATTGTTTGAAAAAAGATTGAGCGAAAACCAAAAAGATAAAAGAAAAAACATATATCGTCCAAACCAGTGTACATACCTGCTTGCAAATAGAGGTGAATTTGTTGAACGTGTAAGAATGACTTAATTAAATTAAGAATGATTACTTAATTAAATAAGAACGACCGACTTCATGGAATGTTAGAACAGAACTCTATTGTAAAAGCAAACAAAGGTTACGTATTATACCAGGCATAAACAAACTAATTCAAGTGACGTCATCATTTGCCTGCTGACATCCTTCTTCTTTTGGATTTGAAGCTTCATATGTAGTCTTCTTGGTAATGTTGTCAGTCTTATTGGTTGCTTGATTATTCTTCTTTTATCAGTCTTCTTGGTTCCTTGATTAACCTTCCACTCTTGGTTCGGTATTCTTCAGTTTTATTTTGTTGAGTAGCAGATTTGGTTAAACTCATATCCTCAGAAACAGGTGGCTTTGGTGTTAGACTCTTTGGTGGTGTGAACTGTGTAGAGATCGATTTACGAGTAACCACTGCTGGAGCTGATTCCATACGTTGTGGAGAGGAAACCACACTCTCCTTAAATTCAAAGTTTTGGGGTTCAGTTATAGGACGAAGGAACCATGAGTTGCGGCGGTACTTCACACCATCTTGGGTTTTAATAATGTAAGAGTTGGAGCCTTCATTTTGCTTAATAATTGTTGCTGGTACCCATTCACGAGGTGCTTTCTTCCATAGGATCTTTTCTCCATCACTGAAGGTTTTATGCGACGTTTTGCCTATGTCAGCATACCTTTTCTGCTCGCTTTGCCAATTCTTGAGTGTTTGTGTGACCTTGTCTGGGCTGATGAGTTGAGGCTTAAGAACTGAGTCCAAACAAGGAATCAGGGTTTTCGTTCTTCTTCCCATGAGCCTTTGAGCTGGGGATCCAATGCTATCCCTCGGAATGTTGCGTTGATTCAGTAGTGCAAGGTGGATATCCGTGTTTTCCTTGGCGCATTTTCTTAGTAATAGTTTTGCTTCTTGTACATATCTTTCGATGAATCCGTTAGCCCGCGGAAAATGAGGGCTGGATACTTGATGGGTAATGTTCCATGATGTGCTAAAGTCTTGAAATTCTTTGCTGCTATATTGTGGACCACCATCAGTTTTTAGTATATCAGGTATTCCATGAGTAGAGAACCAATTCTTTAGTTTAAGGATAACAGCTGCACTGGTGGTTATGTTGAGCACTTGAAAATCATAGAATCCTGAATATACATCAGCTATAATCAAGTAATCTTTTTGATTCCAATGGAACAAATCAGATCCTAAAATTTCCCAGGGTCTAGTTGGTACCTGATTTAGGCACAGTTCTTCTTTTGGTTTATCTTTTTGAAGACACTGGCATACTTGACATCTTGCCACAAAGTTTTTTATGTCTGAGGACATTTTGGGCCAAAATAAATTTTCTCTGGCGAGTTTTAAGCATGATTCAGCTCCTCTATGTCCTCGATGAATTTCATATAGAACCAAAGGCACCAATTTTTCTGGTACTACTATTTGGGCCCCTTTGATCATTACTCCTTCATAAAGAGCCAATTCTTCTCTGAAGCTGTAATAGGCTTTTAATTCATTAGATAATTCAGTTTTGGACGAAGGCCAACCATTCAAGATAAAATTTGACAACTGTCTCATAACAACATCTTCTTCTATAAGTGTTTTTAATTCCTCAAAACGTGTTTTTGAAAATGGTATACTTACATGTATAACTATGTCAACTGGCTCATCTTTTAATGCTTCATTTGCACAATCCCTACTGAGCAAGTCAGCTATGTACAATTCGCTTCCTTTTTTGTATACTATATGAGGGTTGTATGGCATGACTTCGAATAAGATCCTCTGCAGCCTCGCTGGAGCACTATTGAGTGTTTTTTTGAATATTGCCTCTAATGGCTTATGATCGGTCTCAATGATTAACTTAGGATTCCCCCACACATATTCGTGGAATTTTTTACACCCATTCAGAACAGCGGTGGCTTCTTTTTCGAGCTGGCTGTATCTAGTTTGAGCAGGAGTGAACGCCTTGGATGCATAAGCAACCGGTTGGTCATCCTGTAACAATACTGCACCCATCGAATGTTTTGATGCGTCAACTGAAATTTTTACCTCTTCTTTAGGGTTGTAGTAGCGCAAAACCGGAGCAGATTTCAATTTGTTTTTTAAATTAATGAATGCTTGTTCTTGATCCTGATCCCAATGCCATTCTATGTCTTTTTGTTTGAGAAGTCGTAAAGGTGCTGTGATTTCAGAAAGGTTTTTTATGAACTTCGATAAGTATGTTACCATACCCAAGAATCTTTCCAATTCTTTTATATTTGCCGGAGGTTTCAACCTATCAATACAAGCCACCTTTTCTTGATCTGCTTCAAGGCCCTTTTCGCTGATCACGTGACCCAGAAACTTAGTTTTTTGTACGTTGAAGATACATTTTTCTTTGTTAAGTTTTAGCCCAACTTCCTGCAATTTTTTAAGGACTTTATCCGTTGTTTTCTTAAGTTCTTCTTCGGTTGGTGCATGAATTAATATATCATCAATTGCGACTTCCACATTTTTTATTCCTTCCAGTGTAGCTGTCATGAAGGACTGGAACACTTCACTGGCACTTGATAAGCCGAATGGAAGACGTAAACAGCTGTATCGTCCCCAAGGAGTTGCAAAGGTTAAAATTTTTGAACTTCTCTGTGAAACTCGTAGCTGCCAGAATCCTTTTATACAGTCAATTTTTGTGTAAAATTTTGACCCATGCAACTTGGCGGCTATCTCTTCCATTGTTTGTAAAGGGAAGTGTCTTCTTTTAATATTTTTGTTCAGGTCCGTCAGGTCTAGACAAATTCTTGGTGATTTGTTTTTCCACACTACCACCATTGGTGAAACTGATGGAGTGGGTTCTATCATGGGAGTAATTATTTTATTGTAGACCATTTTGTCCAATTCTTGTTTTACCTGATCTCTTACTGCATAAGGAATTTTGCGAGGTGGGTGTATTTTGAATGAAGGCTCATCAATCAGATCTATGTCATATTCATATTCTTTTACGCATCCCATACCTTTGAACAAATCGTCATAGTTTATGGTCTCTATTCTTTTCACTAATCCAAGATTTTCACAAGAAGCCTTGCCCAAAACACACTGGTGTCCGGCTTCAACTATCAGGAAAGTCAAATACTCTGTCTGACCCAGCTTAGTTTTTATTTTTACTTTAGATTCTCCCAGAACAGGCGTTCGATTATTGCAGAATGAAATCAGTGATTTGACGCATGATGGAATTATTTTTAGGCCACAGTTTTCTACTTCTGTGGTTGTTATTACATCTCCTTGGGCTCCTGTATCCAATTTAAAAGAGACTTTTTTGTTTCGTGGGAAATGTAATTCTTCTATCCAATCTGAAATTTGATTTGTTTTTGTATTTTTTAAATTTGTTTTATATTTTTGTGTCGTGCCTATATATATATCAATATTTTTATCAGTGTTTTCGTCATTACTCTTTAAGACCATTTCCACCTTTTTTGATGATAAACAACATTCTGTAAAATGACCCTTAAAATTACATTTTTTACATTGAACTTTGTAAGCTGGACAAGCCCGTCTGCCATGGGTCGTATTACACCGCCTGCAATGGAATTGGTCGGGTTTGGCGTGTATTTTTTTTTTTTGATCCCGTCTGACAGCATTTATTTCCGATACGGATCCTTCACCACCTTTCATAGCCGACATGTGTTGTTTAGCTAACTCAGACGCCCTGCATATTTTTACCGCATTATCGTATTTTAAATCTTCTACTTCCAATAATGTTTTTCTAACCTCATCATCTAATATTCCAATTACAATTTTGTCGCGCAAAAATTCGTCCCTCATGGTTGAATAATTACACTTATTGGATTGATTAATCGCTAATGTTAGAAAATCATCAAAAGATTGTCCATTCTGCTGAGTCATGCGATTAAATATCAATCTTTCATACGTAATGTTTATTTTAGAGGTGAAATACGATTCAAACAATTCAATAATTTTTTCAACTTTGTCCTTATCAGCTGTTTCGATCTTAAATGTTTCATAAATTGAATAGGCTTCCTTACCAATAATAGTCATAAAAGTTGCGACTTTTTTTTTCTTCGATTTTTTGTCTAGGTTTATAGCCTCTGCGAACCATTTGTATGATTGTAACCATGATTTCCATGCTGTTGCCATGTTTGATTCCTGGGAAATCATTAAAGGTCCAGGAGGTCGAAGGCTAACAGCCGAGTCCGATTCGTTTCCACTCATCACGAAAGAAAATTTTCGTTATTATCACTCGCGGATTTAATAAATCAAAACTAACTAAAATAAAAAGGTTTCGGCACCATGTAAGAATGACTTAATTAAATTAAGAATGATTACTTAATTAAATAAGAACGACCGACTTCATGGAATGTTAGAACAGAACTCTATTGTAACAGCAAACAAAGGTTACGTATTATACCAGGCATAAACAAACTAATTCAAGTGACGTCATCATTTGCCTGCTGACAGAACGCTTTCAACTCCGTAACTGTCTCTTGAATAAGTGTTATATTGTGTATGTAATCTTCTTTTAGACGTCCTTTCTGTTTAGAAAAAAAACAAACGATATATGTATAACTCCAAAAAAGTTTCAAAATGTATACATATTCTACAGTGAAAGTGAAAAATGTATTATTATTTTTTTCCTTTTGGTGCAAGTTTCAGATCAATGATGTGAATTATAATCATTGATCACGTGAATTATATTTTTTTTTTTTTTTGTTGATTTCAGGGTATTTACAGACTGGTAAATGCAAGCTTGGACGGGACTGAGTCCTTGAGGACGAGCAATGTAGCGACTGGCAAATGGATTCAGGATTATCATTGGAGAGTGAAATTTAATTTTTTGGACCACAAAGAAAGCTTAGGATGTGGTATAGTGGTCATTTCGTATCAGAAAATCAGGGTTTAGTAAAGTTAAATTACATGCCAAATACTTCTTCTACTTACTTTAAAAGTTACCTGTAATAGTATGTTAGTTATCTGTATTTTTAATATGTACATTATGTGAAAGTCAAATTTTATAAACAATTTGGTTAAAATTACAAAATCTCCACAAATCTTTTATTTGTTGTTACATCGCCAGTCGACATTTCACCAATCCAGGCCTTTAAAAATTTGGGAGTATATAGAAACGAAGAAATATTATTATATTGCCAATCGCTATTTCCAATTTTTTACCATGCCAAGAACAGCTGTGCAACTTAAACAACTTACATTTTTTTGTGAACTATTTACGAACGTCTTATATTTAAGACGTGAATGTTATCTCATCAACGATAAATGTAGTTGTGAATTGCTGGATTAGGTATTCAAAACAATATTAGTATGGAATGTTCTTTAAAGGAAAAAAAAGAACGAACCTAATGAATTAAAATATTAATGCAAATATTCAATAAAATATGTCATTTCTGCCAATGAAATAGGTAATATCTACTGATGAAATTTGATTAAATCTTGTTAACTAAGGGACCCTTATGGAGGGTAGAAGTTTTGTTTTTCAACAAATGAATAAAATTTAACAAATAGGAGTTATTAAATTTAAGACTCCAGAGAAAACTAGAGCTTCAAAAAGACAATTAACAGCAATAATTGATGATTTCTTCAAAAATATACTCTATTGTTCCAAAAGATAAAATATATTATTAATCAATACATTGATAATTGTAATTTAGAACCCTTATTATGATAAAAAAATAAAATAAAAGTATGATGAGCTAATTACCCTTATAAGAAAGGTATATACAGTAATATGCAATCTCTTAAAGCAACATAATGTCAATTAGGCAAATTAATGTCACCAAGTTAAGGGCCAAAATATTAATTAAAACAAATCAGCAATAAATGAATTAGATTAGCAATAGAACAAGTTTATGCTACATGTTTCATTTATTTAAAATATTATATCTCTGCAAAAATTATATAGTGAACGAGTTTACTTCAAATGCAATGCAAATATAGTGAATGATATAGCAATTCAATGTGAAGATTGGCCTTCGAATTAAATTACGTGAGGATCAATGTTGACATCAATATTACTGAAATTAAAACAAGATACCCGAGTGATGTTAAATTGCCAGTTCGACCTCTTTAAGCAAGTAAGTCAAATATAAATTTAGTAAACACTCGATCTTTTTTGGATTAACTTCCTTATTTAAGTATCACGTTTTTTATTAGTTTTATGGTTTTGTTTGTCAATTGGTTTGGGAGATAAAAAGTCCATGGAAACGTGACTAAATATATTCATAAAACTACACGATCATGCGATTTCACTGTAGGTAATTGATTTTGCAATCTGCATATTAACACATCATCGATTTTTATATTTCAGTAAAAAGTCAAACGCAATTTTGTACAAACTAAGAAGCTCAGTTTAATGTATGGCTCATTCCACCAATTACCCTGCAAAAATGTTTTATTTTATTGCGGATTCAAGTCAAGGTTCTTTAGACATTAGTTTGTCGATTTTTGCAGTGACTCAATAGTTTTGTTTAGGAATTACTTTAAAACAGAACATTATTTTGGTCTGTTATTGTTTTGAGGAAGTCCTTTATCTCGTACTTCGTTCAGTTTCCCAAAGTTACCATCCTGAAACTAATACTTTGAATTTCTTAGCAGACTTTCTCTTAGTCTTTTCGTTAATGATCAGGATTATCCTTCTGATTCATTTGTTTATTTCTTCCGTATTTTGTTTTGCAAACAAGAAAATTTTCTAGCACATATATTCAAATTCTTGTATGATAGGCAAGGGATGTATGGACTTAGGTAATGTCATCATTAAGATAAAATCATCATCGTACGTTGTTGAATACCAACATTGACAAACGAGATAGAATCAAATTGACCCTCGTAATTGAAACATGTAGCGGTGTTGTCCTTGTTGCTGCAATGATTGGACAGTAATTGTTATGAGATGTTTCCGAAAGTGATTAGGTCTAATGGAAGGAAAATGAGCGTTATAGTGCTCCATTGGTGAAATCAACTACTATGAATTGCCCAGTTCCAATGGTTTTAATTATTGTTATTTGATACAAACACCAATAAATCATGTCATTTTATTTGCTGAACTATGAAGCAAATTCAAATAAAATGTGATCCATCGCACAGTAAAGGAATTCATTTAGGTGCGAATATGATTCTATTGAAACTTTTGGTGGCTTCATTAATTAATACAGACTATAACTTGAATATTATCAGGGAATCAAGATTGTTTATGTTACGAATAGGGCACAGAAACTGTTCAAAGGAAGCAATGTAAAAGGGAGAAGAATAAACCATGGAATTAATATTTGAATAAAATGAAAATTGTAAAGTTTAATAAAAACATTTTTATTTAAGCATTTAGGCTATAGAACATTTCTTCTTAAATATCAGACTTTTAAATGCTAGAAAATGAAAAGTCCTTACTATCGAAAAATATTAGTGGCGCTAGTCTGTTATGTCCAATCAGCGTACACTTTCTTTCCTGGGGATGTTAGGGGGGAAAAAATACAAGGAACCATAATATATAAATCCGCTGCTTAAAAATTTCAAGATTTTCCTTTAGTTGGTAGGTGAACAGGAGGGTTTTTTTACTCAACCATTTTTTACATCTCAATTAGGTTTAGTAGTTCTGCGCATGCGCTATTATTACCGCTAACTACCGTTTATAGACCTTTTTTCAGCTTTAAAATTGTTTCAACAGGCAACTTAAGTGAGCTGACCACGAGGGAGCCCTCAATAAGTGAGTAGATCGCTAGTTACATTGGTGTGAAGTGTTAAAAGTGAAATCGGAGTAAGTAGTCGGCCATATTGGACGCCTTGCATTAGCCGTCGGTCACGGATCAGAGATAACACCAGGCAATAGGCTCTCCGAGCCAGACGGTCTGGTGGCTCAGAGCCAAGGCCGGTGACTCGCCACTGGAATCCCACCGGTGCTACGTATTTTATTTTATTTTATTTTTTTAACTAACAAAAACCGTTTATGATAAAATGAGATTTTATCAACAGTTAATATCCCAAAATAAAAAAAAAAGATCTAGGTCCTTAGGTCCAGCTCCGACACCGCCACCTGTTAAGTGAAAACCTAGGCGCTCAAATAGGAACATCCCTATAAATTCATCTGCCGCCAGCACTATGGAAGACCTAACTCCACTTGCCAGCACTTCAAAAGAAGAAAAAGTAGCTGAATCTCCATTCTTCAAAACCTAATAGCTTCGAGGTACTGAGGAATAGCCAACCTGACGACTTGGAAGTTATTAAAACACCAACACAGCCCAAGCCGCCTGCTATATTCGTAAGGAATATTAGCAATTTTAAACTATTATGCTCACAAATGAGCAAAATTGTAGATACCGGAAAATATACGTGCCTCAATCACTCTCGGGATCCGAAAGTTTCCCCAGACACTCCCGATACTTATCGAGCGATTGTTAAATACTTGGATGAAACCAATGCAGACATATCAATACATATCAATAATACATATCAATTGAAACAAGAACGATCACTACGAGTAGTGATAAGAAATCTGCACCCGACCACACCAGTTGATGAAATTGAAGACGAACTCTCAGCTCTGGGATTCAAAGTTCACCAAATAACAAATATTTTACGTGAGGACAGGTAAAAAGACGAATCCATTAAAACGGCGTTACCGTTATTCCTTGTAGATCTCGAGCGGACATCTGGCGTGGAGAAAATATATGGTTTAACAAACCTGTATTACACAAGAAATTTTAGGCCTTCAGTCTCTTTAGCTGATGCCATTCGGAACAGAGAGCAGTCACAGGCACTGCCCACTACTCGACCCCAAGTTTCTCTTCCCCAGCATTCCGCTCATCCCGTCAACCAGGAAACCCAATCCCATCCTCAACCACGCATCTCGCATATTCCTCCACCTAGAAGCTCTTCAGATCTCACTAGCCTATTAACATCATTCCTTACAAAATTCAGAACCCTAATTACCCCTATAAATTTATCTGCCGCCAGCACTATAGAAGACCTACCACCACTTGCCAGCACTTCAAAAGAAGAAAAAGTAGCTGAATCTCCATTCTTCACACCTAATAGCTTCGAGGTACTGAGGAATAGCCAACCTGACGTTTCCCATCTTACAAATCTTGTCTCCTACCTTATCCCCGTTAAACAAAACCCATAAGTGGATCCTTCCGACTCCTTATCCATTCTCCTTTGGAATGCGAATGGTGTTCGCACCCACACTAACGAACTGACAGCACTACTCCACAACAAAACATCAACGTAGCTCTTATTACTGAAACAAGACTTACGAGTAAACGAGCATTTACCGTTCGACAGTACCAGACTTATCGAACTGATCACCGAGATGGAACAACTCATGCAGGTCCCGCTGTCATTGTCCATAACTCCATATCCCACCACATAGTTCCTTTGGTAGCACATAATTTCCTTCAATCCCCTGCAGTGTCAATCACCACCTTCACTTTTCCCCTTACACTAGCACCCTCACCCTTAGCCTCAGTGTACTGCCCTCCCAATAAAGCCATTTCCGATTCCCAATTCATCTCCTTTCTAGACTCCGTCGGACATCGTTTTCTTGTGGGTGGGGACTTTAATGCGGAGCACCAACACTGAGGGTCAAGATCCACAAATACACGAGGACGTTCTTTGCTGTCTTTTTAAGATTACCTCACTTCACCTATTCCTCTCTCTCTTCCACCAAAAGCCGTTAATCTCTCTGAGGTCAAATACCTTCTGAAAAACTTACCTTACAGAAAATCCCCTGGATATGATCTCCTTAGTCCTCAAATTCTCAAACAACTTCCTCTTAAAGCCATAATCTTCCTAACCTACATATATAATTGCATTATTCGAACGACGCACTTTCCTCTCCTCTGGAAACACTCCATTATTGTCCTATTCGCCAAACCCGGTAAACCACCCAATGACGCCTCATCTTATCGTCCAATTAGCCGCTGTGGTTTAGAATATTCTAACTACTATCCCATAAATCCAGGATTTCCACAGGGCAGTGTCCTGTATAAACCAGGGCCCCATCCTCTATAACCTGTACACCGCTGATGTCCCCTCTACTCTCAATACCTTCTTGGCCACATTTGCAGATGACACTGCAGTCCTGTCAACTTATCCAGACCCTGCTATAGCATCCCAAAACTTTCAAAAACACCTTGACGAGATCGAGTATTGGTGCAACCAATGGCGAATCAAAGTCAATGAAGGAAAATGTTCCCACATAACCTTTACCCTCTGCCGCAAGTCCTTTCCACCAGTCTTTTTAAATGCAATTCCTCTCCCTGTGTCTGAGACAGTACGGTATGTAGGCTTCCGTCTCGACAAAAGACTGACATGGAACCCACTCATGAGACTAAAAAGACAAGAACTAAACAGACGCTCTGGACTACTGTAAAGACTACTTCAAAGGACATCCCATTGCTCAATAGAAAATAAACTACTAATCTACAAAGTTATACTTAAACCAATCTGGACATACGGAATAGATCTATGGGGGACAGCAAAAAAGTCGAACATCAAGCGTATCCAATCCTTTAAATCAAAAGTCCTGAGAACAATAGTAAATGCCCCTTATTATGTCAGCAACAAAACCCTTCATAGCGACCTTAATATACTCTACATTCTTGAACTCATCCCTTCCATGTTTATGAAATTTGACAGTAACCTATCCAACCAGCCTAATCCTGTAGCACAGTCTTTGCATTGCGCCACTCATCCCTATAATACTCCTCGGAGACTGAAACGGCAGTGGCCTCGTGACCTGCTATAAACGCGTGACAGTGGGAGTCCTGGTGAAGGCTAGTTTCTCCAATCATGTCCTGAGCGTCTGTGGCTCTCGCCCTGTTGGTCAGCCTCCACTGGCTAGTATCCGGTGACGCGGCTGACGGAGGAGAGTGGGGGACTTTCCGAGACTCTGCTTTCTCTTCACATGTTGACTTGGGGGGTCCCTGGGCGTTCTGTAAATATTGTATGAATGAGCGAGTGAATGATGAATTGTAAATATGGTATGAATAAGAGCATTTATCTTAATTACTTGTTGCCTTATAAGGCAGGTTGTAATTATAGCACAATAAAGGAATATAAACAATTAGGTTTATCGGTACCAACAAGACATATACAGATACGATATATTCACAACTATTAAATAAAATCACGAACAGAGAATGAAAACGCCATAGAAAACAGGAATGAAATGGTGGCACAAAGACGAAGGACATAACTACCCATAATATTTTTTAGGATTGCACGGTCTTGATAGTTCCCTAGTCCAGCTTCTCTTAAGACGACGTGGAGAATGTAGAGGTAAGTCAAGTGTGGACAGTTATTGCATCAGTGGGATTTACTAGGCAGATAGTCTGCCATGAAAGAATCTCTATAATTTCTTCATGTCAGTCTGTGTATTTTTGTCGTCTCGTAAGATCCCATCTTATAAAGAAGGACGCAAAGTACATTGAGGACGATTAACAGCCCAAGCGTCAACCTTACCAGAGTATCCTTTCCACATGATCGCTATGGAATATAGAGGTTCACTCTAAACCTTTTTTTATATTTAGGTACTCACTTCATACTTTTTTTCAGGTCCATGTACTCATACATGGATTTCGGAAAGTAATGTATCTATATGTGTAGTATGACTTCAATTTTTCCACTATTTGCAGTTTTGAGTGCCAGTTAAGAAATGTTCGAGTAATTTGAAGTGGTTTTTTGGGGTGTTCCGTTTAAATATTGTTTGAGGTTTCCATGGCAATTGTTTGTTAAGACATTTGTCATAAGTTCATGGACCAAGGGACAGAACCCCTGACGGAATGTGATTGTTATTTGTAGTGATTTTGTTACGTTGATTTGTGCAGAAATACTTGTATTAGGTGCTGGCTGTTATATACTTTCTGTTAGGAGAAAATAACTGTTTCATATGCGTGCGGTGGTATAGGTATTGCTACCTATACATATACCTATATGTATGATATACCTATCTATACCGTGGGTGCATATAACGAATAGAAGTGAAGTTAATAAAGTTAAAAATCTTTAAAGGTTCTCACATACATACGAGTTAAATTAAAGATCGTATCCTACCAGGTGTATGAATGTACATCTAAGAAAAAATTTAGTCTTAAAACCACTTATTCATACTTAAAAGGTTAATTAAGATCTATTTATAATAAAAAAAAGGTTTAGTATGAACATGACCACTTTATATTTCATAGCGTTCATGTGGAAAGGATGCTCTAGCAAGGTTGGTGCTTTGGCTAATAATCGTCCTCAATGTACCTAGCATTCTTATTTTTAAGATGGGATCTTACGGGACGAGAACTTAAAAGGTCGAAAATATAAAAGAAAGAAAAAAAAATTCTGGGGTGGAAACACGTGACTATACTTCTCCTTATGTGAGTTTATTAAACAACATAAAAAGGACAGCCATTGTACGATGTGGAAGAGTCCTCATCATATCCGCTCTCTAATGAATGTGGTTACTCCATAAATTAGCAGCGAGTAAATCACCATTAGGTCTGAGCCTCTTGTCACACAATTTTATCAATCATAAAACTCATATGCATACGAAAATCCTATATGAAACTCAATAGATACTATTTAGCACGACAGGCACCACCTCTTTGGGTTATAAGACGGAAGATAAATGTAAACCTGAAGGCTGACTCTATGCTAGTTATCTGTGGCTGAGGGGCCGAAACTCAACCCAACTTATTACAATTCTTGGCAAGTGGCTCGACCTAATGGTCCAACTTCACCAGTCCACCGCCAGCCCCTCTCCCGTTCTGTATAAACTCTTTTCTTCTAATCCTGATAATTGGGGCCCTAGGCCATCATGGCTTTCTTTCACATCTGTCCTTGTAAAAATTGCTAATCATAGCTCTTGCTTGACATTCACAATTTATTCAGTAGACATTGATTGAAGATTCAGGATCATTTTACGACTAATCAAATAGTACCGTTATTAAATTACAATCCCTGAATACACAGCGATCTATTATGAAATAAAGTGATTATTTAAGTTATTTAGGTTTTAAAAAAATTTAAATGTTCCGTTGAAATTTCCTTAGAATCTATTGGTTATTATGTCTATTTTGAATGATTCTGGCTAGATTTCTGTTCCTTCAGCGTGTAACGAACTTTCGACTTTAGGGTGTAATGTCAGAGATGCATAGGTAGATGCATATTAAGGTGATTTGTTGATTTGTATGTAAAAAGATCAGAAGGGTAGGAACGGATGGGGTGTATTATGTAAGATGGGGAATAGTAATGGATGAGTATTTGAATAATCTCATACCACCCCATAACGTGTCAAAAGCTTATTATATATTAAGTGTTATCATTCCAACATGTTTCTTCTCGTTGAAAGCTATAGTTATATAATCGGTTAACTTTTCAAGCCGTGCGACTGTTAGAAGTAAGTAAGTTTTAAGTATTTGATTCATAATGTGAGCCCCATCGCTTTTAAACAAGTTTAGACAGTGAATGTATGATGTGAATTACACTTTTATAACAATCACAAATCGCAATGTAAAAATATTGAAAACTTGTATAAAATGTAGCCAAGCTATTGGACATATAATGTCCTGCTGTAAATAGATTCATATATGTAGAATACTGATTTCCATAATTTATAGTAACGATGTAGGATTTTTAGGAGTAAAATTTCCTAGGAGTAATCTTCCTATGTTGGCTTAGGTATCATGATGATTTTTGCTATTTTCCAGGATGAAGGAAAGTGCTACTGTTTTAGGAGATTAGGAGTCAACATTGTGAGGCACTAAACATAATAATAATAAATAAACCATAAGGATGTAAATAATAAACGCATTCGTTTTAACGATGTGATTGGTTACCACTTGTTGCTTGTGGCTTACTGTTCAATATATATTGTTGAGAGATTTATGGAGAGACATTTTTTAACATTAGAAAAAACTAACATAAAAAATGAAAAAAAATAATCAAATACAATAAGAATGATGTAAAATAATATTAAATTAATAAAATTGTTGATAATTTAAGTTCACATCTATGAAAAAAAAAATCTGATCATTTGTAAGATGTGCTCCGCTGGTTTCCTCAAAGAAGAAGGTGCCGGAGCCAATTTCGGAATCGAGGCGTCGGCGGCTCGGTCGATATCATCTTGATGCTGATGGACAGCGTAGTCGATATCCCAGGTGTGTCTTAGAGGTGCAATTGTGGGTAGCTTAGTCTTGATCAGGTGTTGGTAGAGGCCCCACCGGGGCTCATCGTAGCTGTATCTCGAAGCAGGCGGCTCTGGTATGCTGCAGTTCGAAGATGATCGGATGTGTTGAATTTCAATGCGGAGCACCCAGTGACTTGGTGTGGCTGCTGTGTTAGTAGTCGGTCGGGTGTAGAAGTCCTGTCGGGGTTGGCAAAGTGTCTGAAGGTCGGCAGGCCAAGGTGGATAACCGTGAATGGCGTCTTGGTGATGTAGCGGCCTAGAGGGTTAGATACCGTGTTGATCCACCAGGTGTGGTTGGTATTCAAGTCACCCACGATGGCGTGCCTTTGGTCCTGGGATATTGAAGAGAGCAGGAGCTTGTCTGAGTCGCAATTGGCTCGCGGTCTTCTGTAGACTCCTGACACTATGATGCTTTTGCTGAGTCGTAATTGTAGCGTCACAATGTAGTGGGTGGGGCCTAGGGTCACTAACACTACCACTCCACCTGAGGTGGTTTCAGTGTCGTGGTGGTAAGCAGTATATCCTAGGATTCGGCAGAAATTGTTCTTCTTCAAACGGGTGTCTGTAAGGACAGCGACGTCTGTCGAGTGGCACCCTAGAAGCGTCTCTGCGTAGGCTTGTTTGGCCCGAAGGCCACAAACGTTGTAATTTACATGTAAATTACATGGCTGATCAGTTGGATGCCCTGTCCAGCCGTGCTAAGACCCTACCGGCCTGGTGAGCTGGGAGGTCGGCTGGTTCATCGCTGTGAGCATGGCGCTCATCATGTTAAACATAGCGTCTGTGTTAGCAGCGGGTTGAGGCAGGGGTGCTGGGATTTCCACTGGCGCTCTGGTTTGACCGGAAGTCACCTGTGAGTAGGAGGGGGTTTGTCGCGGTGGAGGGGGGGGGGCGGCAGGCATGTATGTAGCTTTTTTCGGCCCGGCTGAGATATTTTGAGACTGGCGTCGAAGCTCCGTGACCTGCAGGAGTTTAAGCCTGTACGGGTACTGTTGATAAGCAATTTAATTTTGACTTGATGTTTATCTTGAAGGTGAGTTATGCGAGATAAAAATTATTCCGTCCTTTCTACATTTTATATTTTGATTTCAGTCACATCTTTTTTTTCAATAAACATAACATTTCATACCATTTGCAAAATTTGTTGAAACCTGTTATATGGCATGTTGTTTAAACCTCTGTATCACGAATAAATAGGATTTCCCCTCTTCTCGGCTTAGAAAATATCCACCTATTTTTCCATATTTTTATAATAGAAACCTTAACGCGTCAGTTAAGAGAGAGGGAATCTAGTGTACAAGACAGCCGCAGGCACTAGGTGGCGTGTCTGGGGCCACCCCCCCCCCCACCACTGGCCTGCCTATATAAGCAGCCACATTTGAGGCATGCGACAGCATTTATTGTATTATGCACTCCTCCAAATGCATTTAAAAGCAGGAAGAGGAGAAATTTGTAAGTCGATTATTATTTTGTTATTTTTCTTTTGTACATTGTATTTTGTTTGAGGTTTTGAAATAAAAAAAAAAAAAAAAAAAAAAGCATGCGACAGCAGGAGTGGCGTTCTAGCCTTCGTTGAGGACGAACGTGTTTTGTGTGTGCTTTTGAGATTGTTAAACTTTAAACTTTAGCCAGTTTCAAAAGTGAATGTGTTAACTAACATTATAGACAATTACAGTGTTATAGATTTAGTAAAACCGTGCAGTGAGAACAGCCGCTGTTAGAAGACCACACAAGTGGGAAATAGTTGTAAGAATCTGCTGCTATGTCATAAGGTAACAGTAGACCCTTAACCTTGTGATTACTGACCACAATGTCAGTCCTGTATTCAATTGACGGTAGAATATGATTACCGCATCCCACGATGTACGACTCTATTTGGGGTGAACTGTATTAATCCAGTTATGGATATCAACAAATCACATTAGCAGCTGGCGCAGCAATGACCTAGATGACACTTAACCAGTTGAGGCAACACCCACTTATCACTGATCCAGGCCTTGGTATGGCAACATCAATTCTTCCTTCCCTAAGCAATGGCCCAGATGACGTCCCACCGGTTGAAGCAACATCCGCTGATATTTCCCATAATAATATTTTCCGCTGAGGTGGCATTGATCCATAATTCCCTATATAAGACTCCTCCAGATTTTACCCGTGCTCACTCAGTCACACTCTCTCTTCCCGCTTAGACGTAAGACAGTATCTACTAACCGTTTACGTCGTTGTACTTTTTAATAAATTCTTTTTAAAAAGTCTATCAGTGTCAAGTTCTTTAACTACCCTAACTATGCCACGAATACGGTCCCTGTTATCCGCAATACAGAGAAGCTTTCTTAAGTGAGGTTATTCCCGATTATGTTGATACTATCGAAGTATATATCCTAAAATTTAGCCAGAATCCACCAAGGCTGCAAAAACTGCCAGATCATATTCTTTGACTTATTGCACTACGCAATTATTTGAGAATAACTGTTACTGAAAAAGGAGTCGTCAACCCTAGAAAGTAGATAAGTCTCTCACAACATCAATTCGTGGGTTGCTGATTGAAATTGGATGACGTCGCTCGAGCGGCTTTCGGGCGGGCTCGAAACGGTGATCACCATCCAGTCAGTCTCATTCCTCACATGGAGACGATTCTGGAAAATATTATACTTAATTACCTGAAAGATTTCTGTTCGGAAAATTCCAGCCTTCCATTGTACTATAAACTATAAACTACTATAAAACTATATTTAATACAACAAATCCAAAAACATTGTACTATGTACATCAGATTGTAACCGAAAAATATTGTATATGCAAAAAATGTAGCTACTCAAAATTAAGTATATAAGTATGTAGCTACATGAACACCAAGTGCAATTATGTGAATTCAAAGTCGAATCTATATTTAGTTAAAATAAAATTAATAGAGAGAATGAAAAAACAACAACATATCAACAAGTCCTCCACGTTCCGGAAACTCTTTAAATCTAAGATTTCTAAGATAATAATAATAACAAGTTATCCAAAAAAATCAATGTTCACTGAGGGGAAGGTTATGGATTCTAAGTAGCAATCTGATATACCTATGAAATCAAAGTATAACATCATGAATGTAAGTTACCGATCTGAGATCGTGTGAGTATAAGAGTGGATTGGAACAGATTGCTGAAAAATAAGTTTCCGTGGGACCTAATGGTATGCAAGTTCACCCTAGTGTCTGAAACATGGGTAGCAGATTACTGGATTACTAAGCATACTCAAGGAACCGATAAAATTGTATAAAAAGTAACAAACTACGTAGCAGAATAAAATTACAATTAACTAAACTTGGAATACGGATGAGAGAGAAAGCTGGCAGTTTGAGTACGGCAGAGCCTAATAGTTAGTTCCAGTAGTCAGCTGAAGATGTCCAGATCCTCTGATTTAATTATAAAAACCATCGGGAGGACACCGTCACGCCAACACTTGACCCTGCCTGTGGCGAACTAAATGAATTCGCCAGTTGTATTTTCCATGCAAGACGGCCAGTAGGGTTTCCGAGTGACTTATCTTCATGACGTAAATATCTGTACCTCAATCCCAGTTGAGATGTTAGAGAGACCAGTCAGGTTTCACCTGAGGAACCTAGTAGATCTGCAACTGATTCAACTTTTCATAGCTGGCCACCATGCAGGATAACTTGCTACAGCGGTACTGCACTGCTGATCAGTGAAAAAAAAACTTGCTGGAACCTGCAATATTTCCATGCATGATTATATAATCCATTTGTAGTGTCAACTTCTTCACCACGAATAAATGGAAGATCCCCTCTTCTAGGCCCAGAAAATATCTACCTATCTAAAAAAAGGCGTCAGTAAGAGAGAGGGAAACTAGTGCATGAAACAGTGAACGTCCAGTGAACCCCGCTAGGGCACGTGGGTGAGGCCTAATCTCTGCTCTGCCTCTATAAGGGGCCAGCTTTGGGGCTTGCGCTAGACTCTCGCAACCAGGTGCCTGAAGAACACTGCCCTACAAACTTTACCTAGTAGCGTCTCCCCCAGCGATCCAGTCTGCCTCTCTCCGGTTTACACCCGTCTTGGTATCCGGACGGTTTTTGTCTAACATTACATACTGAGTGTGAATTCGTGGTCATTCCAAGACCACATAAACTATCTATAATACCTACCCTATTCTTCTCCTGAATATAGTCCTTTGTTGGGCCACATCTTCTAAGATCTTATGAAGTCAGATCAATACGAATAAAGCTGCCCACCAACTAGGCCACCAGGAAAGGTCAAAGATCACAGGTCCACCCATTTTATCTCATTCTTGACGCTCCGGACAGCGGCCGGATTGCAGTGGCCTTAGCCCGCGGCGGGCTTCCTCCTTTCTTGGGGATATCTTTTCCGACACCATTATATCTCTTAACCCGCTAATTGCAAATGGAATCATATCGGTATAGCAACGTCCAAATAGTTTTTTAGATAAATTTACACAATTTAACATCTTCACTCATAATTGCTAATTTATTTTATTTACAATATAACTTCTGCACGATTGATACATTGATTAACTGATCTATGGTTCCTTATAAAGAAGCTAGCTATCCCTTTGATGCGTAGCCCCTCTAAGAGCAGGTATTAACTCTCAGTTAATTCATCAGCGCGGGTCTATGCTAATGCAGACGACAATACCCATGCCAGTGATCCTGTACACAGCCTCAAGGATCGGTTCATCACGGTCACCGCCAGTGCCCCACACAATTATCACACCTCTATGAACCTCATCTGCCGCATAGGGATCTATCTATCTATCGTCACTTAATATTAATTAAACTCAATGTTTACGCTTCATCTTGAATTTAGTTTAGAGGGTTTGGGAAACTGATAGCATTTTGCTAAGCGTAGATAATACAGAAATGAAATATTTACATATCTAATGGCCATCACAGTTAATTCAAATTTAATTGACCCGAAGTAGTTCTGGTTGAAGTATTACTAGGAACGTTCGAACACTGATTAATGATTAATGTATATAATAAGACCTTGCCAATGACATGGTTATGATATTTGGAAAACTGGGAACGCTAAAAACCATAATCGGTGGAGAACAAAAGTTGTTCCTGTGACGGTACCAGTTAATTTTTATATAAAACAGAACAGGTAGTCTGTTTCAGTAAGTTGTTATGAATTAATTTTTAAGATCACCGTTGGTTTTTGTAATAGTAGTGATAATATGATGTAGTTAGTTTGTGTTTACATACTAATTTGAGTATTCTGTATATTTGGGGAAAACGTTTTTCCAAACTGTCAGTCTATCCTTAAAGTGGTTATATATTACTTCACATATGTTCTTTGCAGTTTAGTTAGTATTTCACGCGTGTCGAATTTTTCTTCAATGGCCTTCGACTAACTGCTTTTAGAATTAGTACCAGCCTACTAACTTTCCTATTAGCAGAAATCTCCCTCATACTAAAGATAATCCTAATCTTTTAAAGTTAGATGTCAATTTTTTCATGTCAAGAATTTAACGTAATCTCACTTGAATGTGAGATATACTGAGAAAATTACCTGTATCAACATTAGCTCCTATAAATACAAGAACATCTGTTATGCCTGGTTTCAAATCTGTTGGTGACAAGAACGTATCTGACGATGTGGGATTATCTTCACGGGGAAATAAGGTGATTCCGAAAATAAGGTGATTAGATGCTGAAAATAAGATAGTTGGAAAATACACCTCATCTTAGCCATATTGGGGTTTATGTTTCATCTTTTGATCGTGGACATGAGTCCTAATGATACTAAAGTAATTTATAGTATCTAGTATTCGAGGCTTTTGATTCAATGGACTGCCTATTCACTTAAGCTTTATTAGTAATAAAAGTAATAATAATACAGCAAAATTGTTCCTTTTCCGGATGAGTACTGCCCGTTAATGATACTGAAATAGTAATTTGTAATATAATATTTTCTGAAGTATCTCTTGTCCATCGAATCTCTTGGATTAAACTTATGTCCTGTTTAGGTCAGTCTATTTGACCCAGATACAAAGCACCGGATGGAATAACAATCCAATATTATAACTTAGAATAGCCAAACTTAATCGTTTGCCATGTTGTACTGTAGATTAGATTGATCCTAGGAATTGTCTTGTGGTCTGTTGTTGTTTACGTTCACTTAGTGGGGCTATCAACCCAAGTTACTTACCCCTAGTCTCTTGGTTGGGGTACCATCTTTAGACTGATGCTTCAAGACAGTTAACCTGAGTTTGCCTGCACCCATAAAACTAATATATTATCAATCCTTATCTTTCAGGACTTTTGAATGATTTTTTTTCATGCTGGCTAACTATTTGTATAATTATATTGAATAAATATGGTTATTCGGTGCAATAATTACAGTATTGTCTCCGATTTCCCGACACACTTGAAAGTTGTAAGAAATATATGTTGACGAAAAAGCTTTATATACATAATCGTACCGCATCAATACAACAGTGGGCCACTTACCATTTAAAAGAATATTACCAAGTGTACACGCCAAAACACCCAACACCAGGGTATTTAGACTGTACGAGTGGACTGTATAATATTAAATTGCCACACCAGGAAGATAGAGAAAGAAATCTTGAGGTAACTCGGTCTATCACCTCGGCTAACAATCTTCCCAAAGTTCCTCGTACTTCTCGTTATTACAGCTAACGGACCACCGCTAGACACCTGCTTCCAGTTCTGTGATATCAATGTAACTAACAAAACGGGTATAAAGATGCCTCGATTTATTATGACTTATTACGCCGACAAGATGGCTAACAACAGGTGACTCAGACTTAAACTCCCACTTGTCTTTTACTCTACACTCCAACAGTTCGCATGTGACCTTGAACCCAAATGACGTGACTGGAGTGAACAACAAACATAGCCAAAACATGTCAAAAACCATAATTTTTCCAAAGCCCAGACCTCATGTGTAAATCGATACACTAACACAAGAATAAAACATGTATTGTTAAATTAAAATGTTCTGTTTAAGTAAAGATTCCACAACCTAAGTAATGAAATCGGTTAAAAATATTTTGTGTACCTTAAAAATGCTGATAATTTAAAGGGTGTGCTGATCGTGATAGCACTGGCAAGATAGTGATAATCTTTCATTATGACGACCTTATGATTATTTCAATTTGTAAATATTTTTATTTAAAAGTTTTTTCTATTAAGTAGGTTTTTATTTAGTTTACTGACTATTAAAAAAAAATTGTAAATATATTATTATGATAAAGACACATGGGAAAACTACAAGAAATTTAACATGAATTGTAAAGAAAACGTTCATAAAGTTTTAATTTATCTTATCTAATTAAAGTAAAAGGTTACTACTGTATCAATGAGATATTAACCTTAGTTTTATTCTCACATCCATACCCTTTTACCTTAACCTGCATGCAACAAATGCCAAAATCACCCAATCCTCTACCACAATGCATAAAAAGTCATGTTGTACATCACTGAAACAGAAAAATGACACTATTTTTCAGTATTGAAAAAAAAAACACTTGCAGATTTACCTCCATTGAGAAAGATCTCAATAAAAAGTAGTACAATACAATAATAATCGTTAAAATATTATCATCTCACTTGAGGACAGGACAAAGTAAACGATCACAAAGTCCGTATACACAACCGCCTATATATATATAAAGCCTAGACAAGGGAGAGAGGATGCCTGGGGGCAGGGAGATAAAGGAAGGACTTTAGTGCAGGATTAGTGAGACTACAGACCGTTCCTAGTGTTGCCTGCACAGGGCACGTAGTCCAGTACTTTTCAGAGGGCAGATAACAATTAACCAAGCTAGGGTGCCTGGCTTGTATAAACCACCCACAATCAGAGCCTGCCAGTGCCTCCTATTTCTGACTGCTATACATCTAATCTCTACTCTATATTCTAACAGTGGTTTTTATCTGCTCAACCAGTTCCTATTGTCATTCTATTCGCTGTCAAAATCTATGTTCATTTTAATTATTTTTCTCCACTTAAAAAAAAGAAAAAGAAAAGTAGACCAGTCGATTGAGGTGTGTAGTTTCAAAACCTATTAAGATCTATTTTCAAAAATTTTACGGGATAACTAAAAAAAAAAAAACCCCAATCCAGGCATTAAAAAATCTTTTAAATAATAATAACTAATAGCGTTTATTCAATAGCTGTTAGACATAAATGGCGTTTTTTTTTTCTTCATAGCCCCTTTAAACTTACAGACACTTATATTCAATTATAGATCCACAAGTGAATCCATTTACAAATTATTCTGTATTTCCTGTAGCATCCCTACATTATATACAGGTTTTGTTATTTTATAGAAATTATATAATCGAATAAACAAGCATAATGATATACATTATACGTGACTTGACTAAACTGACTAATGAGGTGATAAATAGCGTACATAATAACTTGCTTCAAATCCGCTGCTTTTGGTTAAAATATTCGGGAATGTTTATGACAATGAAGCCTCGTTTCCCAATAAAATAAAACTCCAATGCCAGGGTAATATAAACTGAGTAGAGGTGAACAAAACAAATAGTAACGCTAACTCTAAAATAAATGCAGAAGTTTGCTATTCCTTCATCGATCTCGCCAGATTTAGACACATGCTTGAGGAGTTTCTAGCATTTTTTGCCACGTGCTGAGTAATAGTGATACCAAAAAAAAAAAACACATTTTACTTTTTCCATTGCGGCTAGTTTTAATTGTACTAGAACTGTCATCACGGGTTACTCTACGACTTAACAATCTATGATTATACAATCATGATTTTACAATATGCAAGACCCATTTGATGACTAGTACGCTTGCACAGATGATAAGAGCTATAAGTAATCCTCGTATCATATCTCGGGATAATATTTCTGAGAGACTTATATTTCACCGGGAGGGTTATAATTTACCGCCTCTGAGCCGTGGAACAGCTTGATAAATTTTCATGATATACCGTCTTATGCGCTTGCTTTTAATTTTCTCTCTGTTTACCGATGTGTAATTTATGCTGCCCACCCACATCGCTTCACCTAACAGTTTCCATTACTCCTTGATGTAGTTTATAAAATGTATACAGCAGCTCTTATGGAAATAATAAAAGTACTTTTATGTAGCGTAAAAGTACAGTGACTCCCGAGCGTTATGCTTTCCTTAAATTAATTTAAAAATTTGGCATTTTCTTCGAATGGAAGGATCTGCATCAGTGTTGTATTTTAAGAATAGTGATGATAAAAATTAAGTAATAACCATGCCATGTACCAAGGAACACTATAAACTAAATGACCACGGGGGGACCCATACTTGAACCCTTGAACTAATAGGATCAATGGAAGGTGAACTGAACCAGTCAGCTTAATTCACAGGGTTTTTGAAACCGTTATATGATGAATCACAAACCATGTAATACACTTAGTATTACTGTAGCCTGTATAATATTCAATACATATGTGTGATCCAATCGCCTCTGACAGGTACTTGCAGCTGCACTGATGTTTCAAGATTTGGCGTTCTCATTTATGAAAACCTCCGCATCTCTATTTCCTAACCTCGCTATGTTTTAGTGCTGTCTTGTATGACCCCACTACCTTCCTAGTTGGATTCTCTGTCTTCGTCTCGCTAAAACTAGCCCCTCCTTGGAAGGGATCTCTTCCGTAAACTAAATGTTACCACATAAGTTGAAACAAAACACTACATATATTAATGACAAGAACCAGACAAATAGTAAGTCGTGCCGACTAGGAGCTGTATCTGTCAGTAATTTACCATAGCCTGCATACGGTGCCGATTCTCCGCAGGAAAGAAGAAGTAGATCTTCAACTAACTTTCATAACTGATGTGATTGTAGACGCCGCAGACATTGCAATCCCGAAGTAGAGCCCCATGCCACCGACCCTGCAACCACCTCCAGACCATAATCGTAAAATATTGCCTTGCGAATAGTTGGAAGAATAGATGGTACAGGACGAGAGATCAGCAAGCCAAGGTCATTTTGAATTATCTTACAACGCAAATCCGAGGCTTGATGAAACTCTGGAAAACAGCAAAGTGGCATGAGCGACTCCGTTGCACACAGGGCGATCACAGAACGTTCTGGAAGCTGTTGAAGACTACTAAAGGCAAGGCAGCCACTGTCCATCTTCACGAAGGCGACAATGTTCTTACAGCTGAGCAACAGGCACCAAAACTGGCCGACCACTACGCTAGGGATATTATGGCTAGGACGGGCTACTACCACATGCCTCCTCCGGTAGATACTGAAAAGAAAAACATGTTTGTATCACCGAAGCAGCTCGTGGCGATTCTTCGCCGGTGTCATGGAAACCGAGCACCAGGGCACGACGGGATACAAACAGTGCTGCATAAACAAATGCCGAGGAGAGGGATAGTACATATCGCAAACTTATACAACTCTTGTATAAGATTGCAGTACTTTCCTGACACATGGATACAAGCTAGCAAAGAGCGGAGATCACCCAGCTCACTACCGCCCAATCAGCTTGTTACCACGTATGGGAAAAATTTTCGAGAAAATTCTATGAATTGTCTCAAAAATTACTGCACAGAAAATGTCATTATTCCGCCAGAACAGATTGGATTTCAATCCAGTATGAGTGCAGAGCATCCCCTTCGAAGCTAGCCATAACTTGAATAGAAACATAGCCACGGCTATGATTTCGATTGAGTGCACTCAAGCATTCAACTCGGTGTCCCACGGGACATTGTGTCAAATGCTCCGCGACCGGGAATGCCCGGAGCAAGTCTATTCAATTCTGGCTAGCTTCCTTAACGACAGATCGATGCGGGTGCGGGTGGGTGATAGCTTCTCCGAAGCTGTGCCACTGACCAGTGGAGTACCCCCAAGGAGCCGTCTTATCCCCTGTACTATTCAACGTATACACGTCTGAAACTGTAGGAGCCCGGTATAAAAACGCAACAGTTACTGCTTTCGCTGATGACATAGCGGTGTGCAGTAGCAGCATGAGTGCCAAGGTAGCTCTTAGACAGGCAGAAGTAGCCTGTAACCAGATCAGTGAGAGATTGGGGAGACTCAATATTCTGTTAATGGGGGTAAGTCTGACTGCGTAATTTTCTCTTTTCAAAAGGGAAAAAGTCCGCTGCCTACTAGCTACATAGTAGGAACGCAGGAAAATTCACCAGCCAACAACCTAGTATATCTGGGGATTAAAATGGAAAGAAACCTCCTTTTTAGTAACCATTTTGCGTGGAAGTTGAAGCAAACAAGAGAAAAGTCTTACCGGCAGAGAATCCCACAAAGAGAGTGTGGGGTCTGACAAGGCCGGACTAAAACATAGCGAGGTTAGGAAGAGAGGTCCAGAGGTTTTCATAAATGAGAAGGCCAAGTCTTGAACATAAGTGCAGCCGCAAGTCACCAGTTAGAGATCCGTCGTGAGAATGATTTACAGGCCAAAACCTGGCCTTACTTATAGTGGTGGCTCGTTAGACCCAATCATGTGAGGTTTTATTGTACCCAATGACAGCTCAGCCTTTGTCCTCGTAGTGACTCAGGCTTTTTCGTTACTACCTGCTCGTGGGTAGAGGGTGAGGGTTCCCAGCCTCTAAATAATTAACTTGTAGCTGCGTTTTTTTATTCTTTACAACATTTACAATGACTTATGGTTTGGTAATGTTATTTACATTTTTTTAAAGTAATTTACAATATATATACAACAGAGTCAATATTATAAAATATATATAGAGACAATATTTATACAATAGGGTGATTTACCTTATGTAGTTAGCGATCACTACACGAGCTCCCCCAAATTAACCTATACTCGGTGACCTATGAAGTTTGACAGTTTTTTTATTTTATTTTTTTTTTGTTGTTGCGCTACCGAGTTTCTTGTGCAGAGGTATGTTGGTGGAGTGTTTTCTAATCTCTCTGGTGTGCCTGGTTTAGGTATATTTTCGGCGGTGTCTAGCAAATAAGCTGGCTTGACACGGTCTAGGGGAACTCGAGTCTCCTTGTTATCTGCCATTATGACCGTTGTTTTATTATTTATGCTGACTACTAGGTGAGTACCAGTATAAGCCGGTTCAAGGCTACGCCGGTGTTCTTGTTTTTGTAAGCTAATGATAAATAATCATGTACTAGGTAGACACAAGAACAAATACATTGGAGGACTTTAATCCTTCAACAGTCAAAGTTTTCACATCCTGGATATTATGATATAATATGAAAATGTGGAAGAATTCATGAATTGTGGAGTTGAAAAAATATATCAAGTTTAAACAATTTCAATATTGAACATAACTACAAATTATTTTTTAACTGAGATTTAAATATTTCATATAGTAAGATTTATGTTTTATTAATTATCCCTGATAAAATAAATCATAATATCATGGTTTAAAAATTACTTTTCTCTATTCATTTGTAGATATAATGCATGAATGAGTATTCATCTCACTGCGAAATGGTTGAGAAATAACGGATTGTACAAAATTTATCCAAGTTACGTTTAGCGGTTTACTTGATTTTTATTTATACTCTCTGGTAGGATCCAAGCTGTCCAGAACATTAAAGTCAAATGAAAATATGTAATTTATATTGAGCTACTGGCATTATTATTATTATTTTGAAACTAAATTCGTATTTGAATTCGGAACAGAATATTCAGGATGGGAGGAAAACTTAAGATAACGTGTACGTTGAGATTCGAGTAAGAAAATATAAAGGGCTCATGATACCCAAGCCTAAACATTCTCGTCGTTTTAGAAGAAAACCAAATAAACATCTCATTCCATGTATAGGGGTGGGGTTTATTTCTTCTCTCCAAATTGCCTCAATTTTCCACATGACAGTTTCTCACGGTTATCTACTGAATGATGTATATAAATATTTATTCAATAACAATGTTTATCTCAACTGGCCTAAAAAATATACATACATAATCTTCTTTATGTTCGTACTAACAGGATCTTATCAGTTTCCCGGAGGTAAAAAATTAATTTGTATTCATAGGGGGTTTCCCTTTCTTTTTTTTTTTTGCTCGTCGATAATTGCATTCAAGACATTAATGAAAAACAGCGGTACAGATTACTAGTTGAAAAAACAAAAGTGAATAAAACTGATATAAGACCAATCAAATAACTCAACGAGCGAAAATGCTGGTCTCTGGGAATATATCATAGTTAGAGTATAATTTTATATAAGCCACGGTACGCGAGGAGATAGTGAGGGCTAGGAAACCCTTGAAGAGGATGGTTCCGCCGCAGTAAGACCGGTCGACATGGAAGAAATAACTACGGGAGAAGTAAAATCGTGACATCAGGCGCGGTAATGCTGGCATTGAATACTTCCAATGTTCCAAAATTAGGGAGTGCCAGACCGGATATCGTCGGATGGGGGCTGAAAATTCGACAATGCTAACATCCGCAAAGAAATAAAGGCTCTCGATGTCTCTTGGTATCTTAATACCTCAGGTGGATGTCCACATAGAACAGTTAAAACTTCCAACAGGGGGACGAAGGTCTTAGATATCAGGAATGAGCTGGAGTGTCCTTGCCCCATACACGCGAGGTACATTGTAAATAGTTATGTGATTTTTTCCACATAAGTATTGTTTTTTTTAGTCTATGCTGTTATAGTTTAGGAGTGTTTTGGGGGGGTTACGCTGGTGGGGGAAGTTAAGTCCGAGTACAGCTTGTGTCCAGCCTTAATCCCCAAACTTCGAGATGTAAACATCCCGAACATATGTATAGAGGATTATTGGATTGAATAAAGCAGTCTTGTGACAACTTTCTAACTGTTCTTATTACCAACCTTTTTCCTTTTTTTTGAGTTTTTCGTTTGGTAAACATTAACTGATAGACAGTAAAATATATAATGTATAGATAAGATTATGAATTACTAAACTGAAGAGAAATAAAGTTCTGGTAATCTAATAATATAAGGCGTGATAAGGAGCGATAAATGTTAATGAGAATGGAGGTTCACGGTTTAGAAAAGAACGATCGAGAAAGAAGCAAATATAGGGTCATATGCACACGTTAATAAAAAACAGAAATCCTACGGTAGAAATGAGCACTCTATACCGCTACATAGATTAAAAAAACGGGAAATCCTACGGTAGAACTGTGCACTTTACACGCGTACGTGGATTAAGGTATAACGATTAGACCTAGCGATAATACCGGATATTTGTCAGAACATAAACAGACAGTCTAGAGTGTGGGTTCGAGGGAATAAGAGTGTTTGATGAGCAAGGGAGAAGCTAAAATGAGCTTTATACTGCATTTGACTGCTAACAGCTTGAGACACGTAATATATAAGAAGTAAGGAAAGAAGGTTATGAGAGTTTTGTCTTTTGAGGATTTAAACCAACAAGTAGGATCTGCCATGCAACAGATGTTGGTGTGCTTGGCCTAAGGGGATCCTGGAATGGAGAAGATCGATTCCGTATTTGTTATTCGCGTGATTGTAAAATGTGCCCACAGGATGACTAAGTAGCTATGTAATAACAAAGCTATGTTGTAATGAAAGATAGTAACGAGGTAATCTATTGGAGATAATTTGGAACTGTGATCTTCCAGTGATCCTAACTCTAGAAAGTCATCAAAATAAATTAGAAATGATACAAATGCAAGAAACAGATTTGTGTCCACATTACCCGCCACGTTTTTCACTCTAAGAGTAAGATGGATTGACCTCGATAGAGCGATAGGGAAAATTGCCAAACATAATAAGTTTGATTGATTTTGGCAAGATTGTTGATTGAGCATCCTGAAATTACTATTCAGAAATCAAGAATTATCAGAAACAAGAAATCATAAACCTCCAGGAAGGAAATGAAATTGAAATTGTTTGGATTTTCTTGCACAGTGTAGAGAAATATCGAGTTTCAAATTCATTACGAATCAGAGGGAAGTTGATAGTATCAGATGCATTGGAAAAATTCTTTAAGGGTAGAACTTAGTGGCAAAATGTTGGTAGTGAAAGGACTTTAGTCTGACGAACGCGACGACATGCTTGTTTAAAGGTCGATATTCCCCTTTCTTCTACTCATCCATTTGACGAAGCAATTAAAAAGAAATTTAACAGCAAATAATGATATTTAGTTCAAGCTTATACTTTTAGAATAATTATTTCAGTTGGGACAAAAAGTTGATCCTTTTGACCTCAAGCAACCTAGTTAATAGTTAATTTGTCTCCCAATAAACAAGATAAAAGGTCAGATCTAAATACAATCGATTATGTTATATGAAATAAAGTTTATTTCAAAATTATATCGATATTAATCAAATCAATAATAAGGATCCCTTTCTAATTTTTTATTTAAGCAGAATTTTTTCCTTTGAAAGTCAGTACAAAACCTAAGCCAATAAAGAGGAAATATGAACGTTTTAAATATCTTCTCGGCCACTATTCTCCCAGCAGATCGATCCCCGTTACTTGGCAAACGGTTCCTGCCCATTGTCAGCCGAAATGTCTACCCAGAGCAGAGAAGTGTGAGAGGTAAAGGGAAGACTAAAGGACCTCTAGCAGTGGGAGGAACAGATATCTCCAAGAGCATTCTTCACAAGTTATAGGGCCCGGGCTGACAAATAGAGGCCGTTATTGCTTGCTCGGAGCGATCCATCCTTTGCCGATAGAGCCGACCCGGTGTGGGCAGCAGCTCTGTCTCTTCGCCGCTCCGTCCATCACGGATTAGATACATGGTGTTCAGTGAGCGGCTAATGCAGCCTCTATCACTCACTCTTGTATCAGATGGCATCGAATGCACTGTTGACGGCCCCGTCTGGGGGGTGCTTCTGACATCCAACTAGTGTTCACTATTGTAGGTGGATTATTAATTGGATCATTAATTGTTCAAACATTAGTGACAAAGAAAAAAGATGTTAAAACAACTGTTCAACAACAATACTGTTCGGTAAAAATATACACGAAATAATGACATTGTCAATAAAACAATACGAAATCTCCAAAACGGCTTTTTTTAAATTGGGAAAACGTCATTAATGGAAACTTTGATAACTTTTACAACGATGTTGATTGATTTTTATATATTCCTTTATTGAAATAATGAATACTGTCAAAAGCAGTATTTTAAGCAGTGCTTAGAGCTCAGTTGATACTGTTTTATTACTTGAGAACGGAAAAGATCATTAGGTAAATCCCCCTCACTTGTCGTTTTTCAGAACTAACTTAGTGTGTTAAATGTTAGTAAGTAAGGAGGACCTACTCCACCTTGGATGTCACTCTGGGTTGCCGGAAATAAGATAGGAGTATAGTTTGATTGACTGATTGTTAATTAGGAACTCAAATTCAAATTAACTATTTATTTTTTCGATTGATGGACAAATTCTTCATTATTTTTCATGGTCCTAGTTTTATTTTTAGCATCGTCAGTTAAATAATCTTTATGGAGGAGAGTCTTTTAAAAGAAAAGCTTAATTATGAAGTACAATAAAAACACTGGTATATACAAATATTAAGAGTTACGGTACTACATATTGGGTGGAATGTCTGGGCACAGGTGGGGTCTGGGGCTAAAGCTGAGACAAGTATGTTTAAGAAAAGGATAAGATTCTTGGAAGTAGGGAGGTCTTGGAGGGATGCGGTTGCTTACTTAAAAATAGCAGGGAACCATCAGCGACATCCATGAAGTCACGAGGCAGGTATACAGTTCTGCTCAAGCCCCTTCTACTTGTTCTCAGCATTTTAAAACTTCTCCCGTTTTGAACTCCTTGGCAGGATGGTGATATTAAGAAATAAAATGTTTTATAGACAATGCATTAGTTTCTAACTACATTTTTCTCAATTTGGCTATAAATAATTTCCTTACTATCTAACTTAATAAAAAAGGAGAAGGGTAAATGTATAGGTAAGGTACTATTGCTTAAAATGAATACATATGATAAATTAATAGTTAAATATATATCTATAAAATCGTAGTACTGAATGAAAGGAGTAGGAGTTACAATAGTTGTGGTGACACATTTATCTAAGTTTTTGTGCAATCCGTTAGATATGCAATCATTGCTAATATTCTCAATGTTAATACAAAATGAGTTGGATTTTATATAGTTACGCGCTCCAACAAAGGTGTCTTGTATATTGTACAGAATTAAATTGTTTGGTATTATAGTGGTTATTACATGATTGTCTTTTCGTACAGGTGCAGGTAAAAGATAGATTGAACTTAGTTTTGTTTCTTTGTTTGGTAATTGTATGATGTAATGAATGAGACCGATTCGTGTAGCACATGAAATTTTACTTCTTGTAACCAATTGATTTACGTTAGCATGAGGGATTCCCATTCTACATGTTTCCGAAGACTATTCTTTGTCAGGTATTTGTACAGTTAAGTAATTTAATATTTCGTACAGTTTGGTTAGGATCATAACATACTGGGTCCTGTCTATACCGTCTGTCGGGTCGTCACGAGGGGGGTTCCTAGTTACCCTAGCCCTGGTGAAGAAGTGAGGGTTGATTAGGCTTAAGACCTGGACAATGATTTCATGACGGTCTTACTATCTGACTCTATATTTGATAGTTATGTGCCCCGAAAATGCACTATGCTCAGGAGAAGAGGTATAGGGTAGGTAGTATAGGTAGTTTGTGTAGTATTGGAATGACCACGAATACACACTCGGTATCTGAGGGTAGGCAATATCCGTCCGGGGATCCCAAAGGCGAGTGTGAACCAGAGAGAGTCAGACTGGATTACCGGAACGAAAACCGTTGTCCGCAAGGGAGAGGTCTCTCCTAAGGAGCTGCTAGTTTTAGCGAGGCGAAGGGATAGAATTAGGAGATTGGGATGAATTACAGCCCCAAACCGCGGGTCTTATATACCAAGCTGGCTTCATAAGTAGCCAATCACCTTTGGTTTTATTGTACCCAATGCCAGCTTAGTATGTGGTGGCCTTTGTTCTTTGATAGCCTTGGTCTGAGTCACTGATACCTGACCCGGGTAAGGGTTTCCAGCCCTGGTTTGGTTCGCTTTAGTACCTGCTAAGGGTAGCGGGTGGCACAGCTCCTATAAATAATTGGCTTGTTGCTGCGTCTTTATTGTTTACAAAATTTACAATGATTTATGGTTTGGTAATGTTATTTACATTTGTTCAAATTAATTTACAATATATATATACAATAGAGTATAGGGTGATTTATCTTATGTAGTTAGCGGTCGCTACACCGTCGATTACTCCCATGATTCTATTAATAGTTCTATTATAAGCAGCTATTGTGAGTGTCACTGTTAGTATCAATGCCAATCTGTTCTCTATCTGAAAAATTTCGTTCTTGTGGTATAAAATGTTTTTTTTTTTTAAGCTAATGTTACATTTTGGTGTATGTATTAGAGTTAAGTCATTTATTTTCCTATATAAATGTGTTAGAGTTATATAGATGCCTCTTTACCAATGTTTATCATGATTCCTCTACCCTTATTAAAATTGTTGTTTATCAATTTAATATCAGTCTTGAAAGTTTCTATAATTTGTTTGTTCATATTTACTGTCTGCTCGATTTATATTCTGTACCATAGTTGTTTCGTTCAACTTCACTTATGACATTGTAATATTGTTGTTTGGCCTTAGCATCCATAGTACCAGTTAACCAACTAATAGCCGTTCCTAGTCAATTTATTAATCCACGTTTTTGTCTTCTATTATAATTTCTCAGTAAGTCAGTATTATTCTTAGTTTCATGTATCTTATCTACTACTAACGGGTAGATTGTTAATTTATGATAAAGTAGAGTATGTTTTGTTTTTTGGTTAGTTCTAAGTCTAATAGGCTTATGATATAAAAGTGGTAAGTTTTAAAGTATTTTGCAATTGTTTTTACATTATTTAACAGATTTAACGTGTAATGTAGTAATCCGTTGTTGGTTAGGTCAGTTACATTCAGCGAAGTTGTTGCAATCCATAGCATTGTATCAATTAGCAGAAGCGTCTTTATTGTTATGTGAAACATATTTACGGTGTGTCAGATGTTTCTTACGAGGTCGTTTAATATTCTTAGCATGCGATTTCATTATTTTATTTTTATTTCTGTATTTTATTACTGGTTTATAAGAATTATCATGCTTTCGATGGGTACTAGTTTTTCTCATTAATTGTTCGTCAGAAGTTTTCGGAATGGCTTCCCGATTTTGGTTGAGTTTTTCTGTTCAATTAGTATTTTCTTTTATTATTTTTGTCTTTACTAAGTCATTTATTAGGCGTTTATCCTCATGATATTTTTGAACATATTGTTCTTTTATTGATATCTGTTGGTTATTTTATTTAGTTATTCCAAACGTTATCTCGTCAGGGGTCATACTTAGTTTTCCATTTGAGGTATTGTTGTGTGCAATAGTTGCTAAAGAAAGTTTGTTAGTTAGCATCTTATTAGTTAATTTGGTAGAATATAAAACTGTTGATACCACCTTGGAAAATATAATAAAAATTGTAGAAAATAGTTTTGAAGATGTAGGCCGCAGGGAGAACGAGGCCCTTTGTTAAAAGAAAAGAAAAGGATGATAAAAGACATAATAGGGTATAAAACCCACTATTCATACCATCCAATGTGACTCACTTATACATTGGAAAGTTTTCTAAAAAAAAAAACTGATAAACCGGATTTGGATGCAAAACCAGGGCCAAAAAGTATATTCCAATCAATGTCGTTCGATTGTACGAGACTAAAATCTCGTATACGGACTAAAATGTGAAGCCACATTTGCAAGTAGGAAAGCTCAAGATTTGACGCAGTCAATTTCATCTTGTCTTTTAATACTTATGCATATCCTATATATATATTGTAACATTCATGATATTTGAGAATAGGTCCTGCAACCCTTCCATCTGGTCAGCATCGTCCCTGGTGCTCTTAGGAGTGGGGATGAGATAAAGGGCCAGTCTTAGCCAGTCTTAGCCTAACAGCCAGAGAGCGAACCAGAGCAAGCTCCCGATTTGGCGGTAACCAACAGAAGAAGAGGAGAAGAAGAAGAAGAAGAGATCAACAGTAACGTTGATTGGATTATACGGAGATCATCGATTGGGTGATATTGATATTGTTTTTTTTTTTTTAATATGGATCCATTAAAAGAGATTGAGCTCAATTTTCATGTTTTTTTTATTGTAATTAGTAGTAACTATCCTTGTTCAAAAGGAATTGAATATTTTTTATATAATTAAAGTCAGCACTCTATATAATTATAATTATTTGTTATAACCATTTTATTTGTATATATATTTCACAATTCCCAGTTTCCCAATTTATTAATAACTATAACATTAGCCTTGAGATCGGGCGATTCAATCGGGATAATTTCCTATGTCAAAGACATAAAAACAATTTGAATTAAAGATCTCATGACGGACCTACCAAATTAGCTAAGGTAAATTGATCAAATAAATTAGTAAATAAATGGTAAAAAATGAAGTAGGTTACAATATATATATTGAGGCAAACAGAAACATTCATCACCTTACATACTCACATACATGGAAACATCCATTAGACATGAAAGAAAACCTTTTATTCAGACTAGGGCAGTTAGTTACATGTGGCATTTTCATGCTTTAGACCGAAGGATGAATGGTTTAATAGTTCGATACCCTGAAACAATTAAGAACATATAAAAATAAATTGCATATGATTTTTATTGGAACAATTTTTAAAACTGTAGGTACATAGTCATTGCTTTGAAAGTAAAAAATGTAAGATTGTTTTGTAGTCTTTTTGCATTTTTCTCATATTCTCCTTTATAGAGGTTGTAAATTTAAAAATTGCCACTAACACCAAAAATACTACAAGAAGCAAAGAATCAGGACTTCACTAAAACTTTCCGGATAGAAATAGCAGACAACTGGACTAGAGGAGTGCCCAAGTCCCTTCCGTAATCTTCTTATAGTGAGCTAATCCTTGCGAGGACCAGCTCTTACTTTCCAACTTTTAGGAATCAATAGCGAGCTTAATTTTCTTTTACAATCCTATTTTGAGCATGACCACTTTTTAGGTTATCATACTAAAAACGTAAGGAGGCTGAAGTGGAATGAGAATTAGCCTCTATTAAATGATACCATTTTTATAGGGTTGTAAGACAAAATTAAGTGAACATGTTTAGACAATTTTTAACAGATACTGTTTTGCTAACATGTTTCCCATAACCAAACTATCACACAAATATATCTTTTATTTAATATGAATAAATTTATACATCTCCTTTATTCAAAATTAGATCACAAGATTTTAGTTAAATTAGATATAAGACGAAATTCTGCTTGTTTCCTCAAAACTAATTTAACCCTCATCTTCTTATTTTTTTCACCACTTCACACAATAATATCTTTTTCACTGCGAGACATCTCTGTTATTGAAGCTAGGAATTTCGTTTTTGTCGATGAGGATGGCACTTGTTCGCTAACTTCTTTATAAACACTATTAGCTCACTTGCCTTTGAATAGTTGTTTGCAAAAATTATTAGCAAACCTTCTTGATTTGCAAATAGTATGAGCAAACATTTTTCGTGTTCACTATGAACCTTTCTTAACTCAGTCATTGATGAGCAAAGTAACACAAATCTTTTTGTGGTGCCCTTCTAGATATCCTAACAGCCAAACATATTTTGATTTACTGCTGAAAATCATGCACTACATTCTTAAACACCTCTCAACTTCGCTCGTCCTTCGAATACTCTATTCTACCGTTTTTAGGCCACAGTACAACCAAAAAAATTGTTCTACCAGGCAACTTACGTGAGCTGGTCACGAGGGAGCCCTCAAGACGTAAGTAAATCGCTTATTACATTTGTGTAGAACAAAAGTGAAAGTTAAATCGGACCGAGAAGTCGGCCATATTGGAAGCCTTTGAGATAGCACCGTTCGGATCGTTCACTAACGCCACGCAATTAGCTCTGAGCCAGTCGGACTGGTGGCTGAGAGCCAAGACCCGTGACTCGCCACTGGAGGTTGTGAGCTTGAATCCCACCGGGGCTACGTGCTTTTTCTTTATATAAAAAAAAATACTGAATAATTCAAAAAAATACTGGAGACGAAACATGCGTTTCTATCAGCAGTTAATGTCAGCAAAAAATTTAAAAAAACGTGCAAGGTCGTTGGGACCTACCCCCACTCCGTTGCCGGTCAAACGTAAGCCGTGGCGATCTAACCGAAATATAGCCCCTGTGAATTCTTCAGCTCCCAGCAGCTCTATGGAGGAACTACCAACACTACCAAGCACATCAAAACAAACAACAACAACTCATGAGTCTCCGTTTTTCACGCCCAATAGCTACGAGGTGTTAAAAAATATCGAAATAGAGGACATGGACTCTACACAAACACCCACACAGCCCAAGCCACCAGCGATATTCATACGTAACATCAGTAATTTTAAATTACTATGCACCCAACTGAATGAAATTGTAGGTACAGGAAAATACACTTGCCTCAATCGGTCCCGGGACACAAAAGTATCTCCGGACACTCCCGAAACATACCGAACAATAATTAAATACTTAGAAGAAACCAAGGCCGACTTTCATACATACCAACTAAAGCAAGAAAGATCGCTGCGGGTAGTGATTAGAAACCTGCATCCCACTACGCCAGCGGATGAGATAGAGAAGGAGCTCTTAAGCCTAGGATACAAGGTTCGCCAAATTACCTATGTGCTCCGTGAGGAAATAAAATAAAATAATGCAAGCATCAAGACACCACTGCCCTTATTCTTTGTGGATCTAGAGCGAACACCTGGAGTGGAAAAAATCTACGAGGTCACCCACTTGCATTACACAAGAGTCCAGGTCGAAAAGCCTTACCCGAAACGTGAAATAGTTCAATGCCATAATTGTCAGGCATATGGGCACACATAGCATATGGTTATAATGAGTTGTAAGTTGATAAGAACAAATGTAAATAACATTACCAAACCATAAGTCATACCAGTGTTAATATTGTAAATAAAAAAAAGACGAAGCTGCAAAAAACTATTTAGAGGCCCTTGAAGAGAAAAGCAGGTAGCGAGAAACCCAGGCCTCGGTGGGTCACTGCCTAGAACAAAGCGTCACCGGAACCCTGCGGTATGGTTGGTTGGAATAACAACCCAGATGATTGGCTACTGACAGCCACTACTGACTATAAATAGGGCCGGGTTTTGGCCTTCTCATTTATGAAACCCTCTGGATCTCTCTTTCTAACCTTGCTATGTTTTAGTCCGGCTTTGTCAGACCCCACACCTTCCTAGTGTGATTCTCTGCCTTCGTCTTCAAAACAATCACCTCTTTAGGAGAGACCTCTCCCTCGCAGACAACTCTTGGCTCTGCATCCTTACCAAGCAGTGTCTCCCATGGCAATGCAGTCTGCCTCTCTCCGGTTCACACTCGCCTTTGGGATCCGGACGGTTCTGCCTACCCTCAGATATCGAGTGTGATTTTGTGGTCATTCCAAGACCACATAAACTACCTAAAATACCTACCCTATCTAAACCTCTTCTCCTGAACATAGTGCATTGTCGGGGCACATACCTATCAAATATGGAGTCAGATGGTACAGTAGTAAGACCCATCATGAAGCAATTGTCTAGGTCATAGCCTAATTAACCCTCATTTCGTCACTAGGGCTAGGGTAACTAGGCCCCCCTCGTGAAGACCCGACAACATCATTCACTTGGGACCTGCGAACTTCAATCAAGCCGAAAAGATCTGAAGAAATATTCTCTGCAACTGTTAGTAATTCCTGAATTATAAGATTGCTTAGATAACAGGATCTGGGATTGTTTGGCAACCACTCTGACGGACAGGCTAAGAAGGTTCAAGGCAATATTAACAGAGCCTGGGACTGTTCGATTGAAGGTGCTTTTCAACACTTTATGCAGGTTATACAGAAACAATAAATTTAATATAAATCACAGGGAAGACTTCGTCAACAGCAATAAAGACTTTAAGGTATGTTGTAAGATCAGGTATAAGAAATATTTTAGATAGAAACAGACAGATTAAAGAATCAGAAATGGCTCTTAACGACTATCATATGACTAAAGAAGACTATGGACATCTTCCACACTATAATGGCGATACGTCTAATTTAATAACATTCATCAAACCACTAGAAAAAATATATTTGGCAGTATGTAAAGGTACTATCGCCAATAGAATACATAACGAACTAAGACTCATACTAACAGCTCTTTCCATATACCAGTGTTTTGATTGTACTTCATAATAAAGCTTTTCTTTCCTTTCTTATAAAATACTCTAAACATTATTTAACTGACGAATTCGACGTAAGGTTCTGTAAGAAGTCTACAAACTACTTGCTTAATGAGATTATAAGTGTTTTGCAGTATGAATTGTTGTAATACTGACTGTGAAGAAAAATTATATCGGAATGCTTCCTACAGAAATTTTACAGTGTTTTAGGACACGTTGTATTGAAGAGCAGAAATGTGCCAACTGCTTTTTGGATGAGATTTGTAAGGCCAACCAAAAAACTCAGTGGATCAAAAGACCAATCACATTGCTATTATTAGGGTTTCTTTGGGGATTTTTTTCAAAACCAAAAATCCATACGTTTTCACAGGTTTGTCTACATGTCTGTCTATTTTGGTTTATCTATTCTGTTCATGATTGACCCATGAAAAATGAATTAAACATTGTGAGGCATGATTGTTTCAATAATTTGTTAATTACTTGAAAATCTAAAAGAAATATTGTACATATTTTTATTATTTTTAGTACTGTATCAGATTAAAATCTCGACGCCCTGATTTACAGCACCTCTTGAACAATAAAATGTTTAGGGTAGCAGGAGATCCGGGTTTATGCAAAATTTGAAGTCATCATGTTACCCATTGTGTGTTCATATTATTAAACATCAAGTTTGATCTCAGAAAATAATTCCTAAGAAGAACCAACAATTTCAATTAGATTGTTTAATTCTAATTAAAATATAGCGCATGTATACGTTCATAGAAAACAGAAACTAGTTTAAAATAGTAATTTTGCTTCAGTGAGACGATGGTAAAATTTTTTATCGTTAAAATAGACCACATTTAAAAAAAATATCTTGCTTTTTTTTGCATATTTAATTAAAAAACGCTTGCTATTTCAATCGAGAAAGCTGAATTCTCTTTCACATATATATATATATATATATATATATATATATATATATATATATATATATATATATATATATATAATATGTATATAGTATGTAAACAGAAATTAAGTAAACAAACTATTACCATACCTATAAAACTGTCCATTTAGTAAAAAATTCAATAACAAAAAAAAAAAAATCATTTAATTTTCAGAATTTTCGTTAAGACCTTCTATGAAAAAGAGTTAACGGTTATCCTACTAATGACGTTTTATAACATACCGCACCTCTGAAAAGAAGTTTTTAATTAAAATTCTTAAAACATCAAGAGGATAATTAGATGGTTTAAAAAGGACTAAAGAGTGACCTTATTTAAAGGAAGAGACAATACCCTCAGGGAGATGGGCCGTAGCCGACTGCAGAGCAGTTTTGTAATCATGAGCCGAATGTTTTCCGGACATTGGTAATTCTATTTCAACTCTTCCATTCGAATCCCTTGATTATTCCTTTCAGCTCTTCGTTGTCTCGGACACGTTTCCGGATAACAGTTACAACTGTGTTAAAAACACTTCTGCCTAAACGATACGTCCCTCTAACAAATAAAACTGGTTTTGATAGCCTGAGATGTAGCAGCTTATAGTATTTTTGTATTTGAGGATATCAGGAATACGGAAGGGTCTTTGCGTCGTTTTCCGGGTTTATTATAGTTTTCGCTTAACTTACTTATTAGTAATTGTTGTTTGGCATTTCATGAAGGTGTACGATAGCTAGTTTTGGGCTGGACGTCATTTAACTCTGCAATCATGCTTTTATTCATTTTATGAATGTCGGGTCGTCACCAGGGGGGGGGGGCCTGATCACCCTAGCCCTGGTGACAAGATCGGATTGTTCGAGTTTGTAATATGGACAATCGTTCCACGACGGCGTTACTATCTGACTCCATTTATTATAGGTATGTGCCCCGACAACGCACTATGTTCAAGAGAAGAGGTGCAGAGGTTTCATAAATAGTTAGTCAAGTTTTCAGAGTTCAAGCGGACACCAAGCAAGCGTCACGAGTAAAGGCCACGGGAGAGTCGCGAGAGAGACTAACTTACAGGGCCAGTAGCCCTGCCTTAAGTACCCTCTCTACTTCCTGCTGGGAGGCGGAAAGGGTCTGATCCGGCGGTGGTTCACACGCACACCTGGGGCGAGGAACGTGACCGGTAGTGAGACACGTGGCCGCCACCTCCTTACCCGACCCGGGGACAAGCCCTGAAGATAGAGAGGCCCCCTAAAGGGTTGTTAAATTTATGGTTGTTTATGACTGCCAGCTGGTGACCCTTTCATGTTTGTGACTGCCAGCTGGTGACCTTTTCTCGTGTAAATTAGTTGGTTTCCGCCTTTTATTGCTTAAATCTTTTACAATGATTTTTAGGATTTGATAAATACACATTAAGTTTTACATTACCGGAGACACATTAAGTTTTTTGACTAGTTGCAGCACCTGTCAAACCCAGTGTTTAACACTATGAACCCACCACCCCTCCCGCATCGATGGCAACAGACTGCCGGGAAAAAGTAAGGATAAGAATTAGTATTTAAGTTAGTTTTAAGGTTGATAAAAAAGGTAAGCCTCATCACCTTTATCAGTCAGTTTAGTCCAGTCACGTATAATGTGTATCATTATACTTGTTTATTCATTATATAATTTCTATAAAATAACAAAACCTGTATATAATGTAGTGATGCTTCAGGAAATACAAAATAATTTGTAAATAGATTCGCCTGAGGATCTATAATTATATATAATTATCTGGAAATTTAAAGGGGCTACATGTCCTGAGCGTCTGTGGCTCTCGCGCTCTTGGTCAGCCTCCACTGGCTAGTATCCGGTGACGCGGCTGACGGAGGAGCGTGGGGGACTTCCCAAGACTCCGCTTTCTCTTCGCGGTGGATTTGGGGGGTCTCTGGGCTGTCTGTAAATATTGTATGAATGAGCGAGTGAATGATGAACTGTAAATATGGTATGAATGAGATCATTTATCTTAATTACTTATTGCCTTATAAAAGGCAGATTGTAATTATAGCACAATAAAGGAATTTAATAATAAATAATAAAGGGGCTATGAAGAAAATAAACCCCTCAAAAAAAACAATGATTTACTTTTGTTTATAATACATTTCGTTCATGTTATTTCACTTTTGCTTACAATATATATGCAATAGAGTACAGGGTGTTTTATCTTATGTAGTTAGCTGTCGCTACAATGAACGACGTAAGAAATGGAATAATACATTTTTTTAAAACAAAAAATAAAGATTGATTGACAAAAAATTATTAATCCATTGAGCAGTTGAATAAAATATTAACAAAAACCGAAGGATTGAAGTACTGAAAGATGTGCAATACTAGCAAAATCTCTTCTTTTATGAGCATTAGTTTGAGGAATAATCTTCAGGAGGATTAAGAACCCAGAACAATTAAAAAGTGGATTAGGTTCTGTCTGGAAACCATTCGAAAATAAACACTTAAGTCTAACTTTTAGTGAGAAGACATATTTGCTTTGGTGAGGCCTAAAGTAACTGTGAACCAAGCCCCAAGCAAGAGATCCATCTCAAAATTAAAATGCACGATTTTTTTTTTATAATATTCTTTATTGTGCTAAAATTACAATATGCCTTATTAAGCAATAAGTAATTGAGATAAATGTTCTCATTCATACCTTATTTACAATTCATCATTCACTCGCTCATTCATGCACGATTAAGTTATTAGGTAAAGTAAGGATATCCGTTAATATATAAAAAGATTTTACAGATAAGACGATCAAGGTATAAAATTTTGCATAACGACGAATAAAGCTAAGGCCGAACAGCATACTAATATAAACGCTATAAAATCATAAGTATTTAGTCCTAAATTTCTTAAATAATCCCACTAAGGACATGATTTTTAACGATACTTATATACCTACTATTATTAATGTAGCGACCGCTAACTACATGAGATAAATCACCCTATACTCTATTGTATATATATTGGAAACAAATGTAAATAACATGAACAAAATATATTGTAGTCAAATGTAAATAACATGAACAAAATATAAATCATTGTAAATGTGTTAAGGAATAAACAATGCGGGGTGCCAATGAGTTATATGAGCTGGGACACCAGCTATAGTCAAGTATGAGGCCAGATAAGGCCATAGACCCCCAGCAAAAACCCGCCCAGCCTCTGCCAGAGAACAAAGAAACCCCATATCATTGGCCACAACAATCTTAATGATGATTGGCTAAGGGCAAGGCTAGCTGGGTACTTAAGCCAAGGGCATGGCTCCTGTAAATCATTCTCTCCTGGCAACTACCGGCTCATGGCTACCCCACTTGAACTCTGAAAACCTGACTGATTCTTTATGAAAAACCTCTGTATCTCTTCTCTCCTAACCTCGTTATGTTTTAGTCCGGGATCGTCAAACCCCTCACCTTCCTAGTGGGAATCTTTGGCTTCGTCTCGCTAAAACTAGCACCTCCTTGGAAGCAACCTCTCCCTCGTGGACGACGGTTGCCGTTCCCTGCAAATTTTTCTAGCAGCCCTTCTGCGGCAATCCAGTCTGCCTCTCTCCGGTTCACACTCGCCTTTGAGATCCGGACAGTTGTCGCCTACCCTCAGATACCGAGTGTGAATTCGTGGTCATTTCAAGACTACACAAACTACCTATACTACCTACCCTATACCTCTTCTCCTGAGCATAGTGCATTGTCGGGGCGCATACCTATCAATATATAGAGTCAGATAGTAAATCCGTCTTCAAACGATTGTCCAGATTATAAACTCAAACAATCCTCACTTGTCACCTGGGCTAGGGTAACCAGGCACCCCCCTCGTGACGACCCGATAATTAAAAATACTTATTCCAATATTTGGATTTGTACTTTCACAAATATTATTAATAATGGCTATTGCCATTTTGTTATTAAAAAAATAAATGAATTAAATAATATTTATTTAGATCTCGTTATTTTTCTGAACTCCTTAAAAATACAGCTAAGGTAAGATTATCCTTACATTTTTGCACCCAACCACAGACTAAAAAAAATAAAATAATAGCATAACAAAATAATTCCATTTACCTATTAAAAAATAATCGATTGAGCCTAGGGAGGATTCTTGCAGACGGGAATTTCATTAAGGGGGTACTTATAATCCTTTAGGGGGTAAATAGGGAAAATATCATCGATGAACAGATTGAATGAAGAGGTAGACGAATGAAATCGTCGAATACTCAAGATTTTGTTGAGGAAAATACTTGTTTCGGTGAGTAACATGGTACAATTTGATGCTGTAGAAAAAAGAGTGTAACTCTTTAGTTAAATCTGGTGTTCCAAACGTTGAGTAAATTGAACAAAGCTAATTCGTTCGATACGTCGAGCTGCTTGCAGTTTGAAGGAACGAATTAGCAGTTTAGATCATTCGGAGGAAGGTCAAACAGATTATAAAAGATGGTAGAATATAATGAGGAAGGCATAGACTCTCTCGAAGAGGTGGTGAATGCGTAGAGAAGAGATAACGAAAACTTTATAGCCGAATCCATAAAGAAGTGGAGAAACTCACATGCAAGAATAATAGGGAATTGAAAAGCCGGAGACAGGGCAAGAGGAATGGAAGGCACTTAAGAAAGATCTAGAGACCCGGATTTCCCAACAACAGGCAAGCCTAAAATATATAGAAATAAATGTAATAAAATGTGGAAGATAAAAAAGAGGTGATAGTCTGCGAAGGAGGAGGGAGTAGGAGGATGTACAGACTATAGAAGAATGTGATATTGAATCTAAATGCATCAAATCACAAGGCTTAAATTATGGTGGTCAAATATAAAAATCCCATTATTTTATGATGATTCCACAAGTATCCTGTGCAGTAAAGAGAGCTGGTGGCATATTTTATAGCTAGCCCAAAACTGACCGAGGCTCACTAATTAAATTGAATAGTGTTTGATAACCATGACCTACTGGTGGTATGATAAAAAACGAGAGACCAATAAATATTTCAACATGGATTTCTATGCCAATATTGGAACTAGGAAAGAGAGTCAAAGATAATACCAAAAAATCTTTAAAAAAAGGAAACATGATGATAATGAATATTCATTGGTGATGTGTCTTAAAATGTAGAACAGACGAAAAACCGGTCAATCAACTATTTAAAAAAAAACATTAAAATTGATGTAGGCTGGCTAAAATGTAGAAGATAATGATGAAAACATTAAATGTTCGGGATAAAAAGAAAGGAATTTATCACAAAATTTTCAATGTATTCAAAGGACCATATAAAATAATTAATGTTTATGGGAATGGTAGCTATTAAAACATTCGCCACTTTAGACCATATTATGATTAGGAATGGAAAATGGATTAATGAATCTATGGGATCATGTGATACATTAATAACTTTTATTTTTTAGTATTTTTTTTTCTTATTGTGTTTAATGTTATTGCTAGTACTGCGCCTGCGCACTATACAAAGTCATCTTCATATCGCTCTGCAACAAACTGTTTTTTGTTACCGTTCGTAGGAAGTGCCTAGTTTGTAGAACTGTTCCAACCGACCCTTGGGTGAATTAGACAGCCCTCCGCGAACAGTTCACCCAAGGGTCGGTTGCAGCAGTTCTACGAACTAGGCACTAGGTCCCATCCTCTATAATCTATACACCGCTGATGTCCCCTCTACCACCCATTCCTTCAAAATGTTGTCATATTTTCAGATGACACTGCAGTCCTGTCAACCCATCCAGACCCTGATATAGCATCCCAAAACACCTTAAAAACACCTTGATGAGATCGAGTATTGGTGCAACCAATGGCGAATCGAAGTCAATGAAGGAAAATGTTCCCACAAAATCTTTACCCTCTGCCACAAGTCCTGTACACCTGTCTTTTTAAATTTAATTCCTCTCCCTGTGCCTGAGACAGTACGGTATTTAGGCTTCCTTCATGACAAAAGACTGACATGGAACCCACACACGAGGCTAAAAATACAAGAACTAAACATACGCTACAGAATACTTCGAAGGACATCCCATCTCTCAATAGAAAATAAACTACTTATTTACAAAGTTAAACCTAAGCCAATCTGGACATACGGAATAGAGCTATGGGGGCACAGCAAAAAAGTCGAACATCAAGTGCATCCAATCCTTTCAATCAAAAGTCCTGAGAACAATAGTAAATGCCCCTTATTACGTCAGCAACAAAACCATTCATAATGATCTGAAGATACCCTACACTGTTGAACTCGTCCCTTCCAAGTTCATAAAATTTCATAGTAACCTATCCAACCACCCTAATTCCCTAGCACAGTCATGCACTGCACCACTCATCCCTATAATCCTCCTCCGAGACTGAAACGGCAGTGGCTTCGTGACCTGCTATAAATAAGTGACAGTGGGAGTCCTGGCAATGGCCAGTTGCTCCAATCATGTCCTGAGCGTCTGTGGCTCTCGCGGTCTTGGTCAGCCTCCGCTTGCTCTTATCCAGTGACGCAGTGACGCAGTGACGGGGGACTTCCCAAGACTCCACTTCCTCTTTCGCGCGCGAGGGAGGTGACAACCATGTGGACTTGGGGGGCCCTATATATATGTTTGTATATATATATTATGAATGAGCGAGTGAATAAAAATTGTCAATTGGTACGAATGAGATCATTTATCACAATTACTTATTGCCCAATCAGGCAGATTGTAATTTTATCATAGTAAAGTTGTTATAAAAAGTCAATGTTATTACTAATAAGTTAGTTAAAAAAAATGTGTCTTCTGATGCTGTCAATTTATTATGGTTAAAAAAAATGTACAGTAGTTTCTTATTTCTATATTGTTTATAAATATTTTTTATCGTTTTATTTTAATATAAGTATCATTGTATGTATATGTTAATATGGTTCTACAAACGAATCTATTTACAATTGCTGTGTAATATTTCCTGTACCTTGGTTACATTTTATAGAAATTCTGTGTTCTACTAATATTGATCTGCTTTGTACAAAAGTATAATGATGTACGTTATACATTAATGGGCTGATATTATTAAAAGTGAAATTTTATATCCGAATTCTTAGAATGTGGTTCTAACCTCTAGGTGTGCTATTTCTTAATATCATATCCCCTGTATTCTTAGGAAAGAAAGAATGTTTTAGGAAGAAAGGAGGTAAGTATTAAATGAATATTTGAAACTTCTTACATCTCAAAACCACACTCTAAGAATTCAATAAAATTTCACTGAGATTACACTACGTGTTGCTATGAACATGGTCTGAAAAACCAAATGATCTGTGCTAGCCGAGAAGGAAGGTCTGACCTGCAAAAAATATTGCCACTGGTCACTGGTCAGATCAATCTTATGTAAACAGGGCTTGAAGGCCCCGTCACCTACAGGTAAATATTTATGGCTGTGGCCTTACCCTCTAGTACTGTCCTTTCCACTAAACCTGCCAGTTTGTGTTCCGTTCGCCTTAAATTAAATAAACAAATTTTATTCCAGTTACCCATGGGTCATCGACAGTCACTGATTGCCATCCAATTATTTCGCAATTATTATTATTTTATTTTAAATTTATTTTTATGCTAATATTTTCTAATTTTATTATTATTTTGTGTTAAGACATAAAAAATATTTCAAAATATATATACACCCACAGGCCGACACTACTGAAGATGATGTGAGCTCTGACCCAGCCCCTGGGGATCTATAATGCACCGGCTGACTGCCCTTCTCCGCTCTGAATATTTTAATATGGACCTTTAATATTTCACCCTCCATGAGATAAACATGTTTTATTTCTACAGTACCCGACGGTCCTATTCCACCGCTCCGGGGGAAGAAGCATTTACTTTTGTTATTCATAAATCCACTTTTCATCCAATTAAATGTCAGATATTCATGATGAAGGAGAAGAAACTATAAATTGGAATAACCTCTACGATTTTAAAAGTCTCAGATCTAAGACTAACACGCCCAATAAATATTAGTTTTAGAATTTTATTAAAATAAAATTACAATCTACCTTATTAGCAATAAATGATCATGATAACTGATCTTATTCTTTTTATGTTTACAGTACAGCATTCACTCAATCATCCACACAATATATAAAAATACACACAGCCGAAGGACCAGCCGATCCCGCATTATTGTCGCCTCCCACGTTTCCTTAAGAGGAAGCAGAGGCTCAGGAAACCCCCTTCACCCACCACAACCAAAAATAGGAGAGTCACAGACACTCTGGACATGCCTGACATGGTGGACATGGACCAGCTTGAAGGAGCTGGACTACTAGGACAACCGCTATCATAAACTTACAGCAGGTAAGTTACCACCGCCACTTATAATAATCAAGGAGAATTATAGGGATGCGTGAGGCTGTATAATAGGGATTAGGATACTTGGATAAGTTTCGAAGGAAATCTGTTTACTGCTATAAAGTAATAAAGAAAGAAGTCTACTTTCCAAGAATTAGGTCCCACAGTTAGAACTTTATGATAACTTAAATATTTAGTACGCTCATATACCTTCAGCAGTTCACTCTACCATTTTAAGTGCTTATACGATATAGCATGTTAATGCCTTTTCCAGTATTTCTAAATTAACAGCAATACTATCTAATGATCTATCTATGTATTAGATGGTTTCCTAATAGGTTAAGATAGCCATCTAGTGCTCCACGTGATAGAATTTGTTTTGTTCATTTGTTCGTTAATAATAATATTTAAAAATTTCTCTCGAAACAAACCTATAAAAAAGGTTTAACTATTGATTTTTTTAAAGCAGGCAAGAAAAATGTGATCTCATATCTTTTATTACTATCAGACTCCTAGTAAAATGTCAAAATAGTTTTCAACGAATTAATTCGATATACTGACGTAACTCATGCATTTGATTATGTTTTTAAGGTGATTAGTACTGCGTTTGCCACTTTAACTAAAACAATGATTTTTTTAGGGGGTTGGTATTTTACAATGTATGTAATGGCTCGATGATTCAATAACGTAATTATGTGGCATTGTTTCCACTGATGATTTCCTTCAATAGTATTGTTTTAATTTCTATCTGTATTTACATACATCAATTATGCACATCAAGCATTGTTTCCATTCTTACACATATAAATTTACTAAACTGAGTTCATTTATAAGTATTTACTCTGACAGTAGAAACAAATATCTATTAATTTCCATGTAGTTACAAGCATTACAAAATAAAAATTATTTTGAAATCGATACATAAAAAAATATATATATTCAAAAGTTTGATTTTTATGTTATCAAGAATAACAAATTCCCAACTTGGCAAAAGTTGTATAAATACTTCTTTACAAATTGTAAGCAATGAAGAAGATTTGTATTTTTTTTATGTTTCGGTAATTTATATCAGGCGAGGTTCCAACCCTTTCTTTTCATTCGTGGGAATCCCTAATTATGTTTCGAAGTTATTTAATATTTAAAAATGAAAAGTTGAGAAAACTGAAAAGAGAAACGAAGAAAGATACCCCAAGTTTAGAGCGCTTCATTGTTTTATTAAATGATTCCCGTTTCATTATTTCTTTTTTTTTTTACTTGACTTCTAACTTAAATCTAATTTATTTACTTCATTATATTTGATTAATAAAAGACTTTTTATTTTGATCAAAATTGTATCCCAAATAGGAAAGGCTTTGTCTGAGTTTTACAGATTTAAAGTTTTCAAAGATGAAGATATTATCATGATGGGCATAGATTTATTCAAACAATTAAGTGAAAATTATCTATCTTTTTATAGTAACAACCTAATTATATTATCATTATTTGCACGATTCTGCCTAACTCAAAGGGTACATTTATAGTTTCCGTAATATAAAAATGGCACGAAATATGTATAATTCTTAGAAAAGGTTCTAAGTCTCAGGAAGAGTGTCCAGTGGCTCGCATTAAACTTTGAATGAGATAACAACTTTTCTACCTTCCCAGTGTAACCCAAGGCTTTAGTAAATTCAGTTCAGTCCATTCATATATAATGTACATCATTATACTTTGAACATTGCAGAGCATTATCATTTTATATATTAGAACCTGTATATAATGTACCCAAGCTATAGATTCACTAGAATCTATATATTGTACTATATATTTCCGTATTTTTTCTTTGGAAGTCAGTTGTTAATTATCATTTATGACATAAAATATGTATCACACATTTCCTTTTAATTATTCCCAGATAATAATCTGAACAATATTATAGATGTTATTTGTAGCATAGCTAGGTAGTGTGAATAATCATTGTTGTGAATAATCATTGTTGTAAATAATCAACAGAGCTGCCAAGCTGGCAGAGATAGGTAGACTAAAGCACGGGCCAGGAGGAATCAAAGTCAAATAGAGTGACGGGATCGTAACAAAAACTGTTGTCAACGGCAGATCTCCTTTGTCTCTTCTCTATAATTGATTCCCCATTTTCAGTTTTGGCCTTCAGTAAACGCTGTAGGTGAGCTATCGGCCATCTGCGATCAAACATGGCCTATGTAACCACCGCACTCGTCTTATCTGACACGCTGATTGAAATTGTTTGCGTTTTGTGCTAGATAATTGTACTTGTATTAGATCCCAAGTATAAAGACCCTGTAAAAGATTCTATGATATTGCGTAATAATCAATATGAGTTATAATCTATCGATGACAAGCACATATACAAATGTTCACAAGATCGTTTGCGAAAGGTTACATATGGCTGTGAAATTGAACCGAGACTAGATATCAGTGATGATGATAAAATTCGAATTTAGACTTTTTACCTCTGTGACCTGGCTTCCAATGCTATTCATGCTGACGCGACACATTGTCAGGAATGCCGTTTAGACGTGCCAGCCTGAACTAATAAGCAGAGCCGGATATGCAAGAATACGCGACCAGTGTCATCTTGCGACCGCACCGTCAAACAGATGGCTGTTGAAGGCCCAGTGGAGTCTGGAGTGGACACTGTAGGTGTACAGACTGTTGTCGAGTGAGTCCGCCTTCTTGCTATCTTACGATACTGTTTATTGTTCATCAAATAGTTATCTCAATCATTCCAAACAAGTCTATTATGAAGCCCGACCTATTTCTGTTTCCCCATTCTCCCAGATAGACAGATAGGTACTAAAATAGCAAAACTATTTGTATATATTACGTTGTAGGATCCTAGAAACAATATTTATTTCATCCCACAGATTTTTATTTGATAACAGAGCAAGAGCACATTTAATATTCTGATTTATCATCTTCAGGAAATGTAGATGATAATATTGCAATCAACAAATTCATATAAGTTAGGTATTTTTATACATTAACAAGAATCAATCATTTAAACGTGGTAATCATTCATAAAGTTTAAAAAATCAATGAATACCGTTAAAATGATTTTTAACTTATTAACTTTTTTTAGATATTTCCTGATTTAACTTGCATTCAATTATTATGCTTTAGTCAAAGAAAAAATTATCAATGTTATTAACAAATTGCCCTTACAAAACATTTCGGTGGATATGAAATAGAAATATTTACATAAAGTATTCTTGCAACAACTCATTTCCAAGGAAAATGATCAAGTTCTGGTAAACCGCCGTTCTGGAGTGTATATGCTGGAATGCGGAGCATTATTTGTTCTTAAAACTAATAGAAAAGCTATAATATGTCAGGACATAGCTTCCACAAAGAATACAACTTCTACATATGACAGGAACGATATCGAAATTTTTACTACAAAGTGACCCCCCTACAGAAAATAGAATGGACTGAATTGATGGTCAATTCACTTAATGCTAATAATTAAAATAATATTAAAAATAATCAACAGTTCCATAATGAAAAATTCATCCCTACCCTTTTTGACCAATACAGCTAGTCGATAATAATGCTTCTAATTTTTTAATAAATTCGAATTCACAATAATATTGATATAACTATATAATGTAAATGTCATTAATTTTAACCAGCAATTACTTATGGAAAATTTTATGTGAGATTGTTATTATTTTAACTGTATTTCTAGGTTTTAATATTTTATATCAATGATTACTGCTTAAGAAGTATGAAGTTAATAAGCATAAGATTTACAAAGAAATCGATAGTTTATGAAAATTTAGATTTCAATATTATTATACTCGAGAGTTTGAATCTTCCCGACAGCATCTATTTTTTATTTATAATAAAATTAATTTATATAATAATAAATATTTAGAAATATAAAGAATGAGATTTTATCAGCTGCTGATGTCTAAAAAAAAGAAAAAAAAAGATCTAGGTCTTTAGGACCAACTCCAACTCCATCACCTATTAAGCGAAAGCCGAGAAGATCAAATAGAAATGTTCCAATATATTCGTCTGTTGCCAGCTCGATATACGAAATATTAGCAATTTCATAATTGCTATGAACTCAAATAAGTAAAATCATAGGTACGGGCAAATACACGTGCCTCAATCAGTCTCGGGGCACTTCCGACGAGCAATAATCAAATATTTAGAATAAACCAAGGCTAACTCCCATACTTACGAGTTAAATCTAGAAAGATCGCTACAAGTTGTGATCAGAAATCTGCACCTGACCACACCAGCTGATTAAATTGAAAACGAACTCTCAGCTCTCGGATTCAAAGTTCACCAGAAAACAAACGTTTTACGCGAGGACAGGCAACAAGAGAAATCAGCCAAAACAGCGTTACCTTTGTTCTCGGCCAATCTAGAGCTAACACAAGGACTAGAAAAAAATCTACGAACTGGCCCACCTGTATTACACTAGAATACAGGTCAAAAAACCATACCCCAAACGCAACATCGTCCAGTGCCATAACTGTCAGGTATATGGGCACACAAAATTGTACTGCCACCAGCCTTACAGGTGTGTAAAGTGCAGTGGGCACAAAATCGAATTGACCAAGAAGCCTCTGAAATCGACTGTATGTGTGCTCTGCCATCAGGACCACCTGGCCAACTATAAGGGCTGCGAGGCTTACAGAACTCTGAAGTAAAGGAGAGAAAAACGTCGTCGACCTCAGAGGAGAAACAAGCAACAAGAAGTGGGTTAGCCAGAAATTTGAGGTCTGCATTCTCTTTTGCTTATGTGGTTCAAAACAGAGAGCAGTCACAGGCACTGCCCACTCCTCGCCCGCTTATCGAACTGATCACCCAGATGGAAGAGCACTTGCAGGCACCATTGTCATTGCCCATAACTCCATTTCCCCTCACATGGTCCCTTTGTGGAATGTATCTAAAAAAATCCTAAAGTATGGTGGCTTCGGATGGGAATAGGTCGGAAGAATTCGCTCTGCATCTTACCCATAATTTCACACCTTACCTTACTCCTTAAAACAATACTCATCGCTCAACTTTTGAAGGTTTCCTCACTTCACCTATCCCTCTCTCACTTCCACTAAAAACACCTCTGAGGTCAAATATCTTCTGAAAAAATTACCTTACCGAAAATATCCAGGATATGATCTCCTTACTCCTTGAATCCTCCAACAACTTCCTCCTAAAGCCATAATCTTCCTAACCTACACTTATAATTGCATTATCCGAACGAAGCACCTTCCTCTCCTCTGGAAACATTCCATTATTGTCCTATTCGCCAAACCCAGTAAACCTCCCAATGACAGGGTTTAGCATGCCGGTTTGCTCTACAAGCTCAGAAGATATTTACCACATACCCTTTTCCTAATCCTACAGCCCTACCTATAAAACTGCTTCTTTCAAGTCCGCTATGGCTTAGAATATTCTAACTACTATCCCATAAAAGCAAAAAAGCAGTAGTTCCACAGGACAGCGTCCTGAGCTCCATCCTCTATATCCTATACACCGATGATGTCCTATCTTCACCCATTACCTTCTTGGCTACATTTGCAGATGACATTGCAGTCTTGTTATCCCACCCAGACCCCGATATAACAAGTCCTGAGTACAATAGTAAATGCCCCTTATTACGTCAGAAACAAAACCCTTCATAACGTTCTTAATATACCCAACATTCTTGAACTCATCCTTTCCAAGTTCATGAAATTCCGTAGTAACCTATCCAACCACCCTAATCCCGTAGCGCAGTGATTGCACTGCACCACTTATCCCTATAATCCTCCTCGGAGACTGAAACGGCAGTGGCCTCGTGACCTGCTACAAATGCGTAACAGTGGGTGTCCGAGCAATGGCCAGTTTCTCGAATCATGTCCTGAGTGTTTGTGGTCCTCGCGCTCATCGTCAGCCTCCATCTGTTGACAGTTACTCACCAAAGTTTCAGCCATTTCGGACCCGCAGTTGTTGTGTAACAGTCGTTTGAGTGAGTCGATGTGAGTGTTATGAAAATGGACAAAATCAAGTATCTAGCTTTCATATAATATTTGTTTTTGAAAAGCAATATGCCTACGCCAATCAAAGATGAGTTGGATTCTGTGTATGGGGACTTTGCACCATCATTTACAACAGTGAAATTTTTTGCAGCTGAATTTAAACGTGGTCGTAAGAGCTTGGGAGACGATGAACGTTTGGGACGTCCAAAAACTGCAACTACCGACGATAACATCGCCAAAGCTCACCAAATGGTGGTATATAATGGCTAGACGACCGCCGAATTAAAGTGAGAGAGATAGCAGAGGTTATGAACATGTCAAACGAACGTGTTTGTCACATATTAAATCAACATTTAGAGATGAGAAAGCTGTCCGCGCATTGGAAGCCGCGTTTGCTCACGTTAGACCAAAAACGTGTTCCAATGAACATTTCCAACGCTCTGTTGGCGCAGTTTAGGCGCAATAAATCCGAGTTTTGGCGCCGATTAATTACTGTGGAGGCAACTTGGATACACCATTATACGCCCGAAACAGAAATACAGTCCAAACAGTGCACTGCAAAGGGGGGAACCGGCTCCAAAAAAAAGCAAAAACTGTTTTTTCGACTGGGAAAGGCATGGCGACTGTTTTTTTGGCAGAATCATGGAGTTATTTTAAGCGATTATCTTTAAAAAGGAAAAACCATTACAGGAGCATACTACGCATCATTAATTGTCAAGCTGAAGGCAGAACTTGCGGAAAAACGGTCACATTTGCAGAAAAAGAAAATCCGGTTTCAACAAGACAACGCACCGTCTCACACCTCAGCGGTTGCCATGGCGGAAATCCACGAATTACGGTTTTAACTGCTTGACCTTACTGATCTAGCCCCAAGCGACTTCTTTTTGTTCCCTCATCTGAAAATTGCGCTCGGAGGACAGAGATTTTCGTCAAATGAAGAGGCAATCACTTTCGTGAACGATTATTTTGCAGAGAAAAACGCCGAGTACTATTTGGACGGGTTACAGAGATGGAAGCATCGCTTGGAGAAGTGTGTAGAGTTATAAGGAGACTATGTTGAAAAAAAAAAAAAAAAATCTGAAAAAACGTTTTGTATCTTTGTTAGGTCGGAAACATTTCAGACCACCCTCGTACTTCAGTAGATGAAGATGAGATAGGTTATTCTTGACAGTACTCTTAACTTAACATCTAATAAAACCCTCTGATTACTAAATAGAAAATTCGGTTTTACGTCAATAAATTAGATTTAGTTATGTAGTAGCATCTTTAAATTGTACAGAAATGAGAGTTTTTATTACAATCCTGAAGGAATAAATAAATAAATTTTAATAATTTTTTAAATTACTAATACCTTAGAATATTTTTTGTTTTGTGCCCTTACAAACTCTGACACAAACCCAAATTTGTTGACTAAAAACACAACAATCCAATGCACGCATAACTAAATCATATGATACTCTAACACTCGTGGTGAATTTAATGGAAAATGCAAATCATCAACGTTGAAAAACATTCACACTACTTCGTAGATTCCATCCGACGGCATCAACCAATTATTGATTTCACAACATTAACGCCTTAAAAACACCTTATTAATAATAACTACAAACAAAGATGGCATAGTTTATAGTAAAGACTGTATATCAGAGGTATGATCTCCAAATCAGTGTTCTACAAAGTTTAAATCGATCTCTTTGATTTTACCTGAAATTCAAAAGATGGAATTTAATGTTGCTATTTTGTTGGTAGTTCGGTTATAGGGCCATCCAATATGATCTAATACCTGGACAAGGTAGTCAATAGGTCTTAGTTAGAAAATGAGCATATGCTCGGCTTGGCGTAGGCAACTACAATTGACTCTAGTGGTACAAGAGTATCCGGTGGAGAGCTTATTGTCCAACTTTTACTCCTTTATGTAATGCCAAGCTGGCAGTTATTGGGATAAAGCACTAGGACCGATAACTAATCGATAATCAACTGACGACTCAGGCTAAATCAGTAAAATATCTCGGATTTACTGTTGACTAATGATAGAGAGCGCAGGTACAAATGCCCAAAAATCCCAGCAATACAGATATTTCGATACAAAATACCATAAATAATAACTGCAGAATAATTATACATAAGTGACTGCACTTTGTGCAGAGACCAAGTTCCATATTCACAGAATGTCAGATTGCCCGTACGCTTTCATCAACTATATGACTACTCGAACCCAATGATACAACATATGTTTCTTCTTGACATACAGAAACTTTACGACTTAAAACAAGATGGAATATAATAGCTCTACTAAGATGACTGGGCCATCCAAAATACAATTACGAGTCGGTATCACTGACTGGACTTAACCTTCAAGCCATTGTGTCATTACTATTTTATCGTGCCCATAATCGTGTTCATATCCCCTTATTGCAATAACATTTCAAAGTAGGGAGAAGTTAAATAAAGACAAACTAAATACAATAAACAATACAGGGTTTTATTGCCAAATGAAATAAAAATTGGTTCTCGTTACAACTTTACACCCTTGTTGAAAGCATACAACTTTACAAACCCTGGTGGGAAAGAACAGTTTTACGGTCGTGTTTTTCCTTTTCTCTGCACGAGGACTCCAAAACCAACAATAATATTAATAATCAGTTATTTTTAATTCCAAATTAATTTAGTATTTTTATCTGTTTTTCATGAGAATTTTCATATTGAATCGGTATATATTAGGTACAAATAAACCGTTATACCAATGAACTCTCAGGATAAAGACAAATTTACACTATATTACTTTGTGATAAAATTACAATCTGCCTTATTGGGCAATAAGTAATTGTGTTCAATGTTTTCATTCATACTGTATTTACAAACAGCCCTAAGACTTCTTAAATCCACTTGGTTATGCTATCTTAAAACACTCTTTCAACATTTCCGAATTCTTTGTTTTTTTACCTGCTGAGTTTTGTGAAAAAGTGTAGCCCTCATTTATTATAGTGCATGTGATTCAAGTAGCCCCTTCAACGCAGCTAACTGTTATCCAGCAGTTCGTAAGGGCTGTACCGGAATGTATCACTTTTTGTTCAGGTTTAAAGTTACACACGAACGATCTAGTCATAAGAACCAATATATTTTTTAGAGAAGATCAACAAACTGCTTTGAGTTAAACAATCCCCTTCTACTTTGCAACTCAAACAAAGAAATAAATAAATGTTATACTTGACGGATAAACGGTTTAATGTTTGTATCATTTTTTCCTTTCGAAGTTCCTGGAACCATCAAGTCAAGTGCTATAAAGTAATAAAGGTTTGCCTTTTTAAGAAAATTTTCACAAAAGTACTTAAAGACTACTTTGCGGGTCTTTCATTACCCTTGTGTTAATTATAAGTTATAAGCTTGAAAAAAGGCTTCGAAAAAACGTATAACAAGAAACTTCTCATTTTCTTATTAAATTTTTGACACCGAGTGAATCAACTATTTTAGAAATGAGAAGGATTAAACTGTATGAATTTCCAATATTTTTTCTTGCCGTGTCTATTGACGTTTGGGTCGTGGAGGAAGTAATTTGTGGCCTATTCTGATCTTCACGAACCCTTATTGTCAAGTATCGTGATACTTGATTATATGTGTATTGGTGTATTGGGGCTTGCACAAATATCTTTTGTAATTACTATATGAGACTAATAAGGGACCCAACTGGAATTGTTGGTCTGTCCTTATTTACCGTTTCATTCTTACTTTTTTAACTGTAACGCACTATAAAAATTATTTAGAAATATATACCATTTATGTTTCGTGGAGAAAGTATTTGGATATTAAATAATAACACAATTTCATTAAGAAATTTATTATGGAATAAAAATAAGTCATTATATCATTATTATCTATTAATTAGCTCACTTATTCTTTACAATGCGATCTGCAGTTAATATTTTTAGTTAGTAATGTTATGTAGTCTTTAAATCACTTATTTCCAACTGGCAAAGACTTCTTGAAAAATATTAGGCAGTGAACTGCAAGTGGAAGTATATTTCTAGACCAGTAAAGCTAATCTGACCAACTAGTTAGATCCTAACTGAAGAACTCTATAGAACTGATATGGAAATGTTTTTTTCACCACTGTTCAAATTTTATTTAAAGGTCAATTTTAAATCGATCGCTGTGTGTGGGGTAGACCTCTATCCTGTTACTGCTTCTTTACTACACCAAGTGCTCTCTTGCACAAATATGGCAAATGAAGCCACAGTGGACGTACTGATATTTCAAAACATACTATGCACCTAAATAAATACTAAACAATTAAAGTGAACATAGTGAGCCAGCACATTGTGAAATATTCATAGTCATTATTTAACAACACTGCACTTAAAACTATAGACTAGAAAAACGTAGTCCAAAGTGTGCTCCGAACTCTCGCGATCTTAGTAAGACTTAAATTAATTAACTGTCAAACTTTTCCTAAACCAGTATTTTTCAGAGTAATGTCACGCCTGTTCGTGTTAAATTAATCTCTAGCGCAACAAGTAATTGTTGTGTATTAAGTGACTGGTTGTGATCGCTCAAATCTATGCTTATAACCAATCCGACCTCTCGTTGATTTTTAATGGCACAGGTTTTCCAGGTTTCCGGTACTGCCTGATGAATATTGGACTTTGTGAAATGGCTTCCTCCAATGAATACCAAATTATAAGTAACTTCAAATATTTTTATGACAATATCTCAAAGGTCTAACAATTCAATCAAATGTAATACAAGGATTTGCTTATTAATTCTGAATATCGTAATATAAAAGGTTCTGGTTCAAACCACATTGTTTATTGCTCACCATGTTCCTGTCCACACACGCTATGTCAGTATAGTATAAATTTGAATATAAAATTAGTTCATAAAATTATTAACTTTATTAAAATTAGGTTTCTAATGATAAAATCTATTTATTTTATATATTTGCAATTTAATGATAAAACTATAACATGTGAAAACACATTATTTATAAAGTGATATATCGGTTTTATAGTGTCGGAAATATTTAAGTTTTCAAATAAGACTAGCCTCAAGTCAGGAAACTTTTTTTTTTAGGCCCTTTTAATAAAGTTTGTTATGATCATTATACAAATATGCATTGAATGTGGTACTAAAAAAGGGCTATAATAACGAAAATATGTATTCATAATCCATTCCCATTAGATTATTTATTCTACTTTCTAACTTAACTCAAGTAACTTATGAATAAAATTTTCGGTGACGGAAAGGGGGAGTAAAGCCGCTTAAATCCGTCACAATAACGATTTTTTTTCTTTTAAAATATTGAAATATGTTGATTAATCCATTTCTTTTCAGTAATTTTTTTATGATTCTTAAGTGGTATGAATAAGTTAACATTTTTTTTTTAAGTTTATAAAACTTCACTCAACATGCTGTAATATATATTATGTATGTAGGGTGCTTTATTAAAATAATTATTGGAACTTATTAAGTTTATACTTTGAAACTTGAAACTGTCTGATATCTCTTACAACTTATGATGTACAGGTTTTCTTTATGGTCGGGCAGACAGATAGTCTGTATTTGAGGACAGCAGTAAGTATGTCCCTTTTAAACATCATGAATGCATATTGCTTAAGGCAATGTTTACTTTAATATCACTTACATATGTTGCATGTCTTGAAGTCATTTTGAAGACTTTTTTTGTTTCCAATGTGAATTATAGCTATGTTCAAATGATATTTCCTTTGCAAGAGTATTTATAATTTTTCAGTGTAAGTAATTTACATATAGTCAACTTCATTTTAAGAATTTTTGTTTTTTGTACTAATTTTCCTAATTAGTTACCATTTGCGCATTACCAGTGTTGTTCAAAAGAATAACGACACCAATAACAAATAATTCTCATTAAGAGAGTGATATCTTAAAGGCCTATAAGTTTTTCAAAAGCAATCAGCTGTTGTATTGTTTTAAGTTTCTTAATGTTTTGGGTTGAATGTAAAGCTGAAATTAAAATTTATATTGAATATGCCAGAGTGGGTAAAATATTTATGGAATTGTATAAAAGTTTTATTACATTATTTTCCAGCCCAAACGGCATTCGTGCTGATGAGTGAGTTAACAGAGTGAGTTAATTAATTTAGAGATGATTTATTAATTCGTCTATTGTAACTCCTCTTTGCTAAGAGTTATGGTAAGATGGTTTGGTTGCATTTGGCTTATTATTCAACAAGTAGTAATATTTTATTATTAAATTTAATTATCTAATAATAGCTAAAACGAAAAACAAATACCAGTACACAAAGAAACGGGTTACATAAAACAGAAAGAATAACACAAAAAATATAAGAAGACCTCACTGAAAAAAATTTAACTAAATAATTGTAAAATGTTTTTACTATCAATAATATTAGTACTGATTACGAAACGAGGTATTTGTTTTTATCATGTATGAGTAAGCCCTACAACGAAGGTTTGTATTTTTTAGTGATCAATGCGATGATGCTATTACTGTTACTTTAACTACGTCGTTATCTATATTTAATAAGGAAGGGAGAAATTAATAAACCAAACCCCTCAAAAAAAAAACGACAAATAAGAAATAATATACAAAAACTAAAAATTATATACGCGATTATATATAGATTGAAAATAGCACATGTTCCTTTACTATCCAAACGTCTACTTTTTTTATTGTGTTACTAGTTTTAGCAATTGTTTCCATTTGTTTTAAATGTGAAGGCAACATCGATGTGAAGCAGAGCATTCAATAAACATTTTTCTCTCGCACTTTAAATTATAAATTTTCATATAATACCTCAAGGCATTGCAAACACCCTTTTATGCCTGAAAATATTGTCCAGTAACAAAGATTTTTGAAAAATGTATAACATTTATAAAAACAAAAAAAAATTTGCTAGAAAGAGATTTGTAAACTTTGCCCAAGGATATTCTTTTTTCTACCGGATCCGAGAGTATTTACCTTAGTCAGATTGAAATTAAGAAGAGCAAAAGAAGCAGAAAATCTCATTTCATTCAGACAGCATTGATTTCTGGCCCCCCATTTGATTAGAAAAATCTGCCCTCATTTTTTTAAGTGCATCAGCCGATAATAATTAAATATTCACGATCATTTGGGAATTTAATTCTTTATTCACAGTAAAGTTATCAGTTCTAATTCTTCTAGTTACGAACAAAGGGGGATTCAGATAAAATGTGCCAGTTTGAGTGACCCAACTTTTGACAAAACTGTAATTAGATAAGAAACTGTAATTAGATTACATATTATTAAAATAAGTCATGAGGTCACACTAAATATATTATAATATCAATTAAGAGGAAAGAAAAACAAGATATTCTTTTAAAAAAATATGATTTATTTGTAAATTAACTCAGTCTTTACGATCACAGTTCGTTATTTTTGTATCACAGTTTTACAGTCTTAATTTATCTATGATTAATTTATCACAATAATAAAACTAAATACTTGTATGGTTGTTTTATATCGCAGCCTAAACAAATAAAATTTAAAGCATACAATGATACTTTTTGAATTACACTTTTTAGATTAAAACCATCAGTATAATGTCAAGGACATAAAAACTCAAGACATATTCAATTAAACTTTTGATAAATTATATTTCGTTCTTCAGGACTTCAATCTGAAGTACAAAAAATAATTTTACCGTGTTGGTTTGGCCTATATAGAAATATGGAAATATTGTTTGGAATATTTCATAACCTATCAGATGTGACCCACCTATGTAATACTGTTTGGAGGTCATGACTAAACCAATATGGTAACATTATTTTACTGTTCCTGAAACTGATGTCCTGATGAACAAAATATAGTTTTTCGAAAGCTTTTAGAGCTTTTTTGTCCTTGGTTTCATTTTGAAATTTCTAATCAAAAATTAACACACAATTCTATCAACAAAACTAAGTACATATTAAAACGGTCTTAAAATAAAAACTAATTACAAGTTTTGAAATGCTTCACATCAATCAGGATGATTTCTTCTCCTTCTTTCCTTTCTCTAGCTGCTTCTCTTCTGACCCTTTTTTTCCCCCTATTTTCTACCCTATTTCTTTTGGTACACCAATTTTAATGCGAAGAAAGGAGGTATTTAAATATTCATGCATGTAAAACTAATTTTGAAATAGCCCTAAGTTTGTATGAGGAGAGTAAGCGTCATTTTCGTAACCAAAATTGTCATTAACGTCTCCAAAATTAATTATTGAAATGACAAAATTTTGGTTACGTATTTGACATTTGTGGTTTAATGTTGAGGTGGTGCTGTCAAAACTGAGTTAAAGCAAATCTAAGGATCTTGACTTGCAGTGTCTCAGACAAGTGTTTCAAGGAATTTTTCTTAATATTTTTAAATTCAGACTCTTATCCTATAATTAAGGTTATGTAAATGACAACATGAAGTCTACTAACCTTAGTCAACTTTACTCCTTGGGGAAATGCAGTCACACTACATAAAATAGCTTAGGATAGCCTTCCAACATATTCAGCAGTGTTGCCTTCTTCAAAGAAAACTCAAAGAAAAGAGCACACAAAAATTTCCTCACAGATCATGGCAGGACTTTTAGTTTAAATTATGACAATAACTTTAAAAAAAAATGCAATTACGTTTTTTTCAATCAACTTTTGATCAAATCGAAATTTAATTTGTATTTCTGTTTAGCAATTGATTGTGGTACTTGTTTTTTAAGATTCAAAAATTGTTTACAAAACAATTTACATTACATATTAATAGTGTGTAATTAAAAACTGCTTACCTTACACTGTGACAGGTAATAGTAATAATAGTAACTTTTCATTTCTACAAATTAGTTAACTCAATTACAATGTTGAAAATATGCTTAGTAACAGTTAAATTAATACTTTTTGAAAATGGCTTCATGGACCATTCACAGGACAAACACTCATTGGGACCACAAACTGACACTTTATCATAGAAGCACCCCAAAACTAATTTATTTATTGATAATGGAGTATGGTTCCATGCCATCCATCACCCAGGTGTTATTAAAATATTTAATACAAGAATAAAATTATTGTTCACGGATATTACAAATAAGTAATCTGGAATCACCAATGTGTACCTCACACACCAACGCTTCAGTTATTGTAAAACCCATCATGTTATGCAATGTACTTATATTGATAACCACATCTAAACACATTGTACCAGGCACACTACGAAATATTAAAACCAAAATACAAAACTCACAGCTCCTTATCTACTACATATAAAAAACATCCTTAAAATGGGCTGTCGGATCCCCCCGGAGGGGGGTGCCTGGTCCCCCTAGCCCTGGTGACAAGTGAGGATTGTTTGAGTTTATAACCTGGACAATCGTTTCATGATGGCGTTACTATCTCACTCCATTTTTGATAGGTATGTGCCCCGACAATGCACTATGTTCAAGAGAAGAGGTACAGAGGTTTTTATATAAAGAATTAGTCAAGTTTTCAGAGTTCGAGTGGAAGCCACGCGTCAACGAGTAGAGGCCACGATAGACTGATTTACAGGGGGCTAGGAGGCCGTCTTAAGTACCCTCCCCAGCCTTGTCTACTGGGGGAGGCTGGGCTGGCAAGGGTTGCTTAGGTCTTGTGTCGTTTCCCACATGTGGTGAGGTACCCGCGGCCGACGCCTAATTACCCGGCCAGCCCTGTCTCCTGGGAGAGGCTGCAAAAGGGTTACTTAGTACCTGCGGCTTCCCTCATATGGTGAGGTACCTGTGACAGACAGCTGGTGACCCCTCTCGTGTGACTATTTAGCCCCCGCCTGTTTTATTGCTTCCCACATTTACAATGATTTATATTTGTTCATGTTATTTACATTTGTCTATAATACATTTAGTTCATGTTATTTACGTTTGCTTACAATATATACACAATAGAGTATAGGGTGATTTATCTTATGTAGTTAGTGGTCGCTACATGGACATTTGGTAAGAATAAATATTGACATACATGCATAAAGCTCAGTTATCACTAAAACAAAATCTCCATTCCTGCTTATAAGACGCTACGTACAATTTAATAAAGTGAATAATCTGTAAAGTAAAAAAAGCTATAACAGATATTTTTCTGAAAAAATAGCAAACCGTTTCAGTTGAAGCATTCAATTTATTTTCAAAAGGATTTTTGTAAATACTTATTGACTATTTTATCTATACAACATGTTTTTTTCAATAACATGAAGTATGACTTTTTTTTCCTTTTCTCTCAAGAAATTGACGTTTGTTTCCATACCATTGGTATTTTTTTAAAACACTGTTATACCTTAATATCAGGCTGATATGACTCTGTTAAAGCTTACAAATTATAATTCCCAACATTTGATTTTTATTAGAATACCAAGGGTTTATTTTTTTCAATCAATACAACAGCTTTTTATTTAGAACATACATTTTCTTTGTCTTAGAAAATTCTTGTCTTTCATTTGTAACATTGAGGTTTTAACTGACTAATGTGTGATACCTATAAATATGGATGGGATCGTTGTTGATTTGGTAATTATGGTGGACATAAACGGTGACTAGTGCCGCCCCTCTTTACCGGGTCCTTTGTTTGCATATCTGTCAAAAACTGAGAGTATCCATAACAAACTTACAACCATACCGATTATTAATAATTTAAAATGTGCCTATAATCATTTCTGTTAACTCTAATAGAGTTAATTTTTCACTCTATTAAAAGTATTTTTGATCGATAATAAAATGATGCTATAAGATAAGGTATAATTTATAATGTGGGAGTCGGTACCGGGGCTGGATATATTTCTAATGACCTGGGGTCGGCCTGTCATAAAGTCGAAACATGGACACAGTTTATGGGGTACTATATTTAACAGATAGCTAAATAATCGACGACCAGGGGTTCAATTTCCGTCCGGCTTGAAAATATTTATATCTTCACTTCTCTTGGAAGTGGCCTCATTTCTACCTACATCCCTCTTACTATATGCTAATATAGGTTCATATTTTTTAAATATGGCCTTTCCTTGACATTTTAGGATGTTTTAAAACATTCGCTGAAGCACTGATGTTTCATTGGTATTATTGATAGTTGTAACTGAAACAACAATATCACTTTTTTACCTCCTTTAATTGCTCAACACTCACAGATGTTGATTTATGACATACGTATACTGTTGTGGCCACCTATTGATCACTAATAATTATAAGTCACCCTCTTCTCGTCTCAGATCTTGTATCTATATCATCAAATAATATCATAAAATATGTATCTATTTTTCATTATGTTAGTAAAGATTATGACGTCAGTGAGAGTAGGGGGAGGAGTCAGTAGAGTGGGGCCCATTCCCACTTCCTCTCTAGCCACCTGGTGGGGGCCCTCCCCTCCAGGGCGAGCCGGCTATATAAACCCGAGCCCCTGAGTCAGACTGCAGACAGAAACCAGCCGGGACCTTGAACACTTCTCTCTCTCTCTGCACTGGCGCCTGCTGCTCTACTCAAAACCATGTACTTCTCATTCAACTACTTCTGCATCTCTCTTTCCTAACCTCGCTATGTTTTAGTCCGGCGTTGTCAGACCCCACACCTTCCTAGTGGGAATCTCTGCCTTCGTCTCGCTAAAACTAGCACCTCCTTGGGAGAGGCCTCTCCCTCGGGGACGAGGGTTGCCGTGGCCCTGCGAATTTCCCTAGCAGTGTCTCCCATGGCAATCCAGTCTGTCTCTCTCCGGTTCACACTCGCCTTTGGGATCCGGACGGTTTTCGCCTACCCTTAGATACTGAGTGTGAATTCTTGGTCATTCCAAGACCGTATAAACTACCTATAAACCTACCCTGTACCTCTTTCCTGAACATAGTGAACTGTCGGGGCACACTCACCTTCTAAAAGATCTTATGGAGTCAGATCAAAGCAAATTAAAGCTGCCCACCGACTAGGTCGGCAGCCAGAATGAAAGACCATAGGTCCACCCGCTCTATCTCTTTCTGGGCACCCGCCGGACGGGGGCTAAGAGGTTGTAGCGTCCCCCTAACCCGCGGCGGGCGTCTCCTCCACACTTTGGGAATACTCAGGTATAAACCCGAGCCCGACATATACATATGTAAGTTGGTTTTTATAATTGATTTTATTAATCTGTAAAGATTTAAAAATAGCATTAGAATTATAAGCATCAAACTATTTAACAATATATGACATACCTATAAAGATTAATTAAATTACACGTTATTTATCAGGTATTCTAGTGGATAGCCTCTACACAAACAATAAACATAAGTCTTATCTAGAAAGTAACCTTCACACACCAAGCACCACTAAGTAACCTTCTCACATCAAACACAGCTAGCTACATCTCAGCTGGACTTTACACATATTATTAGTTAATGTACTGTTCAAATTCTAAAATGGCTATTATTAATAGCAATATTATTGCATCCAGTTATGTTAGATGATAAGAACAGATTAAATGCAACACTCATTTTCTTTTTATTAGATTCTACAATAGATGGATACTTTAAAATATTCTTATACATTAACTTTAGTGCTAAAAGAAACAGAAAAAAACCTCTATCATAATGATAATATGCAGTAAAAGCCTATTTTGTTTGGTTTGTTCTGTAACAGCAGCATCTATAGGATGGACTAACTTGTAATAAACTTTACCATAAGGCAAGATATATTTAGAAGAATGTATATTTTGTCCTTTCGAAACATATCGTTTTATTGTCTCTTTTTTGTGGTGTCCTAATTCGTTTATTTGAGGGTTTGCTGTCTTGGGATATTTTTAAATACATAAAAGAGATAAATGTTTAATATACGTATCTATTGTATGCGCTATTTGAAATTATTCGTGATATTTGAAATTATTCATGACCTTCTGTTTATAAACAGGAAATTTATTTTTAGTATTCTTACTTGATTTATTGTTATTGGTTCCTTCATTTTCATGGAAAAATAATTAATAACGTTTTCCCTACTACATATCTTGTAAATCTTTCATTCTGAGATCTCCACATCATCTAAGTAACGAGATGACATGCCCCATCGTTTCCTGGAGGTTGTAGCCAAAGCCATAGCTGCCCGTGACTAAGCTCATTGCCGGACTAAGAAAATTAATTTAATACCCCCTACTTCTCCTCCGAGCTTCCTTGAGTACTGCAGGGGTTGGCCGGACTCCAGGCTGGAGAGTAGAGGAAGGGACGTCTAAATCTTAGTTGGTCCAAAGTAGTTCCAGTTATTTATTAGGTGAAAAACAGGGCCGGCCAATTAGCATTGGAGCCAGCAGATCGATCTCGGCCTCCCCGCTACCTCTTCCTCCGCTGAGTGTCGGCTGTAAGAGCCGGCTTAGGGCTTACAGCTGAAGAAGCCACTCTACAAATCGGTTAGAAAAACAGACTGGGATATATGTTCTGCTATCCTTGACTCAACTGTGCAATTTTTTCTTGATAACAGAGAAGATTACCATCAAATAGGCATGCAATATAAAAACAAATTTGAGTAGCGAAATGAAATTAAATGTATTCTCATTTTGCTGTGAGAACTCTAATTATAATGAATATATACCAGATGGTGCAAGGATAGGAAGCGTCATATTTATTATAAATAGTTTTTCATATGCGCTGCTCAATACTGGGAGAACTATTGTTAAATTAATTATGGATTAAATTGTTCCATTTGTTTGTGCCTAGAGTGATACGCACAATTCTATTTAGGATAACCTTAGTTATGTACTACTAACTCAAGTACTTGATTTCACAAACCTCGAATTCATTCCCATTCTAGCTGTGCAACCTCTCCTCAAGAGAAGAGGTATGGGCCCTTCAGTACTGCGATAATCCACGTTCAGGGGCATGAGTAAATCATAAACAAATTGTCAGCCCTAAGAAGAAAAAGAGTGCAAAACATAATGCAAGAGACAATTTTATTTTGGTTTGTTTTTTACCCCTTTTATTAATTGTTTTTACTTTTCTATCTTTATGTATCATATCAACTTCTATCTTTACCAATGAGAATAATAGATAATAATAGAATAAAGGAGAATGTGAGCCATCTCTCATAACAATATATTAAACAAATGATAGAATGGAATAGTTAACGGATTCTTCCTCTTCCATACTTCAACTCCACGAACTGTATAGTTGTACATCCAGTTCTCTTTGTGGTCATAAATATATATCATTGCTCTTTAACCTATTCCATTTGCATTTGAACAAGATTTCTGACATTTAATCATTTAGATGACAATTACAAATAAGCACAAGGGAGGGGCACATTTGAAAGACTAGTTCAGGATCAAGTGTCACTGGATACTTGCCTCAAGTTGAGGTTACAAAAACTCAGGGGAGCAACAGATACTAAGGACTTGTTTGGAGAAACTGCCCGTTGTCTAAACCCCTCCTGTTATGTTTTATTAGAACACGAGGCCAATGCTCCTTTAATAATTGTAAAGTAGCGATGGCAAAACATTAAACAATTAATCTTCAAACTACTTGTTTGGTACTCGGCAACTTTAATTCATTTAAATTGGCTGAAGTTGTATTGCAAAGTCGACTTTGTTATCCTATTATAACTTCTGGTCAAGAAACACCACATTTTTCTAGTCTACTGAAAATCAGGCACTCCTTGGACTGAATGACACAAGTCCGCGATAGTTTAAGATCATAAATACACTTCATGATATCATCTGCCCCTATTTTTGGTGATATCTGTGGCAAAACTCGTAAAACAGAGTTGTTAAAATAGTAGGCACTGATCTATTGAAATCTGAAATAAGTACCTGTAGTATAGGCCACAGTAAAACACATTGATCCCAAGGTGCAGCCGCATTAATGCCACTATACAATCGACAAAATATATATATATAAAATATCTGAAAATATTTGTTACTTTAGTACCATTAAAGCTAGTCGAAATCGATGGTATTTGGCATTGCATGACATAATTATTTAGGTGACCATTTAGTTTCCACAAAGGACAAGGAGTTTTAAAGTGAAATGGAACATATTAAGTCAATCGATTTTGACTAAACGACTTTACTGTTTTATATTCCTTAGATTTTTTTCTTAAATTATTATAGTGTAATAATTTCTCCATTAGAAGTAAATATGGCTAAATTAAGAGTTACAAACTTTTGAATGAAAATATAATATATTCTATTCGCTTCCATATAATTAAAAAAAAAAATTATATATTAAAAGATAATATAAATAGGTTAAAAGAAATTAAAAAAAAAGTTATTATTTCCGTTGGATTTCGTTCCTGTTTTTAATATCTCATTATTTGATAAGAGGTGTAGAATAGAAGCCCACTCATAAAATTTAATATCAGACAAAGCAGTAATAAAATCCGTTAAAGTATTATATGATGTTTATGTATAGAGCAGACAAAACAGGATATCTTAGGATCACAGGACATGACCCTGGACCCTGATTTGGAAAAGGATGGTGTCGGGTGCCTAGTTACCCTAGCCCTAGTGACGAAGTGAGGGTTGATTAGGCTATGACCTGGACAATTGCTTCATGACGGGTTTTGCTACCGTACTATCTGACTCAATATTGGGGAGGTATGTGCCCCGACAATGCACCATGTTCAGGAGAAGAGGTATAGGGTAGTTATTGTATGTAGTTTATGTGGTCTTAGAATGTCCACGAATTTACACTCCGTATCTGAGGGTAGGTGAAAACCGTCCGGATCCCAAAGGCAAGTGTGAACCGGAGAGAGGCAGTCTGGATCACTGGGGGAGAGACTACTAGGTAAAGTTCGTAGGGCCACAGGTGACCCTTGTCCGCGAGGGAGAGGTCTCTCCCAAGGAGGTGCTAGTTTTAGTGAGACGAAGGTAGATAATCCTACTAGGAAAGTGTGGGGTCTGACGAGGACGGACTGAAACATAGCGAGGTTAGGAAAGAGAAATCCAGAGGTTTTCATAAATGAGAAGGCCAAATCTTGAAACATCAGTGCAGCTGCAGGTACCAGTCAGAGAGCCGTTGTTAGAATGAATTACAGGCCAAAACGAGGCACTATATATAGCCCCCAGTAACCAATGATCTGGGGTTTTATTCTCACCAACCACACCGCAGGGTTGCGGTGACGCTTGCTTGTTCTAGGCTGAAACCCACCCAGCCTCCTAGCCCGCTACCTGACTCTTCCTTCAAGGGCCTCTGACTAGTTTTTTGCAGCTGAGTCTTTTATTGATTACAATATTTACACTGGTATTAGTTATGGTTTGGTAATGCTATTTACATTTGTTTAATTTAATTTAGATAATTGGTTGTATTATGAACCAATTTACAATATATATACAATAGAGAATATGGTGATTTATCTTAAGTAGTTAGCGGTCGCTACACAAGGCTACTTGTATAATGGCAACCATTTGGTGTTGTTAAAAATAGAGCTGTTATCAGAAATGAACTAGTAATTTATGGTTGGTCAATGGATATGTGTGTGTACAGCCTGTACCAATAAGCAGAGCCGGATATGCAAGAATACGCGATTAGCGTCTCCATGCGACCACATGCATCGACAAACTAAGATGCCTGTTGGAAGGCCCAGTGAATTCAGTGTGTGGTTGGGCACTGATAGTTTACAGACTGTTTTCGAGTGAGCCCGCTTTCTTGCTATCTTACACTACTGTTTATAGTTCATTAAAATAGTTATAGCAAAATGAGTCCTATTTCTTCTGGCTAAAGATCCTCAAGATATAAAAAAACCTGTCAAAAATTAGTCAATCACTTATTATTTAAAAAATAAATATTTTGCTATAATATTCAGTGTCATATCATAATAAAAATCTTCATTAATACTGAGTAATATTATCATGGACTTTATCATAATAATTATAACGTAGCTTTTCATAGGGTGATGCCTTCTCTTTTAATTTTTCTCATTAACGTCTACAAAGTCCACAAATACTACATGGTATTAATTAGCAGGATGAGATTAAAATTTCATAAACTGCTTTGATTTGTTGAGAAAATTCATGTTTTTCAATTAGGAAGTTATTCTCATTTCAACCAACTTAAACGTATTCAGTCATGATCGACAAGAAAAATTACTTGTAGCGAAATGAGTCCTATTTCTTCAGATTCGCTGTCGTAAATTATTTTATATATTAAAACGATCACGTTGAAACTTTAAAAGAGCAATGCTTAAAACCATCGGTTAGTTAAACAAATACATTAGTCACGAGTCAGTATTATGTTATATAAGGTTTAGTTATAATTTTTATTGGTACGTTCAGTCATGAACTGATCAACAGCTATTCTAGACTAATTTCAGTTTTTTCATTTCTGCTCTAAGAGATTAATTTTTACTGCTTGTTTGCCATCTGATAGTTACTGCTGATAGTTGTTGCGCAAATGAGTGTAAATCATCACTCAAGCTATGTTCTGAACAAAGCTGAGAACAGCTGTTAATAACAATATAAATGCATGTCGCGTTAAGTTCCCCAAGAGCTTCCTGCGAGATCGAACGCGATAAACCTTCTTTCTCAGGCTCATCATAATTCTTAGAGACCTCTTATCCCAGTAGTGACTTTACGTGTTACAGTCAGAGTAATTATGACTATTTTATGCTATAAACAATAATTTTCAACCGAGGAAATCATCAACTTTCATTTATTCTTTATGCCACGTCCATTGTATTTGTTTCAGTTCATGCTTATCATCGTAATATTTACAATATTATAAATATCGGAGGAACTGAACACTGCGGCTAAAGTGAATAGCTATGATTAAAGGGAAAAAATTGGTTACTCCTGGTCATAACTCAGTCAGGTTGAATTAAATATAGAATACGTAATTCGGATGGGCACCACATTTCCTGTTCAGTGACAGATTATTCCCTATTTTATTATTCAACTGAGGCAGAACCGACAGAAGATTTTATCGGTTGGTTAGTCCTATTTATGGGTATTCGTCCATCGCTTGGAATAGATCATGTGGACACTAGCATGTTATAACTAGAATGCGTTTATAGTTTTAGCGTCAAATATTTGACTGAGTCATTATTACTCAGAGATCAATAGTCTTGGCAATATGTATTTTTTTTTTATTAACAACAATTTTTATTAAGATAAAATTACAATCTGCCTTAATAGGCAATAAGTAATAGAGATAAATGTTCTCATTCATACCATATTTACAATTCATCATTCACTCGCTCATTCATACAATATTTACAAACGGCCCAGAGGCCCCCCAAGTTGTCACCTCCCTCGCGTGCGAAGGGGAATCAAGTGGAGTCTTAGGAAGTCCCCCACGCTCCTACGTCAGCCGCGTCACTGGATAAGAGCCAGCAGAGGCCACAGCTGCTCAGGACATGATTAGAGAAACTGGCCATCGCCAGGACTCCTACTATCACTTAATTATAGCAGGAGACGAAACCACTGCCGTTTTAGTCTCCGAGGAGGACTGTGCTAGGGAATTAGGGTGGTTGAATAGGTTACTATGGAATTTTATGAACTTGGAAGGTATGAGTTCAAGAATGTAGGGTATGTCCAGATCATTATGAAGGGTTTTGTTTGGTTGTTTACGTTTATGACTGACAGCTGGTGACCCTTAGTTGGCTTCCGTCTTTTATTGCTTAACACATTTACAATGATTTATATTTGTTTATAATACATTTAGTTCATGTTAATTTACTTTTGCTTACAATATATGTGCAATAGAGTATAGGGTGATTTATCTTATGTAGTTAGTGGTCGCTACACAATCTCCCCCAAATTACCCTATACTTGGTAAAGTTTGACAGTTTTTTTTTATATTGAATTATATTGCATAATAAAAAATGTACATGATATAAACATATTTCTATCAATCTTTCTTAAATGCTCACTATTTACACTTTTATGTACATTGGAAATAATTTGTCGAACAATTAACACAAATAAATAATTAAATAACTCTTTCACTAAAAATATTTTTATCTTTCACATGAATGACAATAAAAGAATCAACATCTTACACGATAATGGAACAAGTTAGCTAATTCACATGTAACAACTACAAACAGCCAACAGTATGTAGATATACATATTTACATACACGTTCGACTAACATTATATTACAATTGTTGTAGTCTATTGATCACTGTTAACATTTATGCAAGAAAAAACAAAAAACATATAGTATAAAATGACTTACAGTAACGAGTGGGAACTTTAGGTCATAATATAATATATAAAAATATTATAGCGTATATTTCGAAACAAACGTAAAAAAATTAATTTATATTTTATCAGTCATGTTTATTTTATATTTACCGTCGCACTACCGAACTTCTCGTGCAGAGGTATGTTGGTGGAGTGTTTCCTAATGCCCTCTGGTGCACCCGGTGTAGGTATACTTTCGGTGGTGTCTAGCAAATAAGCTGGCTTGACACGGTCTAGGGAAAAGCGAGTCTCCTTATTATCTGCCATTATGACTGCGGTTTTATTATTCCTGCTGACTACTAGGTGCGGACCAGCATAAGCCGGTGTTCTTGTCGAACGAAGATGAACGTTTTCTTCGTGTCTTCCCGGTGTTGTGTGATGTTGCGTCGAACGTCAAGATCTACTCGTGTTGGTGTGAAGTATTCTCCGGGAAGGCGTAAGGGTTTTTTGTATGTTTGTTCAGTGACACTGCACCCCAGGTCCTCTTTGATCACACTTTGTAGGCCGAGCAGGACTGCTGGCAGGCTTCGCGTCCACTGACGGTGTTGTGAATGGGCGGTTAGTGCGGCTTTAAGCGAGCGGTGCCATCGTTCAATTCGGCCGTTTGACTGTGGTAGGTAGGCGGTGGTCCGAATTCTCTCAATACCCAGGAGGCGAGTCAGTCTCGTGAACAGGTCTGAGTCAAACTGGCGGCCTTGGTCGGTCGTTATTCGTATGGGTGTGCCGAACCTGGTGACCCAGCCACTAAAGAAGTCGTCGGCTACGGCGGTAGCTTCCATGTTGCCAAGTGGAATTGCCTCAGGCCATCCCGTGGCTCGGTCAATCATGGTGAGGATGTATCGCTTGCCTTCTGAAGTTGGCAGTGGTCCTACGAGGTCGATATGCACGTGCTCGAACCTCCCCGCGTCCGCGAATTGCCCTGGCGGGGTTAAGGTGTGGGGGTGAGTTTTTGAGGTCTGGCATGCTACACAACATCGTGCCCATCGAGCCACGTCGGCGTTCATACCCGGCCAAAAAAAACTTTGGCTCATCATTTTTCGACTTGCACCTTACTCCTTGGTGACTAAGGTTGTGCAGCTGGTCGAAGGTGGATCGTCGAAAGCCCGAAGCTAAGTACGGCCTTGGCTCTCCAAGTGAGGCCTCACAAATGAGAGAAATGTCACTGCCGGGGATGTTAACGGGCTCTAACCTGCATGTGACGTTCTGTTTCCTGAAAACTGTCAATTTCTGATCTTCTACTTGAGCAGTGTGTAACTTTTGAAAATTTTCTGGAACACAGACGGCTTCTATGCGCGAGAGGGCATCCGTCACGACGTTGTCCTCACCCTTACAATAGCGTATCTCTGTCGTGAATTGGGCTATGTAATTTAGGTATTGCATACGTAGGAAGTGTCACTTTGCTGGGCCATGGTGTGTGTGAGTGGCTTGTGGTCTGTGTAAATGATTACTTCCCGCGCTTCAAGAAGCTGTCGGAAATATTTGACTGCTTCGTAGATAGCTAATAACTCTCTATCTATAGAAGGTGCTGTATTTCGACTGAGCAGTGTTGAAAGTGCGGCTGAAGAAGCCGATGGGCCGGAGCGCACCACCCTCCATCTGTCGTAGTGCTGCACCCAAGCTGTGTCACTAACGCTAGGGCTAGGATGAACTGCCCGTCTGTTGATGGATGATCGAGATGGGCGGCGTTTGCCAGAGTCCTGCGGGTTTCCTCGAAGGCGCTAGCAGCTTCTTCGGTCCAGTTGATGATGGTACGGTCATGTTTCTTGGCCCCTTGTAGGTAGGCGTTAAGTACCCTCTGGTGTTCCGCTGCGTTAGGTAAGCACCGGTGATAAAAATTGACCATTCCGAGAAAACGTCTGAGGTCTCGTATCGTAGTAGGTCGGGGGTAATCTAAGATTACCTGTACTTTAGCTGGCGATGGAACGATGCCCTGGAGTGAGACATAGTACCCTAGGAATCCGACCTCGGGCTGTCCTAGCACGCATTTCGCGATGTTAAGGGTTAGCCAATGAGCAGCCAGCCGACCGAAGACTGTTTCCAGGTGACGGTGGTGTTCCTCTTTGCTGACCGAAGTGATCAGTATGTCATCGATGTATACGAACACCAATTGTAGATCTCTAAAAATGTTGTCCATATACCTCTGGAACGACTGCGCGGCGTTGCAAAGGCCGAACGTCATCCCGAGAAATTCAAACAGTCTAAAGGGGGCGATAATAACTGTTTTGAGAATGTCCTGAGGGTTTACTGGAATGTGATGGTACGCTCTTTTGATATCAAGTGTTGAAAATATGGTAGTGCCAAACAACTGGTTGTTGAAGTCTGAAATGTTGGGCACGCCATAACGGTCTGGGATGGTTTTGTTGTTCAGTTGTCGGTAGTCTCCACAGGGGCGTATTGTCCCGTCCTTCTTCGTAACAATGTGAAGAGGACTTGCCCACGGGCTGTTGGAGGGCCGACAAATTCCTTCGTCCATCATACGCCGGAATTCTTCCTTGGTGGCTTGATATTTGGCTGGCACTAATCCACGAGCCTTGCTGCATACGGTTGGTCCACGAGTGTCTATGTAGTGCTCTACCTTTGTCGGCGGAATTGAGCCCATAGGTTGTTGTGGTCGTGTGAGCTGAGGGTAGCACCGTATGAGGCCGGCGTATTTGTTGTCGGGTGGTATGCCTGATATCACGGAGAGCGTAGTGACGTGTGTTCTTCCCGTGGTACGACGACCAGTAATGCCATCGATCAGATGGCGGTGCTGAAGATCTACTAGTAGGTGATAATGAGCCAGGAAGTCGGCACCTAGGATTGGCTGCTGAACTTCTGCTATTATGAAGTTCCATTTAAAGATCCACTGCATGCCTAGGTCGAGGTTCCTGTTGACTTCTCCATACGTTGGAATGGAGCTGCCATTAGCGGTGTAGAGTTGGTAGTCGGAGGATATAGCTTTTTTTACATTAGGTGGGGGAAGTACGGAGATAGCTGCTCGCGTATCTACCAGATAATGCTGCCGATTGCGGAAGTCTGTCACAAATAGGCGGCGAAAGGTTAGGCCTGCCATGGGTACCGCTCTGACCATGACGGCATTTAGTTTCCTAACAGTGTGGTAGCGTCATCCACCCACCTACAGGGCCTGCGACATCGATATGCATCCTTACCGAATCTGTCGTGGTAGAAGCATAAGCCCTTATTATTAGAGTCGGAAGTTGGTTTTGGTCGCTGGTATCGCCGGGCGGACACGTATTCTTCTCGTCTGCTCATTGAATTGGCCAGCACGGTTACTTGTTGGGTGTGCTGTGCGATGGTTGTCGGGCAGTCACAGCTGGAGCGTGGCAGGCTGGCATTGGGAGTCGATGCGGGCTGGATGGTATGTATTGCGGTAGATGAACTTAAGTCCATTATTTTGTCTGCTATAAACGTCAGTTTCAACAATTTCGCCTCGTAGTGCGATGCCAGTATGTTGCTGACCCTGTCTGGCAAAGGCGAATAGCCAGAGTGTGCGAATGACGTCCTCAGAGGTCGTGGGTCCTGCCAGTGACTGCATTTGACGCAGGAGATGTGGCGGTTTCTGGTCTCCGAGGTGTGCCTCTTCCAATAACCGGATCAGTCATCTGTCGTGGCTATGGCTGTACGTTTCGATAAGACGAGCTAAGAAGACGAGAGATAAGAAGAGAGAAGATTTAAAGAAATCTTCGTAGGGACTATCACCTGCCAAAAACTAGTGATTTATACGATCAAATCGCAAACCTTTTTTTCTTGGGAATTTGGGAGGCTTTATTGTTGAGGCATCGTGGCATTTTTTATATTTGTTATAAAAAAAATGAAATGGTTGACTATTCCCCGAGAGTGTGAGAGATGTGAGAGCCAGAAAGAGAGAGAGAGAGAGAGAGAGAGAGAGAGAGAGAGAGAGAAAGAGAAAAAGAGTGATAGTGACGTATAAAACAATCAGTCTAGATATTGATATTGGCTCAGCGCCATCAAGTGACTGTCGATGACAAAGAGAGTTTGCCGGCCACTTTTTCAAAAGCAATATTACCAGCTCACTATATGGCGTGCTCCTCCAACTCCATGTCAATATTGGTTCTTGAAGGGCAAACGTTGTTTTAATATAAACCTATCTCGATTGGTACCTGTAAGTCGCTTTATCAGTTTGGGCAAACAATATCATGGTGTAAAAATCTAAACACTACCACATCATCACTAATATCTCCATTAAAAACACATATAACATAATAAAATAACATGTAAGCTGCAAATAATGAAATCTCAATAATCAAGTTTACTAATAGTTATAGATATAAATCTCAAAAATTGAAGCGTGTATCGTGTCTCAAACCAGTTATGCTTCTGTAAAATTAGCATCCTAACATAATGCGTTCATTAACAAAAAAAAGTTGTGACTTAAAACGTTAAGATCATGGTATATCTAATCTGAGAGCTAGTTTTAATTTCAGTGCCAGGAAACATTGAAAATTGGAAGGAAAATGGAAAGGTGGTTGATGTAAAAGTATATTAGTGGATACCAAAAATACTAAGGGAAGATGCATAGAACTTACAGTACCTAATAAATTTTTATTCACCGAATCGTTTTTTAAAACGATCCTTTTCCAGTATGTAACCGAAAAAATAGCTGGATCCAACACCAAATCTATGTCAGGCAAAAACCACACTATTTGAACTATTTACTATGAAAAATGAAAACAGTAGAATCATGAAATAGATCTGGAAGCTTCAAGAATTTGAATATGAAATTAAACACATTTCGGGAAAAACAAATCAAGAAGCCTGCTTATCAAGACGAAATGAAATAAATGCCTTGGAAGACATAGAAGTAAATTTACACATACCAGAAGACAATACGTCAGAATACATGGCCCTTATAGACAATTATTAGAATTAAATAATGACGAAACTTCATATAATGACGAAATTTTAGAAACAATAGAGGATTTACCAATACTGACCAACGAAGATTTAGAAAGTCTAATAACTCAACACTCACAAGACATTAACAACGGACAAGTATGGCTAGTAGAAAAAGATAAATGTTTAAATGTGGAAAAAAATCAAATAATAGCTAAACGCGGAGCAAATAAAGTAACTTATGAGAAAATATTTGAAAAACATAGGTACACTATTTTCATAAATAATATTGAATTAATAAATGAACTATTATTAGAATTCTGAGATCCTAATAAAACATATGGAATTTATTGCCAAACAAATTTTGAAACTTTAAATGAAATTTACGAGGACTATTACAAACAAATACAAAAACTAATTAAAAAAAGACTATAGAACAATAAGACTTAAAAGATACTGTTTATTATATTATTACTATTATTATACATTACAGAATTAAGTGACCAACAACAGGCAATGCTGGACTATCATTACGGTAAAGCATGTCATTGCGTAATTGTAGAATCATACGATAAACTAAAACGAAAAATTTACTTTCCTAACATGAAAGATAAAATAACCGAATTAATAAATAAATGTGAAACCTGCAAAGTAACTAAATATAACAGGAAACCAATAAAAAGCAAATTTGTAACAACTCCTACACCTGACAAACCATTTCAAGAAATCATGATTGACTTAATATTTTATGACAAAAAAATCATATTTACATCCATTGACACATTTTCCAAAAGACTAAACACACAAATATTAAATAACAAAAATGCCCTAACTATTTGCCAAGTTTTAGAAGAATACATAAGTTTATATCCAGTTCCAGAAATAATTATATCTGATCATGGAAAATAATTTAACAACATATTAATACAACAATTTTGCAAAGCAACTAATATCGAAATACATTACACCAGCAAAAACTATTCAAATTCCTTAGGTATACTAAATAAATGTCATGCCACTTTTAATAAAATTATGAGAATAAATATCAATCAAAATAAAAACATTTAATTTGAAAGAATTGTACAAACAAGTACGATAGCATATAATAATACTCTTAATCAAAATTTAAAATTAACTCCAAATGAAATCACATTTGAAAAAATGAAAGATACTTATAAAACTAATGACATACAAGAAACGCAGGTTAATAATTATTTTCAACAATGAAAAGATTTTCATAACACAACTAAACAAAAAATAGAATTGATCAAAGAAATTCGAAACGAAAAACTCAATCAAAATCGTGAGGAACCTCCTGAGCTTAACTCAGAAGAATTTGTTAAAACACCTAGGATCAAACCGAAAAAGAATTTACTATACAATAATCTAGCATCAGTGTACTGCCCTCCCAATAAATCCATTTCCGATTCCCAATTCATCTCCTTTCTAGACTCCATAGGACATTGTTTCCTTGTGGGTGGGGACTTTAATGCAAAGCACCAACACTGGGGGTCAAGATCCACGAATACACGCGGACGTGCTTTGCTGTCTGCACTCACACGGAAACATTGCTCCACGATCTCACCTGACACAGCCACCTATTGGCCATCAGATCCCAACCGAAATCCAGATCTCCTAGACTTCTTCTTCTACAATAGTTTAGGAACACTAAACTATTCACTCAAGCGCCTCGATGACCTCTCCTCCGATCATAGCCCTTTATTATTAACCATTTCCCTAAAACCAATTCACAAACTATCTCCTCCTTCATTTATTAGGGGCCCAGTCGATTGGGACCACTTCCGTCAGCTTCTTACAGAGTCCGTAAACCTCAAATTATACCTGAAAACATCCCAAGACCTAGACGATGCAGTGCATTCTTTCACTACTCTGGTCCAGAGGTCGGCTTGGGAGGCATCGTCACCCCATCGTCACCCAAAAATTCATAATCATAATAGTTTACCTCAGCATCTCAAAGATCTAATCCTATCCAAACGCCGCTCCAGAACAGTGTGGCAAAGATCCCGGCATCCTGCCGATCGCCGCTCGTACAATCAGTACTGCCGATTGGTAAAGCGGCGATTGGCATCCTTCCGTTCCGATTCTTTCAATTCCTACCTCTCCTCTCTGTCTACCAGGGATAACTCCTTGTGGAATGTAACCAAAAAAATCCTAAAGTATCAACCTGTTTCACATCCGCTCCGTCGTGATGATGGGTCCTGGGCGGCTTCGGATGGGGATAGGTCGGAGGAATTTGCTCTGCATCTTACCCATACTTTCACACCTAACCTTTCTCATCAAAGCCATACTCACAGCACAACTGTGGAAGATTTCCTCACTTCACCTATTCCTCTCTCTCTTCCACCAAAAGCCGTTAATCCCTCTGAGGTCAAATACCTTTTGAAAAACCTACCTTACCGAAAATCCCCTGGATATGATCTCCTTACTCCTCAAATTCTCAAACAACTTCCTCCTAAAGCCATAATCTTCCTAACCTATATATATAATTGCATTATCCGAACTACGCACTTCCCACTCATCTGGAAACATTCCATTATTGTCCTATTCGCCAAACCCGGTAAACCACCCAATGACGCCTCATCTTACCGTCCAATAAGCCTACTCCCTATCCTCTCAAAAATATTTGAGAAACTTCTACTAAAACGTCTACTTCCAATTATTGAATCCAAAAACCTTTCTCCTACACACCAATTTGGTTTCCGCCAACGGCATTCCACTGCTCAACAAGGCCTTCGCGTTGTTGATCACATCTCCTCAGCCCTTGAAACCAAACAGTATTGCACTGCTGCCTTTCTTGATATAGCTCAAGCTTTTGACAGGGTTTGGCACGCAGGTTTACTCTACAAGCTCAAAAGATATTTACCACAGACCCTTTTCCTAATCCTACAGTCTTACCTTTCAAACCGCTTCTTCCAAGTCCGCTGTGGTTTAGAATATTCAAACTACTATCCTATAAATGCAGGAGTTCCACAGGGCAGTGTCCTGGGCCCCATCCTCTACAACCTATACACCGCTGATGTCCCCTCTACTCCCAATACCTTCTTGGCCACATTTGCAGATGACACTGCAGTCTTGTCATCTAACCCAGACCCCGACATAGCATCCCATAACCTTCAAAAACACCTTGACGAGATCGATTATTGGTGCAACCAATGGCGGATCAAAGTTAATGAAGCAAAATGTTCCCACATTACCTTCACCCTTTGTCGCAAGTCTTGTCCACTAGTTTATTTTAATTCTATTCCTCTCCCTGTATCCGAGACAGTACGGTATTTAGGCTTCCATCTCGATAAACGACTGACCTGGAACCCACATACGAGACTAAAAAGACAAGAACTAAACAGACGCTTTGGACAACTATACAGACTACTTCAAAGGACATCCCATCTCTCAATAGAAAATAAACTACTAATCTACAAAGTTACACTTAAACCAATCTGGACATACGGAATAGAGCTATGGGGGACAGCAAAAAAGTCGAACATCAAGCGTATCCAATCCTTTCAATCAAAAGTCCTGAGAACAATAGTAAATGCCCCTTATTATGTCAGCAACAAAACCCTTCATAACGACCTTAATATACCCTACATTCTAGAACTCATCCCTTCCAAGTTTACGAAATTCCATAGTAGCCTTTCCAACCACCCTAATCCTGTAGCACAGTCACTGCACTGCGTCACTCATCCCTATAATCCTCCTCGGAGACTGAAACGGCAGTGGCCTCGTGACCTGCTATAATCAAGTGACAGTGGGAGTCCTGGCAATGGCCAGTTTCTCCAATCATGTCCTGAATGAATGAGCGAGTGAATGATGAAATGTAAATATGGTATGAATGATCGTATATCTTAATTACTTATTGCCTAGCAAGGCAGATTGTAATTTTAGCACAATAAAGGAATTATATACTACTATACAATAAAATAAAAATAGGCATCACGCACATAAACAACATTAAAAGACCTAATAAGAAAAAAATATTTTATTACAGAAAATGACAATGACACTGACACTCATATTGATCCAGGTCCTAGCACTAGCAAACAAACAAACTAATTTTAATGAACTAAAAATATTTTTAATACGAACAAACAAATAATTGATAAATTTAATAATGACATAGGACGAATCAATACAAACTTTAGAGATACCTAATCTAACATGAGAACAGTAAACATAAAAGAAAAAGCCTATTCGTTTCTTACTCATACGCAGCTATTAGGAAAAAAGATTTCTGAACTCATTTTAAGTATGGAATTTTGCAAGATTGGAATAATACATTCTAAATTATTAAATGATGTCCTTAAAGGAATATCAAACAATGTAACGTTAATCTCTAATGACAATACTATTATCTGGGAAAATACAAAAATTTATTGTTCATACCAAAACACTTCATTTCATGTAATTGTAAAGCTTCCTATTCACGAACAATCCTATACAGGATACCTCACTGTACCCACACCTATTATTGTTAATAAAACTTATAAGGAAATAAACATTGTAAATAAATTAATTATTAAGAAAGATAATAATTATTATACAGGGAATTGTATCCTTGATTACTATTACTATTGTAAAAATTTAGAAATTATTAACAAAAATTGTATAAATAATATTATTATAAATTCAACTATGCTAGGATGTACTCATAAAGAAATTTCAACTAACATTAGATTTGACGATTATTTAAAAGTTTATATTATTTTTAATCAAACTAAACTAACCAATTGTAATAACGAAAGTATATTTCTACCCAACATAGCATTAGTTAATACTACTAAAACAGATTGTATTCTAAACAAGACAAACACCCATAATTATAATTTAGTATTTTTACCAATGTATAAATTCATGAATATGACCCAACTAACGAATATTGAAACTATTAACCAAATTGTACCCCAATTTATTGAAATAGAAGATAGCTTTGATTTTCCTTTTATTAATGGAGGTATTATAATTAATTTAGCCATAATAAGTTGTACTGTAGGAATTATTATCTATTATAAATGTAAAAGTAAGAAATTCCAGGAACCTATTCCTACAACACCCCCTTTTATATTATTATTATCCATGGCTAATCCTTACAAAATCTCTACTCCTAGCGATCCCATTCCAGGAGTAATGTCAAATTTTCCCTAGGGAGGAGTTAAATGCTGACACAGTTCGCTATCAGCTCACTATCGCATTGCTGACCACCGTCCTTTCCTATCCTATATATGAGCTCCTCGCTTAGTGATAAGCAATCCTCTTCTGTGATTCCATTCAGTACATTCATTTAGCAGCTTAGCCATTTCAACTTAGTGTAGTCTAAATCAATAAAGTTCTTTTTAAAAAGTTCTACTGCTTTATAGTTGCCTTAATTATAAAGCTAATACATCAGCAGTAAGGCATACTGCATTCATTTAAAACGACGCAAAATACAATGAAACAAAACTATATAATGTCACATCAGTAATTAAACACAATTCATTTCTAACTTACACAAATCTAGGTGTACAATACTAGTTCGTACAAAATAAAGAGCGATTAGGAGAGAGCATTGCAGTAGAGAACATATCTCTCAAAGTACCTACTAATTCAATACTTTAAATACATTCATTACAAGAACAAGCAAAAACTCTCCACCCCGTGCATGAGATCCCATGATCAATGCAGATATCTGAACAATTATAAGGAAGGTGTTGAGAACGCGGAGCAGGGTTAGCTATTTGACCCTGAAATCCTCGATTCTCCAAAGTTTTCGCCGGCTTCAATGGTTTTACAAGTTTGAAGACGTCCAGCAGCAGCCCCGACAAAATGCTAATTGTGGAAATAAAGACAGAAAAGGAACAAGGAAAATAATGGATGCAAACGAAAGTAATGACTAAGGAAGAAATCGCCGAAGACTAGCTGAAATAAAAAGAGAAACCGATCATTCATAGAAACTGCGAACTCACCATCACAGTTGAAAATAACCATCAAAATATTGGCCAGACTTCCAATTGATATTACAGCCTATATGCCAGATAGAAATTGTTACACTAAATCAATTTTAAATATAAATGAAGAAACTGAATAAAAAACAAATATTAAAGCAAAACAGATAAATCTTTATTCAGTAAACTTAATACTAAACTTAATAATACTTCATTAATAAGAAAATAAACAAATGATTATCGATTGTTAATTCACAAATGAGAGAGAGAGAGAGAGAGAGAGAGAGAGAGAGAGAGAGAGAGAGTCGTTGATCGGTACCTTACGCGTCGGGTCGATCTTCATTTATGGCACAGCTTGAGCGCAACGAGCATTGGGCGCTAAGTGAGAAAATAGAAGAAAGTTCATCTCGAGTGTCAACAGACATGAGCGGGACACAAGTCGAGAATCGGGAGACCTCCAGCTCCGATGTGGACAGCACGATGTTTCACAGTCGACTACTGATCCCCGGGGATCAAAACACTTATAAATTCGCACCGTTGAACCCTGTTAACAAACATTGCTATCAGTGTCTCTCTCTCTCTTCCCCCCCCTCTCCCTCTCTCCTGTCTGCATTTAACGAAACATATTGTTAAATACATACTATTACTACTTATTAATATACAATATGTTATCGAGCATTCCTCGTATTAATATCATTATCTAACTAGGAAATACATAATGAACATAATTAAATGAATCGAATCTCTATTAATGATCGGCTAAATGATAAGTTAAACAGAAGGAAACCCGGATAAAGCATGAATTTCCTTCGACTCAATTTTTATAATGATGGAGAATGTTAAAGGAAGCTGTGAATAGGAAAATCAATGCCACTATTTTGTCATCATAGCAAATGCTTGATTAAAGTTACCTAACAACGAATAAGTCAATTCAAATAAGGCCCACAAAGCACAGAAACCAATTAGATCCCAGCGGTTATGCACAGAATATTGGTCATCCAGCACAAAAAAGCCATTAGGCAATCTGAAACATTTAAATCATAGCTACTTCTGAAATCATCTGCTCATCTCTTCTGAGTTCATTTCGTTACTCCGGTACCTTTAAATGTCCTTGAGATGAAATAATAAAAAAAAGGCCTGAGGATCTCAGAGTTTTCTATAATTACCTCATTGAAGTTATGAAAGCATTTATTGGAGTTTGCGTAGCGGGACCATGAAGATCTTAAGAATAACAACAGAAAACAGAAGGTGTCGTAATACATTGAAATCAGTTAATTATAAGGTAGCAATGAAGCAGAATCAATGCCTTGAGGCTTCATTGACTTTGGTTGGTTTGAATTTCTCATCTCCTTCATTAACGTTCGGTAGCCCAGAAATAACCCTACAACTTATTATGCCAGACATTTTTTTTTGTAACTACCACACAGAACTCAACATCAATTAAAACGCAGTGAAAGAGTTATTTTTGTTCAATTATTGGATTAAACCTCACAGCCATCGAAGCCTCAGGCGTTTTTCTGGCACTGCTACAGTCCTTAAGCGGGTTATTGCTTTATAATAAGTCTACATGGCTCATGAATATCTGTATGAACTCCTTAAGTGAACGATAGCCTTTAGCTGTCAACAACCGGGCCTAGTGGTCAGAATTAAGCCTATCATTTTGCAGAAGAACGCCCTATGAGAGAATCAAATTGTGGGTAGGAGGATGCTAAGCATTGGGCAAGCGGTGGAAGACTGATTAAAGCTAAGACAGGAGAGTAATAGGCTAAATGGAAGGTTCAGTTTGATATTAAGTAGCTTCAGGTAGGCGTGTGCCATCTGTTCCTGCCAAGGAGCTGACAACCAGCTCAGCTTCTTCAAGGCAATCCTCCACTGATGTATCTTAGCCGATCTGTCATTTGTCTCTCAGGACGACTCTGAGGTGCTTGTAACTGTATTGCCTATAATCCTACATTTAACATTGAGTATCTGTATGGTGACCTGCAGGCATTTAAAATAATATTAATTTACCTTAAAGAAAGTTGAGATTTCATTTTTTTCTACAAAAAAAGTCTCATCTTGCCATGATGATAAGGTAGCACTTCTTTTAAAGTATATTAACTTGTAATTTACAACAGTAGTCATATGGGGTAGCAAATGAACTGAGGAAGCTCTACCTTATCGTATTGCGTAAATTAACATAAAAAAAAGGAAAAATCTCCTTAAAAAACAAAAGAAATGTAGAAAAGCTAAAAACGATTATGCTGCTACTTAATTACAAAGTATACTGTTTAAATTGTAAACAATGGCTTGAATATTAAAATGTTCGGCTGGATGACTATTAAAACTACAGATTGTTTGTACATTTTCTAATCTTTGTTCTAATACATTTCAATAACATAGAACTGGTATAAGCGGTTAGTATTGACGGAAATAGGCTCTATGAATAACAATAGTCACAGAAGTAATTTTTTATTTTCATACAATACCAAATTTCGCTGTACTCACCTCACTGTAATGGGATTAATCAGTATTGTTGTAGGTTCCGTGTTCCTATAGAACTAATTAGTTATAATCTGCATAGATAATACCTTACATATAAATGAGTGTTTTGTATATTTGTTTATGTATTAAGTATGCAGGAATTCTAGTTACTGTAACTAGAGGAGTTATAGTATCCCAAGTAGTTAGTGTGGTGACGCACACACCAACATATTGAAGACCACCTCCTTCCCAACCATTGCGCGATATTTTGAGCAAAATGACTGACCTATCCAAGACAACGTGTGAATGGTTCTCTTCAACCAATAATAAAGATACATATTTGTGATTCTATTTACAGACAACAAGAAAAATATTATAAACAAGATTAATGCAGGTTAATTTACTAACAAATAATTTGCACCCTCCTTGAGTTTTCGAGGGTATTGAATAGATGGTACATTAAACATTCATTTATAATAAAACATTATTCGTGTGGATTCATATGAGCACGATAGGGAGAACAAAGCCACGGCCACCCATGAGGCCGACCAGGGCGCAAGTTGCAGCCAGTCACTCCTGTTTGGTAGTGTTTTCATTTTAAGAAAACGAGGGATGGTCGGAGGATATGGGTGAAATTTATACTCCATACATCAGCACAGTCCACTGACGTTTACAAAGTTTTGAGTGTTCATAGAAAAACCCAAATGCCCAAATATTCTATGTTTTACTTGATATTTGATTTATTTAAGTGATATTTTTAAGTCGTTTAATTTCGTTGTAAGTTGTGATGATGCCAAAACAAAACTAATAAGTACCTGCAGTGACAACTTCTTCATCATGAATAAATGGAAGTTCCCCTCTTCTTGGTCAAGAAAATATCTACCTATGTTTCCATATTTTAAAAATAAAAACCTTACAGCGTCACTTAAGAGAGGGGGAAACTAGTGCATAAAACAGCTGAAGCCTGCTAAGGCCTATATAAAGGTGCCAAATTTGGGGCTTGCGACAGACTCTCGGCACCCGGCACCTGAAGAACACCGCTCTCTATCTGCACTGGCGCTTGCTGCTCTACTCGAACCGTAGCTTTCTTATTTGACTACCTCTGCATCTCTCTTTCCTATCCTCGCTATGCTTTAGTCCGGCGTTGTCAGACCTCACACGTTCCTAGTAGGATTCTACGCCTTCGTCTCGCTAAAGCTAGCTACTCCTTGGACCCCCCCCCCCCACCTCGTCAGACAGCCTCATATGCCCAGATGGCATCCGGTAACACCAGGGCTCCGGAAGTTCCCCCAGAGCCCCTACCACAACAAAACAATAATTACAATAACAACAACAATAACAATGATGCCATCATGGCCGTGTTAGTCAACTTGATCGCGTCAATGAACAAACTATCAGAGGCGGTAACCGAAATGATGAAAGATTTCAGAAAACTTGCATCTAAATGAGTGGGCACGCAATTTTAAATTACAACGTCTGCGGCATTACGCCCAAACAAGCCGACGTAGAAGTAATTCTTCGGTGCCATACGCCGGACGTTGTCGTCCTTACAGATACCCGGCTGAAGAAAATACACTTCTGCCGCTTCCGGGGTTATACTGTTTACCGTCACGACACCGAAACTACCTCAGGAGGAGTAGCGGTGTTAGTCAGAAACGGTATACACTGTAGGAGACTGCCCCCCCCAAGTCAACCTAGGCCCCGATCAATTTATTGTAACGCTCCAGCTACGGCTCACGAAGAATACCATTGTGTCAGGAGTCTATAGAAGACCGAGAGCCGCCTGTGACCCGTACAAGCGTCTGCTCAGTCCGGTAGCTCTGACCGAAGACACGTCATTGTGGGTGACCTAAATGCAAACCACAGCTGGTGGAGTAGTACTAGGGCAAACGGCCTAGGCCGCTATATTACCATAACTCCATTTACGGTCATCCACCCAGGATTGCCGACCTTCCGTCATTTTGCTAACCCAGACAGAACCTCCACGCCTGACCTGCTCCTGACACAAGAGCCACACCGGGTCACCGGATGCTCCGCTCTGGACTTTACCACTTCCGATCATCGTCCTGTTCTCTACGAACTAGAAGGCGACATGCCAAAGCCGCCTGCTTCTAGATACAGGTACGATGAGGCTACGTGGGACCTCTACAAGCGTCTCATTAAAACCGATTTGCCCACTATCACGCCCCTTAGGCACACCTGGGACATAGATTGCGCTGTCTATCAGTTACAGGACGTCATCGAACGAGCTGCCGATGCATCGATCCCCAAATTTTCTCCGAAGCCTACTTCTCTTAGGAAACCTCCGGATCACATCCTGCAACTGATAGGACAGCGTAACAACATTAAGAACAGGTGGTTTAGGACCAGAAACAGGGACTTAAAACCGGTTTTAAATTCTCTCACAAACCAAGTAAGGTCCCTGATGGCTCAGTGGAAAAATTCGGTCTGGGAAGATCGCCTCACCAGTCTGCACGGCGACCATAAGCAATTGTGGAAACTCGTGAAGACCTCTACCTCAAAAAGGAATGTTGTCAGGCTGGCCGTGAACGGCCAGTTCATCCTCACCACCGAGCAAGCGGACATTTTGGCGACCTATTACGAGGAAGTGAGCCGTGGTCAAGGCAAATCAATAGAAACGCTCGATCCCCCCTCCCCCTCTCTCCCCACCACTACCGATATCTGGACCTCTCACAGGCAAGTCGGAGCCATCATTCGGAGAACAACCGGCAAGAAGTCACCAGGGCAGGACTCGATCCAGAACATCCTACTGACGCAGCTGCCGAGGAAAGGAATCTCGTTCATAACTAACATCTTGAACTCCTGCTTCAGGCTTCATTATTTCCCTCAGAACTGGAAACATGCAGTAGTGATCCCTCTTGTGAAACCAGCGAAGAGCGGATATGAGCCATCTCATTACCACCCTATCAGTCTGCTGACTCAACTCTCGAAGCTGTTCGAGTGAATTATCCACATACATCTCTCCGGGCACTGCGAGTCACAGGAAGTCATCCCACCAGAGCAGACTGGTTTCAGCACAGGCTTAAGCGCGAATAACAACCTGGTGAGATTGCAACACCACGTCGCATCGAACGTCCGAAGCAACAGAGCTACCGCAATGATTTCTCTGGACTGTTCGAAAGCCTTCGACTCTGTGGATCACTACATCCTACTCCAACGTATGAGGGAATACGAATTCTCGGTTCAGCTGCAGAACCTGATGAGATCCTACCTTACAGGCAGAACATTTTCGGTTCGTATAGGCACTACGACCACGACCCGAAGAAACTATTCTGCCGGTATCCCCCAAGGATCGGTGCTAGGCCCGTTGCTGTTTAACATTTACACCACCCACATCGTAGGAGCCTCGTACCCCAACTACGAGGTATCCGCGTACGCAGACGATATAGGTGTCTACAGCACTAGCATCAATCCCTCCAGAGCCCTGAAATTCGCTGAGAGCACCAGTCAACAAATCGCCGAGAAACTCGATGCCGTCTACATTAAAGTCAATCCGGCCAAGACGCAAGGAATAATATTTAGTTACAAATCCGGAAAAAAGAAGCTCCCGAAATCCTTCGTGTTAGACGGCGAAGAATGCCCTATAAGCAACAAGCTGTGCTACCTCGGAATTACCCTTGGTAGGCACTTGTCGTTCACAACGCACCCCGGCAGGAAATTAAAAAGTGTTAGGAAGAAATTCTTCAGCCTCGGACACCTACTTCACAGCCCGGCTCTATAAGTACGCCTCAAGCTGCTGATATACCAGAGCGTCCTAAGACCTGCATTGATGTATGGAACCCCTCTCTACAAGTATTTGACTCCCAACGCTCTCCTAAAGCTCCAGCAATTTCAGAATAGAGTTCTCCGCACCTCCCTCAAACACACCCCTTTCGACCGAATGAAGGCCGACGAAATCCACAAAAAATTCGAAGTGCTCACTATCCAAGATTTTATCAAGAGAAGGCACATCAAATTTTTTGACTCCCTAAGACATAGCCATAACCCACTATTCTCCGACCTTCAGCCACCACCAATGCCCGTCAGATGGAAGCACTGCTGGACCGCCGAAGCTTGGCGAATGAAAGACATCATAGAACCAGAGGACTGACGGACCCAGCCGAGAGATCGAGGCCGATCTCCCGGCCGACTCAACCGACGCCACATTACCCCATCTACCTGTGTAAGCAGGGTTGATCTTCCGGCCGATTAGGCCGACTCATTCAGGCCCTGGGCGGCCGGCCTACAACAAACCATCGCCTAGGCACCCCTAGACTCAATCCTTGGTAGACTCTCACTACCTTCCTGACCCCATCCGCCTTTCTAGGCATTCCACACCCATATCCTTTTCATACATCCTTCAAATAGGGGTCTCCCCTTAGTGAAAGGCACTTTCCAGCCAAAAATAATTTTCTTTATTTTTCCCACATTCCTATTTTTATAAGTTTGAGAGCTTAGAAAAAAAAAAAAAAAAAAAAAACGATCGCCGTGGCCCTACAAACTTTACCTAGTAGCATCTCTCACGGCGATCCAGCCTGCCTCTCTCCGGTTTGTGATCCATACGGTTTTCGCCTACCTTTAGATACCGAGTGTGAGTTTGTGGTCACTCCAAAACCACATAAACTGCCTATAATACCTATCCTGTTTCTCTTCTCCTGAACATAGTGCTTTGTCGGGGCACACCTTCTAAGACCTTATGGAGTCAGATCAATGCGAATAAAGCTGCCCACCGACTAGGACACCAGCAAAGGTCAAATACCACAGGTTCGCCCATTTTATCTCTTTCTCGACGCTCGCCTGACTGCGGCCGGATTGTAGTGACCCTAGCCCGCGTTGGGCGTCATCCTACAATCTTGGGGATCCAATTCCCGACAGGGCAAAATGGTTTTTCTGATGTAATATCTGAAATAGAATCTAGGCCTTATTCCTCGTGGGTTGGTTCAATCCAAATGTTTGAAACGGGCCAATTGTACTCATTAGCCAGAATTGCTTCTTTGATTTCCTTTTAGCTCTAGGTGATGATGATATTATTAATTTCAAATCACTTTATAGGCATATTAACGACAAAGTAATCCACTATAACGATTCGTTATCACATAACTTTTGTTTGATTGAACTATTATTCACGTGATATGCTTAGATTTGGAGTGTTTGTGGGTATATGTTTATCATTATCCTATAAAAGATATTATCACGAGCGTGCTACTACGTGAACTCTCAATGATAAAAATAGGGAGACTTACTAATTTAAAAAGTTATAAACTAAATGCCATCAAACCTATTTTTCTAAATGAACTGGAGACGTTTAGATGGTGCACTTTCACAGAGACATTCACACCCTGGACAGTTCACAAACACAAATTTAGTAACAAGTTCGATATCGAACTTCCTAGTGGGATTCTCTGTCTTCGTTTCGCTAAAACTAGCACCTCCTTGGAAGAGGCCCCTTCCTCGCCGGGGCCCTACTAACTTTACCTAGCAGCGTCTCTACCGGCGATCCAGTCTGCCTCTCTCCGGTTCACACTCGCCCTTGGGATCCGGACGGTTTTCGCCTACCCTTAGATATCGAGTGTGAATTCGTGGTCGTTCCAAGACCACATAAACTACCTATAATACCTACCCTGTTCCTCTTCTCCTCAACATAGTGCTTTGTTGGGGCACATACCTATCAGATATGGAGTCAGATAGTACAGTAGTTAGACCCGTCATGAAGCAATTGTCCACGTCATAGCCTAATCAACCCTCACTTCGTCACTAGGGCTAGGGTAACTAGTCCCCCGCTCGTGACGACCTGACAGTACCTATTGTGTGGGTAAAAAATTTCAAGATGTGGTGATTAAGATATGATACAATAGTTTAGGGGTTTACTGGACTATAAGGATATAAGACTACAAGGAAGTATAATTAAGAAAATAAATTACGTCAAAGAAATGACAATTTTTACAAACCTCTACATATAGTATGTTAACAAACGATGGCATTGTGAGGGGTTTTAGAATGATAACAATAAATTAGTATAGGATAGAAATATTAGTAGATACTACTAACTAACATTATCATATAAATATAACTAGAATTAATCATTAAACTGCTATTTTGGGACGTCTAATTGCATTAATTAAGAAGTTGGTATAATTAAATTTCTTTATGATTATAAACAGTGTCGGGTCGTCACTAGGGAGGTGCCTGATCACCCTAGCCCTGGTGACAAGTGCGGATTGTTTGAGTTTATAACATCGTTCCATGACGGCGTTACTATCTGACTCCATTTATGATAGGTATGTGCCCCGACAATGCACTATGTTCAAGTGAAGAGGTGCAGAGGTTTCATAGAGAATTAGTCTAGTTTTCAGAGTTCGAGCGGAAACCAAGCAAGCGTCGCCGAGTAAAGGTCGCGAGAGACTCGCGAGGAGGCTGACGAGGAGACTGGCGAGGAGACTAAGAGACTAACTAACTAACAGGGCCAGAGGCCCTGCTTTAAGTACCCTCTCTACTTCCGGCTGGGAGGCTGCGAAGGTTGTTAATGTTTATGACTGCCAGCTGGTGACTCTTTCTCGTGTGACTTGGAAGGGTTGTAAATGTTTATGACTGCCAGCTGGTGACCCTTTCATGTTTATGACTGTGTATGACTGCCAGCTGGTGACCCTTTCTCGTTTATGACTTAGTTGGCTTCCGCCTTTTATTGCTTAACACTTTTACAATGATTTACATTTGATTATAATACATTTAGTTCATGTTATTTTACTTTTGCTTACGATATATATGCAATAGAGTATAGGGTGATTTAAGTTATGTAGTTAGCGGTCGCTACGAACAGTAAGCACATTACGAAAGGTTATTGAAAGTCACTGGAGGTAACCAACAAGAAAGAACAAAGGAAATATTAAAGATAAATAGAAGCAATAAATGTGAAAAAGTTTATTGCTAATCAGTTACTGTAGCGGGATACGTAATGAATATACGAGGGTGGTCTGAAAAGTTTCCGACCTAACAAAGCTTTTATTTATTTTATTATCATCTTCATGTTGAGGTCGGAAACTTTTCAGCCCACCTGTGTGTAATAAATTCCAACTTGTCTGATTAACGTTTAATAGTACATATATAATGTTTAATAGTATATGCCTTATACCTAAAGCATTCAAAGCACTTATCTCGGTATCTGAAATCGCTCCACGTGAAGTGCTGTCTAGATGGATCTTACTAACATATATATGCCCATAGGAATGAGGTTCTCTTGACACAAGGTTTATAACACGGATAGGGAATATGGTCGTGACAGATATCAAGCCATATTCCAGCCATTCGCTTTTGATTAAGCATCATTGGCTCATATCATCTTATCTAAATATATCTGTATTATTATCAAACTGTAAACTAAAATATTTAATAATCTATTGGAATGAAAATGGTCTACTGTTTCTGGATTATTAGTCATAAACAATATACAGGGGATTCCGACCAAAACTCACTCACTTGAAACGAAGATACTTTTAATAAATAAAAGTATATGTATATATATATATATATATATATACATATATATGTGCGTGTGTTTGGATATTTATTACAATATGTAAATTAGGAGCTATACCGTCTTATAAGGGCCTATGCTCCTAAGGACATTATAATGTAGGCTGACCATTACTTAGACACCGGCATTTTAATGAATTCAGCCCATAATAAAGATTGGTAAAACTTTAGAATTTAATAGAAAGATTAAAAACAAAAGGAAATATATTTGATTAGGATAGATAATTTGGTCCACCTTTCATCCACCAAAGGTATGTCGTGTCAGATAGATAAACAACTATTTATTAGATATATATATATATATATATATATATATATATATATGATTTATTAGACCAAGTAATAATCAAAAACTCTTACTTACCTTTCATCATTTCAACTATTCGGATGATAGCACATTAATATGACATGAAGTGTGCTTGAGAAATCAATTAGACAAGATGTGAAGAACCATGACAATAAGATTTTATTGAGCAAAAGAATATTATGTGAGGAGAAAATGGAAAAATAACTATAATGAATATGCATACATAGATTAAACCATTTTTTCCCTTCTAATAGAGAATATAAAAAATACTATATTTTTTAATCAAACTAAATACATAACTGGTTTATGATAATAATGAATGACATTTGTAAACACTTGATTTTAAGTATTGAATCTACTTGGCTCAAAATATGGCGTGATATTTAAAACGAATTGGCAATGGCTATGGTACATTATTAACTCAAACTCACTGTGTTTTATAATAATAAACGTTACTGACTTAGAGATTTTCTCTGCCTCCAAGTCCACCAGAAAGTCACCCCCAGAGAACTCCAGTCAGGGTTGTGCGTTCACAGGGTCATCCCTCTGAGAAAAAAATGAAAGATCGGCTGCAGACTACCCCGTATGTATGAGTCATCCTCGACCACTCTCGCCATTACCACGGAGTGAGGGTTTTCTTTGATCAGTTCAAAGAGATGGGGTTTTCTTAACAAATCTTTAGACTCGACTGAACATATGACTCTAACACTTTTTTTAGAGACCACTTGGCTCTTAAGCCTATTTGGCCCTTTTCCCTGATTAAAACTGTTATTTTGGCTCCCATGACATAAAGACTTATATGACTTTTCTTTAAAGTCCGAGCCAGTAGCGTCCTGCATCCTTTCCAAGGAAAATACAATGGTTAACTTCTTTTCTCCAACCATTCTTCATGTTCGTCCCCGACCATTCGCCCTTAGGTGTGACCTAGCTCCTTCATTTTACCGTTTTACTTATTGTACACCTATTAGTAATGGTTTTTAAACCAATAAAGATAGTCACGTCAGCATCGACAGGAATATGGGGAATGACTTAATAAAACATAAAATGGTCACATTCTGAATTTGGTCTGAAGAATTTGGGCCATTATTACCAGCACATTCTCATAGATATATGAACGAAGATATGTTAACATTCATAATCCCCTAGCAAGAAGGTTTTGTGTGATTAACAATAGCAAAACAAATAATCAATTTGTTACCATCAGTTTAAGACCTTAAGTTATTGTTACAGCATAAACAGTTTACTTCTAAGTAGGGAGATAAGAACTTGAAAAAAATAGATTTTATTGAGTAATTTAAAATTTTCAATTCACATACATGCATCATGACATGACATGTAACACTGTAACAAATTGTAACACAGTAGTTTGAACCTTATGTAACCTTGATTTTATTTGTACCGCTAAAATCCTAAATCTCACAAAAATATTTTGTAATAATTCGCGAAGATTATGCAGACCATACGTCGTTTTTCATTTGTTAGATCGTCTAGGCCCGAGCTTCTAAACCGGCCAAGTACTAACTGGCCAACAATGAGCTTAAGTAAGCATACAGCTATTTAGAGTCAGTCACCGTAGTAGGGGGGATTACAGGGGTAGTGCCCCCCCCCCGCTATTCCACCACCCTAATGGCAGGCAGGCTAAACTCCTTTCACGGCCCGCTGGCCCTACTGCATTTTTCAGAGCCCTAATTTAGCCTCAATAACCGGCGACGCCCTGGAAATAAACCTTCCATGGCCTTCAGCTGAGGGTGTCCCTTCCCAAGCCTCTGTATAAATGTTTGCTTTGCCTTTGAGAATACGAATAAGAAATTATTCCAGGATCAGACCCGCCCTAGGCCGGTTCATTTAATCATAAATATTCAATGTTTTGAACATGATTACGTGTGTCAAATTCAACAGTTTTTTTTTTCTCTTATAAGATACATCCAGCTAGTGTTGATCTCAGGAACTTTTAAGTAACCTCAGCAATGTGTTCTAAAGTCATTATAGAGTGACTAGTTACTACTGGATCATTATATTAGTACCCTTGCCATTTTTGTTTTGTATCATTTAAAAGTCTTCTGTTAGCTAATATTTTTTGTCTGTACTTTTTTATCATTTATTTTTCATTAATTAATAAGGTTTAAAGGTCTTTTTTAGGAAGCCAATTATAGCTATCGTTCATTAATTACTCAATATTAAAATGTAAATATAATGGAATGGGTTGTGTCTCGAGTCATATAGTCCACTCGAATGGACAACAAATTGATATTGCATACTTTAACTAATATTACAATTTTGTTCCTATTCAGGAAGTCAAAGTTGACGAAACTGACATTGTTTTACCTTTTATACATTGAGGTAGGTGCAGGCAAATACACGTGCCTCAATCGATGTCGGAACACAAAAGTTTCTCCGGACACTCCCGACACATACCGAGCTATAATAAAATACTTGGAAGAAACTAAGGTCGACTTCCTTACCTACCAAAAAGAAAACATCGCACGAAAGATCGCTGCGGGTAGTGATTAGAAGCCTGCATCCCACTACACCAGCGGACGAGATAGAAAAGGAGCTCTTAATTAACCTCACCACAAGGTTCGCCAAATTACGAATTTGCTCGGTGAGGAAAGGCAAGAAAATGATGCAAGTATCAAGACACCACTGCCCTTGCTCTTTGTGGATCTAGAGCGAACACCTGGAGTGGAAAACATCTACGAGCTTACCCACTTGTATTACACAAAAGTACAGGTCGAAAAACCTGACCCGAAACGTTACATAGTCCAATCCCATAATTTCCAGGCATATGGCCACACGAAAACAAACTGCTACCAACCTCCCAGGTGTGTAAAGTGCAGTGGGCAGCACAAAAGCTAATGCAAGAAGTCCGTAAAATCACCTGCTGTATGCGTGCTCCCAGCAAGGCCACCCGTCAAACTATAAAGGCTGTGAAGCTTACAGAATTCTAAAGTGCTGGAGTGAACAACGTCGTCGGCGAGAAGAAGAGAAGCCAGTAACAAGTAGCTCAAGAAGCGTCCCCGCCAGAAATTTGAGGCCTTCAGTCTCTTTTGCTGATGCCGGTCGGAACAAAGAGCAGTCACAGGCACTGCCCACTACTCGTCTGCAAGTTTCTCTTCCTCAGCATTCCGCTCATCCCGTCATCCAGCTAACCCAATCTCATCCTGAACCACACATCTCACATATTCCTCCACCTTCAAGCAACCCAGGCCTTGTTTTGGAAACAATAAATCGCTTTCTGCTGACCACTGGCACAGATGACGACCGCCCATGTGAGGCAATATTTCAACTAATTTCCCACGCCGCTGAAATACGCCGTTCCACTGCTCCCTATATAAGCTCTTCCAGATTCCCTGTCCCTCTCTTACTCAGTCCAACTAACTCACCCAGTCACATTTTCTCTATCTAGACGTAAGACTTTTATTAACGTACTTTTATTAAACCGTTACTTCGTTGTACTTTCGAAATAAATTCTTGTAAAAAGTTTAACTGCCCAACTGTTGAAGATTTCATCACTGCACCTATCTCTCACTTCCACCAAAAGCCGTTAACCCCTCTAAGGTCAAATTACCTTATCGAAAATCTCCAGGATATGATCTCCTTACTCCTCGAATCCTCCAACAACTTCATCCTAAAGCCATAATCTTTCTTACCTACATTTATAATTGCATTATCCGAACGACGCACTTTCCTCTCCTCTGGAAACACTCCATTATAGTCCTATTCGCCAAACCCGGTAAACCACCCAATGACGCCTCATCTAACCGTCCAATTAGCCTACTACCTATACTCTCAAAAATATTTGAAAAACTCCTATTAAAACGGCTACTTTTAATTATTGAATCCAAAAACATTTATCCTACAAACCAGTTTGGTTTTCGCCAACGACATTCCATTGCTCAACAAGGTCTTCGTGTTGTTCATCGCATATCATCAGCGCTTGAAACCAAACAATACTGCACTTCTGCCTTTCTAGACATAGCTCAAGCTTTTGACAGGGTCTGGCACGCAAGTTTGCTTTACAAGTTCAAAGGATATTTACCGCAGGGCCTATTCCTAATCCTACATTCCTACCTTTCAAACCGCTTCTTACAAGTCCGCTGTGGTTTAGAATATTCTATCTACTATCCCGTAAAAGCAGGAGTTCCACAGGGCAGCGTCCTGGGTCTTGTCCTTTATCCTCTATACACCACTATAGTCCCCTCTACCACCAGTACCTTCTTGGCAACATTTGCAGATGACACTACAGTCCTGTCAACCCATACAGATCCAAAACCTTCAAAAACCCCTTGATGAGATCGGGTATTGGTGCAACCAATGGCGAATCAAAGTCAATGAAGCAAAATGTTTCAACATAACCTTTATCCTCTGCCGCCAGTCTTTTTAAATTCGGTTCCTCTCCCTGTGTCTGAAACAGTATGAGGGTGGCCTAAAAAGTCTCCGACCTCAACATGAAGATAGCAGCAGTCGTAAATAAAAGCTAGTGAATTTCGTTGTTCATCTGTTAACAGTTACTCACCAATGTTTCAGCCATTTTGGACGCGCAGTTGTTTCGTAACAGTCGTTTGAGTGAGTCAATGTGAGTGTTTTTATGAAAATGGACAAAATCTTTGGAATTAAATATTTGTTTTTGAAAGGCAATACGCCTACGCAAATCAAAGATGAGTTGGATTCTGTGTATGTGGACTCTGCACCATAATTTACTACAGTGAAATTTTGGGCAGCTGAATTTAAACGTGGTCTTAAGAGCTTGGGAGACGATGAACGTTCGGGACGTCCAAAAACTGCATCTACCAACGAAAACATCGCCAAAGTTCACCTAATGGTGCTAGACGACCGCCGAATTAAAGTGAGAGAGATAGCAGAGGTTATGGACATGTCACAAGAACGTGTTTGTCACATATTAAATCAACATTTAGAGATTAAAAAGCTGTCCACGCGTTAGGTGCCGCGTTTGCTCACGTTAGACCAAAAACGTGTTCGAATGAACATTTCCAACGCTCTGTTGGCACAGTTTAGGCGCAATAAATCCGAGTTTTGGCGCCGATTAATTACTGTGGAGGAAATTTGGATAAGCCATTATACGCCCGAAACAAAAATACAGTCCAAACAGTGGACTGCTAAGGTGGAACCGGCTCCAAAAAAGAGCAAAAACTGTTTTTTCGGCTGGGAAAGTTATGGTGACTGGTTTTGGGATAGTCATGGAGTTATTTTAATTGATTATCATCAAAAAGAAAAAAACATTACAGGATCATCATTACTTGACAAGCTGAAGGCAGAACTTGCGGGAAAACAGCCACATTTGCAGAAAAAGAAATTCGTGTTTTACCAAGACAACGCACCATCTCACACATCAGTGGTTGCCATGGCGAAAATCCATGAATTACGGTTTGAACTGCTTGACCATCCGCCTTACTCACCAGATCTAGCCCCCAAGCGACTTCTTTTTGTTCCATCATCTAAAAATTGCGCTCGGAGGACAGAGATTTACGTCAAATGAATAGGCAATCACCTTCGTGAACGATTATTTTGCAGAGAAAAACATCGAGTACTATTTGGACGGGCTACAAAGATGGGAGCATCGCTGTGAGAAGTGTGTAGATTTAGAAGGAGACTATGTTGAAAAAATAAAATAAATTTCTGAAAAAAAGTCTTGTATCTTTATTAGCTCGGAAACTTTTCAGCCCACCCTCGTATTTTTATTTAGGTGTTTAGGCTTCCCTCTCGACAATAGACTGACATGTAACCCACACACGAGGCTAAAAATACAAGAACTAAACAGACGTTTTGGACGGTTGTAAGTATTACCCTAGCTAGGGCATCTTTCTCCCCGCTATCATATCTCGTCAGATACTTGCGGCAGTGGTGAATTGCTGTGTCCTCTATGTCGGGGGTAATGACCCCCTTTTCCCCCATTTTGAGGAGATTGTTAAGAGGTACCAGGTACGCTGCCATTTCTGGGACAAAGCGCCTGTAGTAGTTCAGTGTTCCCATCAACCGCCGTATCCCTTTTATGTCAGACGCTATCTTTGCTGTCACCTTCCCGGCATCTAATCAGATTCCTTGCTGAGATATCGTGTGCCCGAAAAAACTGATGAACTCCTGTCCCAGATGGAACTTTTCCTCCGATAATTTCAGGCCAAATTATCGCAGTCAGTCAAAAACCGTCCTCAAGTGATCTACATACTGGGCTATTGAATACTAAGAGGTCATCCATGTATATCTGGCAAACGGCTCATATTCTCCCCGTAGCAACTCCTCCTTTGGAATGTGATAGGTGCATTTTTTCAATCCTAATAGCATCCTCGTAAACTCGTAGTGACCTCTCTCAAAAGTGAAGACTGTCTTATGTCGGTCCCCAGGATGCATCCGTATCTGATGATACCCCGTGTCGGGATATTGGTTGAACAATTGTCGGAGGTGAACGATTGTCGGAAAAGGTGAACAATTGTCGGAGGTCAACAATTGTCGGATTGTAGTAGTTAATGACATGGACCATGTTCCATGTAGGCGTTAATATCTGACTCCATTTATTGATAGAAATGTGTCCCGACAAGACACTGTGTTCAGGATGAGGTTCAGAGGTTCATAAAGAATAAGACCAGTTTTCAGAGTTCGGGCGAGAGATCGGCAGCGTAAAGAGTACAAGTCGTCAGAGGTCTGCTATAGGCTGTGAGGCAAAGTTCCGTCGTAGAGGTGTAGCATAGCGAGAGTCGATTAGCGGAAGGCTGAGAGGGCTTACTCCCAGGGCCCCGAGGCCCTGGCATATCGCGAGGTAATCGGCTGTGGAGACTAGGAAACAGAGTGAAGAGCGGGCCTACCAGGGGCCAAGTGCCCCTGGTGTCAAGTTACAAGTAGTGTGGCTCAGGAGACTAAGAGACAGAGAGACTTTCAGGGCGAAATTTACTGATATAAATATGGTAACCCCCTCCCTCGTGGAAGGCGGACTCTGTCTGCAGGGGTATGTTTTACGATACACAGGTAGTCACTTCCTTTTAGTTTTATGACCGTTGGGGTAAAAGGGTGTGTTTTATATGGCTGCTAGAAGGGACTGTAGGGCTATTCCAATAGGGGTAAGTGTCCTTGCCCTAGGTTATATGGCAGTCAGGTGGCTCATTCTCGTAGGTTTATTGCCGTACCCTTTGAGTTACTTGTCTACGACTTCCGACCTCTCTATGATTTATTACCAGAAGTTACATAGATTTGCATTTCTATTATAATACATTATGAACCAGAGTGTAGGGTTATTTACATATATAGTTAGCGGTCGCTACACCCCGCTTTGATTCCAGGGTGCTGAAGATCCTGGCCCCGCTCAGCCTGTCCAGAATTTCATCGAATGTGGGAATTGGGCAATTCTCGCCCACCGTATTCTCATTGAGTCTCCTATAATCTAAGTCGAACCTATATACGCCCCCCCCCATCCGCGTTCGTATCATTAACAGCCCATAAAGGGTATTATATGGTGACGTGCTGTCTTCGATGCTCCCCTGTTTCTTTAAGTTGTCTAGCTCCTCCCTAATATAGTGCCTCAGAGCTTGTTGGTACCAGCGCTCCTTCACGTAGCTTACTCGATCCCGCTTGAGCGCAATCTCATGTACTATTTTTTCTGTGAGCCCCAATCTCTCCCCTTCCATAAAGAAAATGTCCGTATATTCTCTCTTGAGCTCCTCTTTCCAATCCTTCGCTCACCTAATCGCCCCTACTTGCGCCCTACCTTCTCTCCCCTACGTCCCACCCTTGTCTCAGGCACCTATATGTTTTATTACATGAGCGAACGTGCCATTGCCCCTCCCTGTTCATAACCTTCGCTCCCACTTTCACCAGAGATCATATCCTATGATACCTCCATATTCCTGGGGCATCCCACAATTCCTCCTCACTACGATCCCTCTAACACTATTATCGCTTCCCCTTTGACCCTGCAGGGGCCCCCCCGGGTGACCAAGCTACAAGAACATACCTGTATTTGAGTCATCCTCCCTCCTCCACACATCCTCTCTAGTGTCTCCCGACACATTATTGTGTTGTTACTCCCGGTATCCACTAAGGACATCATTCCAATCGCGACTCTTATTATAGGCAGACCGCCTATGTGTGCCTTTTCAACTATTATTTATTAACGTGGGGTCTCTTATCCCCCTGCCACTCTTCTTAGTTCTCGCGTTCTCCCCTCTCGTCCGTCACCTGTAGATCACTCTTCCGGGCACTGCCGCTTCCCAGCCCACTCTGCTTCCTGTTTCTTCCCCCTCGTTTTGGAGGTTTCCGAAGTCTCTGTGACCTCCAACTACTGCCTCTTCCTCCTCCACACTCTCTGAGCACACTTTCCAATGGTTTGGGCCGGTTCACGTTTATGCGTCGGCTCATAAATGGGCAAAATTTACAGGCTACGTGTCCCTCTGTGCCACACCCGAACCACCTATTGCGTGGGCACTTTGCTACTTGGTGTCCTGTCTTCCCACACACATAACACTTCCTATCTTTCCTCCTCCTAAGGAGTCCCTCGTTTCCTCAGCTCTTTTCTGCCACTGTTGCTCTCTCTCTTCCGCCGTACTCGACTTCCTTCCTCCATGTGACCCGGGTTTTGGCACCAGTTGATTGCCGGCGGTTAAGATAGATAAAACATAAGAAAAGAGGAAAATGCAACGACACCTCTGACTCCACTAAAAGACTGCTTTATTGTTTATGATAATCCTACATGATAGGATCATGAGTGGATTACATCCCATGATCGTATTAATTAAAATATATTTAATAACTTTTGATCATTTTGGTTGATGCAGATTGTGATTACCTTTAATATTCTTAAGCTAGTCAGTCAATCAGTTGAATTTTCACCGTTGCAGGCAGAGTATTATCATATAGCATACGTCTTCTAAGTACATTTTGAAAAATGAATTAGCTACGTCACAAAAACAAATATCCTCTTTTTCCCATAGATGGGTATTTATTGTAAATAGGTGATAATAAATGTTATGGTATCGCATGGAATACATTTACTGCTACACATTTTTTTATAATTATTTTATATTACCTTTTTATCAGTAGTCTTCTCGATAGGAAAAAAAAACACTGCTTCTAGTATGTTGCATAATTTCCGTATGTATAATGAAGAAGTAGTTTTCCTTTTGTTCAATATAAGTTTTATATCGACGCAATTACATTACACTATGGTTTGTTACAGCTAAAGTTGACCCTATTTGATAAGTTATTTGAGAAGCGGAATAAAAGCTGCGACTGTTGAAGTGAGGAGGTAGAAAGGAGTAGCTTTAGAGTCCTGAAACTACTTTTGCTGAAATTGCACCAATCCCATAACGGGCGGATCTCCCTCCCATGCAATAACCCCACAACGTTCTTCCCTATAGATTATATAGGCTTTCCTTACCCTCATCCCACCACGATCCCTTCAAAAATTATATTCGCAAGGATTTGAACACATTGAGCAGTACATAAGATAAATAAATCGTGGCTGTTGATTTTTAATTTTACATGAGATTTTACTTCACCAAGTTACTTATTAAACGCATAGAATGTGGAAATTCAGAATTCATGTGTTTGTTCGTTTTTTTATGAGATTTCTGTCTTTTTTAATGTTCATCTGTTACTTAAAAAATGTTCTATTCACTCATTACAGGCCCTAGATAAATGCTGTCACTTAAATGTATAGTAAGATATTACTTGGCGTAGACGTGTTTAATAAATTATTATTTGATGACTTGCGCTTCTAAAGAAAAGCTTAGCATTAAGATTTAAATAGTAGTTATATTAATTAAAAATGTGCTAATTATGTAAGACATCCTCCTTGCAGACTGAAACGGCAGTGCCTTTGTGACCTCCTATAGTGCGACAGCGCGTATATGACCATGCGAGTCCTGGCAATGGCCAGTTTCTCCAATCATGTCCTGAGCGTCTGGGGCTCTCGCGCTCTTGGTCAGCCTCCACTGGCTAGTATCCGGTGACGCGGCTGACGGAGGAGCGTGGGGGACTTCCCAAGACTCCGCTTTCTCTTCGCGGTGGATTTGGGGGGTCTCTGGGCTGTCTGTAAATATTGTATGAATGAGCAAGTGAATGATGAACTGTAAATATGGTATGAATGAGAGCATTTATCTTAATTACTTATTGCCTTATAAAAGGCAGATTGTAATTATAGCACAATAAAGGAATATAATATAATAAAAAAAAATTATGTAAGATGGGATAGTTTCATCAAGACCTGGTGTAATCTAAAGTTGAATTAGTTTATCTTGTATTTGTGATTATTTTACAGATCACAATTTAGTGATAAGTGAATTTTACTTACAGTGATAACTCCTTTTACTTACAGATTTTCCATTGATGTAGTTCCTTGGTGGTATACTTAATGAGTAAAGTATGAAATCACTTGTTTTCTGGTCAGGAATAGAGAAAGCAATTCAGTTCTTAAAAAAATAATGCAGTAATTCAGTTGAGCTGCTCTGCAGTGGGTAGCTGTGTTAGTAGAGCTCCAACCTGCCATTCTGATAATACAATGAAACTATTTTAGATTTGTATTTCAAATAATAATAATCATTTCACAATTTATGGATACCAACTTTTGCTCGAATTCAGATGCTGAATATGATGATGTTTAAAACGTTTATGTTATCATCATTACTTATAGCACATTTTTTTTAGTTTCCGAGATACACTTTAATCATTTAATTAAGAAGAGTTAAGAATTTCTTGTCGTTTATCTCTGGAAATTATCTGTGTGCACACGTATTTATTCAAAATGGTCCTGTTAGTACTGAAAACGTAAATTATTCACACGATAACTCCTTGTAGTATTTTAGGAACGATTCTGCATTATGTTTAAAACTGCTTCTAGGATATGATTGGTCCATTGTCAGGCAACATTAACACAAATTTCCTCACTTGGAAATATTAGTTACGATGTTAGTTTATTTATCTGTTTTAATATATATTATTATTGTTTTGATCTAGAACAACCAAACGTTTGTCTAAATTTCGCGTTATAGCGGCTAATTGAGTCCGAAACGTTGTAACAAGCAATGAATAAAAAACAATTATACAGAAGGATAATATTCACAACTTTTGAAATTTATTAAATAATTATGCAGCCTTCAATACAGCAAAGTCTACTTAATAATAAAAGTGACAAAGGGACATAGAATGAATTCTGATCACATTATAAATAAAGAAAGAGATTTTGAACTAGTTTTTGTTGTTTAATAATTTTTTTTTTTAATAATTTAAAACGATTGGTCAAAATGCATTAAATATGAGATTCTACAATGTCCCGACCTTTATTGCTAGTTGAAAAGCCTTGCTCCATCGTCGCAAATACTTGCTTAATAACCTCACAACTACCTTCAAACCTCTGATCCATAAATAAAAACCAAAGCTCCTGGAAATCAATGTCCTTAGCCCTATTGAACTACAATACCGCATGTTTCCTTCGTCATAATGGCAATATCCTTCTGGAACTCCCTCTCTATCCCTCCATTGCTAAGTGCTTTCAATAATGTGTTCAAAAGCAGATTGTTTAGTAATTTTCTATCCCAAACAAATAAGAGCTAACTAATGTAAGAATCTACATTCTTATTGTATTGGGTATTTTATAAGTAAATCTATATGTTTGCGCTAGGGCTCTTAAAAATTAAGAAGTCCCCAAACGCCAGAAAATTGCGCCGGTTACGTCTTGAGAAGCTCGATGTTTGATTGTGTCGGCTAGCTCACAAACTTGCCAACAATAAGGTATATGCAATAAATAAAGTCGAAAATATTAAAGAAAACACAATTCATTTTATTTTAACAGAAAAAAATTACTGATCAGCAACTTAACCAGGCCTGAATATTAGTATAAATTATTGTTTGTATAATTAACGTATAAAAATTACAAAAAAGTTTATAGTCACGATACACTGGATGTTCGGATAGTCAGCTGCAGGGCGGTGATGCTCGGATAGTCAACCGCAGGGCGGCGATGTGCATTGAAAGATAAACAGGCAGAAAGGCCGAGAAGTTCAGTGGTAGAAACAGCGACTTCTTGTTCGCAGGGGAACAGGCCGGTATGGAGTTATCTTCATCACTCACTAAAAACAGGCTCAGGTCTAAAGCCTTGTCCTCTAATACGCAAAGACGTGTTTATTTACTTCCTCGAGCTGTATAATCCTTCGAACTATTTCCTCTGTATGTTGATGTATCAAAATGAAAATTTCTGTTGAAGAGAAATAAAATAAATACATTTCATAACTTACATTTAAAGTTTTAACCTCAAATATATGTCCATGTATACAATATTTACATACTAATTGTCTCCAACCGAAACAATCAGAAAAGGAAAAAAAAAAAATTTATAATTAAAATAAATTATGATCATAAAAAAAAAAAATCCTCTCAAACAAAAAATTAAGTTTAATAAAAACTTATTTATTGCCTAAGGGCCCGAACACTATATATGGTACATATACATGGAATATTTCTGCTGGCACTGATGCACTGTAATGCTGTAAACTAATCCTGTAAACATTAACATGTATACACATGATGTATATGTGGATTTTTGTGGTTAAAGATATGTATTCCCAGGATAATAAATATATTATACTTAAAGTAGGCTTTAATTATATCAAGTACGTATATCGAGTTTGTCCATTTCAATGATCCGCTCTCACATAGCACCGAAACAACAAAAACACGATACCAGACTATTTATAAAATTTTAAAACTAAATATTATTCCAATTCATTCCAATGTCTTAATGAAGCAAGAGACGATTAAAAGGACCCTGCTACTTATAAATCTTGACCACCAAGCCTACAGTCGTGTACCTTATTGTTGAGTGGCAAATGTTTGTTTCAGGTAATTAATATATGGTAGATTTTTTATTGTCGGGCACAGATATGTGTCACCAAAACGGGACGGAGACGCCCACCGCGGGCTCTCCAAGAAAGAAATACACCGAGCTTACCTGTGGTCTTTCACCCTGGCTCCCGGCCAGGCCGACTGGAATTAGTCGGAGGGCAGCCTGATTCGTTTTGATCTGACTCCATAACATCTTAGAAGGTGTGTGCCCCGACAAAGCAATATGTTCAGGAGAAGAGGTACAGGGTAGGTTTATAGGTAGTTTATGTGGTATTTGAATGACCACGAATTCACACTCGGACTCTAAGGGTAGGCGAAAACCGTCCGGATCCCAAAGGTGAGTGTGAACCGGAGAAAGGCAGGCTGGATTACCGTGGGAGACGCTACTAGGTAAATTTGTAGGGCCACGGCAACTCTAAGCTCTCAAAATTATAAAAAATAGGAATGTGGGAAAAATAAGGAAAATTATTTTTGGCTGGAAAGTGCCTTTCACTAAGGGGAGACCCCTATTTGAAGGATGTATGAGAAGGATATGGGGTGTGGAATGCCTAGAAAGGCGGATGGAGTCAGGAAGGTAGTGAGAGTCTACCAAGGATTAAGCCTAGGGGTGCCTAGGCGATGGTTTGTTGTAGGCCAGGCGAAGCCTGGCCGGCCGCCCCGCCAGGGGCCTGAGTGAGTCGGCCTAATCGGCCGGAAGATCAACCCTGCTTACACAGGTAGATGGGGTAATGTGGCGTCGGTTGAGTCGGGCGGGAGATCGGCCTCGATCTCTCGGCTGGGTGTAGGTCCGTCAGTCCTCTGGTTCTATGATGTCTTTCATTCGCCAAGCTTCGGTGGTCCAGCAGTGTTTCCATCTGACGGGCATTGGTGGTGGCTGAAGGTCGGACGCAACCGTCGTTCGCGAGGGAGAGGTCTCTCCCAAACTGCTAGTTTTAGCGAGACGAAGGCAGAGATTCCCACTAGGAAGGTGTGGTGTCTGACAATGCCGGACTAAAACATAGCGAGGTTAGGAGAGAGAGATGCAGAGGTAGTTGAATGAGAAGATCATGGTTTTGAGTAGAGCAAGTGCCAGTGCAGAGAGGGAGAGAGTTCAAGGTGCCGGTTTGTTTCTTTCTGGCATCTGTCTTAGGATGCGCGGTTTATCTAGCAGGCCAGCCGTGATGGAGATGGGTCCCCAATTGCGGCTATCCCCCCCACTCTCACTGACGTCATAACCTTTATTAACAACAAATATAAAAACATAGATAGATTTTTCTGATCCGAGAAGAGGGGAACTTGTAATTATTCGTAATTAAGAGGTGGCCACAACAGTTATATTTATTCTTTGTATTTTACGGTATGTAAACCTTTTAAGAAACCTCTTTAGCTCTGTTGATGATTGTTTACAATTTTATATTTTAACAAAGATTCGTTACATAAAAAAATGTCAACATATATTTTTTTGGGAATTTTTGATATTTTGAAATTGATTTGTACCACCAATGCTGCTATGTATAATAATCGAACGCAGGGATTGAACTAACGTGAGTTGTTGGTTGTGCATTTTGCTCAGTTTTGAACTGCGGAACTTATTGTGCATATTAAACTTATGTTTTATTTCCGGGCATGAGGCCTGGAAAAATGGCATAATCTGCTATTGAAAATAAAACGAAGATCTCTTATACAGACAATACCCCTTCTAAAAAAATATGTAATCTTTACTATTATTTTTTATAAAGAACATATCTATCATTTTAGCGATCTCAGGTGTTAGCGTAATAAGTTCTAAATCACTATGGTAAATGAAATATTTTAACAGTTCAGAGCCTGAAAAGAATTTTTTTTTCAAGCTTTCACCCTCCATTATCACTACTATTTTTTATTTGTATGCATCTCCCTGATGGATTTGCGCAGAATCTGTACATTTAATGGGGGGGGGGGGGTTTCTACTATTTTTAGCGAATATTACTTTTACTTTAATTTTTTTAGTCCGATATTCTCACTATAGGTGATTTGCCAATAAATTGATAAATGAAATAAAGGTCAAAGAAATTTTTCCATCGGTATTCTTTAATAAGAATAAGTTTTTAATAAAACTTTCTTTTAATGGGAATGATTACGAAGAAGCAGTCCATATTTTTAGAGAAGTGTATTGATGACAAATGATCATTGTAGGAAAAAAAAAAAGTGACTAGAGAGACATAGAGGCTATGCAATAACAACCCATTTGTATAACATTGTGGTTAGACAAACGTTTTCGGCTATCCTTAAGTAAGTAATAAGTAATAAGATTTGAAACACCGTCATAAAAAAAGATGACTAACTACAAAAATCCAAAACAAATAATTACTTATGAGATTTGTAAGTTAATAGTTAGTTAATTTAATTACATCTTTAAATAAATTATGCAATTCTACACCACAATGTAAGCCATACGTATTTCTTATTATCTTAAATTATTGGCAAATGTAGAAGAAAAAAAAAAGTTCATAATACGCCCATCCAAGATCTGGGACATAGACAAATGTTGTTTTTTATTGGTATTCTTGTAAACTAATCTAATGCTATTCATAAATCTATGTCATGAAAAAATAGTTTTATATGAAGTAGTTGTCTGGAAGACTGATAGATATAAAATAAAAATCAACATTACTCTATTTTTATTTTTAATAATGTGTATAATCATTCGATGTTTAATGAAATTTTCGATTTAGGGATAGCAATCAGTACATTCGGTCAGAATTTATACACTGCTGGCACCGTTTCTAAGGTAAATAGAACTTGCGGGCAGGGTAAGTTTATAGAAACTCAAATACAAATCTGAAATATGGCTTTATTTATTCTTGTATCCAGTAGTTAGATACCATTGGCCCACAATTGTGAACTATTATATTTTCAGGACAACTTGATTTCAAACCAGCTCTGTATTTTATTACAAGCACACTTTAGTTCACACTTAGAGATATTGCTATTGTAGCTAAGTGTATTCAAAGCTTTGAAATATTCTTAAGTGAGAACAATCAGGTGTTTGCCAAGCCAGAATAGAGGAGCCCGACTTTCAAACATGTTCATTGTTGTCGTCTTTCGTCGTTTAATGATTAGAATTGAAAATTTAAACCCTAGATTACGCTGTAAATGTTTTTTGTTCGGCCAGTTCGTAATACCAATAAATTTTGAGTATGCGCTAGTCGGTGAGTTAATTTTGCATTATAGATAAGAACAATGCAACGATTAAAAAGTTAACATTGTAAAAGTATGTAGCTTACCTCAGTGTTTGATATTCTTCCTTATCTCACTACCTGTGGCAATTTCTGGATAGATATGCCCACGAAGCAAGGAGATGAGTATTAAATGAGGATTGGACGCTTCTAGTGTCTGAAATCCATGCCATAATAAAACACTTTAACTTTAACCTGTACTCCATATTGGTATCCATTGTATCTATTGTGGTGCGCAGAGGAGGGTCTGAATAATTTCCCTTTGTCTGCCCAATTAATTACCTGTTTACGAGTCACATACCCCTCACCATAAACCTTAATGGTAATTGCTTTTATCAAATTTCCAAAGTGTCCTGACACACCTGAAATGTTCAAAAACGTTCCATATACATGATTCAAACTAGAAAGTTAACTCTAAAATCAACCTGATTCTAATAAATAAATTAAATTTGATCGTATAAACAGCGTTAAGGTATATAAAAATACTTAGTACTCAGCGTATGTTAATAGGCGTGTATGCAGGTTTCAGTACCCTTCGTTTTTCTGGTTGATTACAGGTTCCTGGTTGATTACAAGACTGTTCTGTCGATATCTTTCTTTTATCAATATTTTACCGCAAGGAATTTGAACGCTAGGAAAATGTTACTATCGAGAGACAGTTCTTTGTTCAACAGAACATAAGGAAGATTGGTTTTGCCGGTGAGAGAGATAGGATGTATTGCAAAGTATTATTTTGTTGTTAGTTTATTTTGTAAATATAGCCAGATAGAGTTTGTAGGTCAACTTATTGTTGAATAAAGATTATAAAAATATCTCACTGTTTCGATGCTATGCAATTTATCTGCATAAAACAAAGATTGTGTAACGTTTAAATATATGGTAGAATTCAGGTTAATATAGGTTGGTTACGTTACAGGTTTATAGTTGAGTTTATGGATATCAATTTTATGGAGAAAATAGGCTTGTAAATATTTTGCTCTATTGGGGTATAAAACATATCAAGTGAAATCAAATAAGCGACCAAATGCTAGTACAAACGTTGTAAATAAGTATATTTGCTTACTATCAGTAGATCTACATATAAAGTTGCGCACTTCAAATATTCAAATATTTGCTTCCTAAAAAAAAAAAATATTTTGGATCTCCATCTTTTGAAATCAATATCAAACATTTTTAGTAATAAGGAGCTACCCCAATAAATATTCAAAAAAATTACGTTTTAGTACCTGATAATTCCTCCTCTGGCTTGAACACAGCCAGTCTACGATTCATTAATCTTACCAAGCTTGTTGCAATCTCTTGATTCATGTCCTCCTACGTCTCTACTAAAGCTGTTGATACTTAACTCATGTATGTTAAAGGGGGGGGGGGGTTGACCTGCAGTTTTACACGTATGCAAAGCTCTTCCTACAAGTGCTCTATAGGATTTACACCGGGCTAGGAGCTGGCAACCTCAAACTCCGTATACCCGCATCATCTGAACAACAAACCATATCCTCGAGTGCTCATGAATTATACTGCATGAAATTGAAATTTTCATGAGTAAATGTTGCAAAAGACGCACCAGGGACAATTTCCTTTACACACAAATCAGCCTTAAGAGAAGGTCTGTGGAGCTCTCTGTTCCTCGACGAAGAAATTACACCTCGGAGTATCACTGAGCCACATCCGAATTGAATTCTCCTAGCGACAATACCAACAGCCTACCGCTCATCAGGCCTTCTGTGAATAGAGAAGCGTCACTCATCTAAAACCAACACGTTACTCTATTCGTTTTTAGTCCACAGCGTCCCCCAGCGAATTTCGAACGAGCTCTATGATGTTCTCTGTTCTACAATGGCCTTGAAGCTGGTCTTAGTGTTAAAACTCTCTTCAAAAAGTCTTCTTCTAACAGTTTCAGGACATATTGCTACTCTCCGAGTTGTACGGAGAGGTTGAGCAGTCTCAGTAGTAGTAACGATTCCGAAACATGTGTAGTACAATAAACCGCTCATCTATTGGCTCTGCCACTCATGGCCGACCTGAACCGGATCTACAACCTGTGTTATGCTCTACGAACAACCAGTTTCAGGGAATACCAATGCAGGGGCAGCTTATCTTTGTATTTGTGGATGTTTGTGGTTAAAGATATGTATTCCCAGGATAATAAATATATTATACTTAAAGTAGGCTTTAATTATATCAAGTACGTATATCGAGTTTGTCCATTTCAATGATCCGCTCTCACATAGCACCGAAACAACAAAAACACGATACCAGACTATTTATAAAATTTTAAAACTAAATATTATTCCAATTCATTCCAATGTCTTAATGAAGCAAGAGACGATTAAAAGGACCCTGCTACTTATAAATCTTGACCACCAAGCCTACAGTCGTGTACCTTATTGTTGAGTGGCAAATGTTTGTTTCAGGTAATTAATATATGGTAGATTTTTTATTGTCGGGCACAGATATGTGTCACCAAAACGGGACGGAGACGCCCACCGCGGGCTCTCCAAGAAAGAAATACACCGAGCTTACCTGTGGTCTTTCACCCTGGCTCCCGGCCAGGCCGACTGGAATTAGTCGGAGGGCAGCCTGATTCGTTTTGATCTGACTCCATAACATCTTAGAAGGTGTGTGCCCCGACAAAGCAATATGTTCAGGAGAAGAGGTACAGGGTAGGTTTATAGGTAGTTTATGTGGTATTTGAATGACCACGAATTCACACTCGGACTCTAAGGGTAGGCGAAAACCGTCCGGATCCCAAAGGTGAGTGTGAACCGGAGAAAGGCAGGCTGGATTACCGTGGGAGACGCTACTAGGTAAATTTGTAGGGCCACGGCAACTCTAAGCTCTCAAAATTATAAAAAATAGGAATGTGGGAAAAATAAGGAAAATTATTTTTGGCTGGAAAGTGCCTTTCACTAAGGGGAGACCCCTATTTGAAGGATGTATGAGAAGGATATGGGGTGTGGAATGCCTAGAAAGGCGGATGGAGTCAGGAAGGTAGTGAGAGTCTACCAAGGATTAAGCCTAGGGGTGCCTAGGCGATGGTTTGTTGTAGGCCAGGCGAAGCCTGGCCGGCCGCCCCGCCAGGGGCCTGAGTGAGTCGGCCTAATCGGCCGGAAGATCAACCCTGCTTACACAGGTAGATGGGGTAATGTGGCGTCGGTTGAGTCGGGCGGGAGATCGGCCTCGATCTCTCGGCTGGGTGTAGGTCCGTCAGTCCTCTGGTTCTATGATGTCTTTCATTCGCCAAGCTTCGGTGGTCCAGCAGTGTTTCCATCTGACGGGCATTGGTGGTGGCTGAAGGTCGGACGCAACCGTCGTTCGCGAGGGAGAGGTCTCTCCCAAACTGCTAGTTTTAGCGAGACGAAGGCAGAGATTCCCACTAGGAAGGTGTGGTGTCTGACAATGCCGGACTAAAACATAGCGAGGTTAGGAGAGAGAGATGCAGAGGTAGTTGAATGAGAAGATCATGGTTTTGAGTAGAGCAAGTGCCAGTGCAGAGAGGGAGAGAGTTCAAGGTGCCGGTTTGTTTCTTTCTGGCATCTGTCTTAGGATGCGCGGTTTATCTAGCAGGCCAGCCGTGATGGAGATGGGTCCCCAATTGCGGCTATCCCCCCCACTCTCACTGACGTCATAACCTTTATTAACAACAAATATAAAAACATAGATAGATTTTTCTGATCCGAGAAGAGGGGAACTTGTAATTATTCGTAATTAAGAGGTGGCCACAACAGTTATATTTATTCTTTGTATTTTATGGTATGTAAACCTTTTAAGAAACCTCTTTAGCTCTGTTGATGATTGTTTACAATTTTATATTTTAACAAAGATTCGTTACATAAAAAAATGTCAACATATATTTTTTTGGGAATTTTTGATATTTTGAAACTGATTTGTACCACCAATGCTGCTATGTATAATAATCGAACGCAGGGATTGAACTAACGTGAGTTGTTGGTTGTGTATTTAGCTCAGTTTTGAACTGCGGAACTTATTGTGCATATTAAACTTATGTTTTATTTCCGGGCATGAGGCCTGGAAAAATGGCATAATCTGCTATTGAAAATAAAACGAAGATCTCTTATACAGACAATACCCCTTCTAAAAAAATATGTAATCTTTACTATTATTTTTTATAAAGAACATATCTATCATTTTAGCGATCTCAGGTGTTAGCGTAATAAGTTCTAAATCACTATGGTAAATGAAATATTTTAACAGTTCAGAGCCTGAAAAGAATTTTTTTTTCAAGCTTTCACCCTCCATTATCTCTACTATTTTTTATTTGTATGCATCTCCCTGATGGATTTGCGCAGAATCTGTACATTTAATGGGGGGGGGGGTTGTTTTTTTCTACTATTTTTAGCGAATATTACTTTTACTTTAATTTTTTTTAGTCCGATATTCTCACTATAGGTGATTTGCCAATAAATTGATAAATGAAATAAAGGTCAAAGAAATTTTTCCATCGGTATTCTTATTAAAAACTTTCTTTTAATGGGAATGATTACGAAGAAGCAGTCCATGTTTTTAGAGAAGTGTATTGATGACAAATGATCATTGTAGGGAAAAAAAAAAGTGACTAGAGAGACATAGGTTAAATTTAGAGGCTATGCAATAACAACCCATTTGTATAACATTGTGGTTAGACAAACGTTTTCGGCTATCCTTAAGTAAGTAATAAGTAATAAGATTTGAAACACCGTCATAAAAAAAGATGACTAACTACAAAAATCCAAAACAAATAATTACTTATGATATTTTTAAGTTAATAGTTAGTTAATTTAATTACATCTTTAAATAAATTATGCAATTCTACACCACAATGTAAGCCATACGTATTTCTTTACATGAGAAATGTATTATCTTAAGTTATTGGTAAATGTAGAAGAAAAAAAAAAGTTCATAATACGCCCATCCAAGATCTGGGACATAGACAAGTGTTGTTTTTTATTGGTATTCTTGTAAACTAATCTAATGCTATTCATAAATCTATGTCATGAAAAAATAGTTTTATATGAAGTAGTTGTCTGGAAGACTGATAGATATAAAATAAAAATCAACATTACTCTATTTTTATTTTTAATAATGTGTATAATCATTCGATGTTTAATGAAATTTTCGATTTAGGGATAGCAATCAGTACATTCGGTCAGAATTTATACACTGCTGGCACCGTTTCTAAGGTAAATAGAACTTGCGGGCAGGGTAAGTTTAACGAAACTCAAATACAAACCTGAAATATGGCTTTATTTATTCTTGTACCAGTAGTTAAATACCATTGGCCGACAATTGTGAACTATTATATTTTCAGGACAACTTGATTTCAAACCAGCTCTGTATTGTATTACAAGCACACTTTAGTTCACACTTAGAGATATTGCTATTGTAGCTAAGTATATTAAAAGCTTTGAAATATTCTTAAGTGAGAACAATCAGGTGTTTGCCAAGCATAAATAGAGGAGCCCGACATTCAAACATGTTCATTGTTGTCGTCTTTCGTCGTTTAATGATCCTTTACAATTGAAAATTTAAACCCTAGATTACGCTGTAAATGTTTTTTGTTCGGCCAGTTTGTAATACCAATAAATTTTGAGTATGCGCTAGTCGGTGAGTTAATTTTGCATTATAGATAAGAACAATGCAACGATTAAAAAGTTAACATTGTAAAAGTATGTAGCTTACCTCAGTGTTTGATATTCTTCCTTATCTCACTACCTGTGGCAATTTCTCGATATATATGCCCACGAAGCAAGGAGATGAGTATTAAATGAGGATTAGACGCTTTTAGTGTCTGAAATCCATGCCATAATAAAACACTAAACTTTAACTTGTACTCCATATTGGTATCCATTGTATCTATTGTGGTGCGCAGAGGAGGGTCTGAATAATTTCCCTTTGTCTGCCCAATTAGCTGTTTACGAGTCACATACCCCTCACCATAAACCTTAATGGTAATTGCTTTTACCAAATTTCCAAAGTGTCCTGACGCACCTGAAATGTTCATAAACGTTCCATATACATGATTTAAACTACAAAGTTAGCTCTAAAATCAACCTGATTCTAATAAATAAATTAAATTTGATCGTATAAACAGCATTAAGGTATATAAAAATACTTAGTACTCAGCGTATGTTAATAGGTGTATATGCAGGTTTCAGTACCCTTCGTTTTTCTGGTTGATTACAGGTTCCTGGTTGATTACAGGACTGTTCAGTCGATATCTTTCTTTTTACAATATTTTACCGCAAGGAATTTGAACGCTAGGAAAATGTTACTATCGACGGTAGAGACAGTTCTTTGTTCAACAGAACATAAGGAAGATTGGTTTTGCCGGTGAGGGAGATAGGATGTATTGCAAAGTATTATTTTGTTGTTACTTTATTTTGTAAATATAGCATGATAGAGTTTGTAGGTCAACTTATTGTTGAATACAGATTATAAAAATATCTCACTGTTTCGATGCTATGCAATTTATTTGCATAAAACAAATATTGTGTAACGTTTAAATATATGGTAGAATTCAGGTTAATATAGGTTTGTTACGTAACAGGTTTATAGTTGAGTTTATGGATATTAATTTATTGTAGGGTTGTAAATATTTTGCTCTATTGGGGTATAAAACATATCAAGTGAAATCAAATAAGTGCCCAAATACTAGTACAAACGTTGTAAATATATTGATCTACATATAAAGTTGCGCACTTGGAAAATTCAAATATTTGCTTCCTAAAAAAAAAAAATATTTAGGATCCTCCATCTTTCGAAATCAATATCAAACATTTTTAGTAATAAGGAGCTACCCCAATAAATATTCAAAAAAATTACGTTTTAGTACCTGATAATTCCTCCTCTGGCTTGAACACAGCCAGTCTACGATTCATTAATCTTACCAAGCTTGTTGCAATCTCTTGATTCATGTCCTCCTACGTCTCTACTAAAGCTTTTGATACTTAACTCATGTATGTTAAAGGGGGGGGGGTTGACCTGCAGTTTTACACGTATGCGAAGCTCTTCCTACAAGTGCTCTATAGGATTTACACCGAGCTAGGAGCTGGCAACCTCAAACTCCGTATACCCGCATCATCTGAACAACAAACCTTATCCTCGAGTGGTCATGAATTATACTGCATGAAATTGAAATTTTCATGAGTAAATGTTGCACAAGACGCAGCACCACGAATAATTTCCCTTACATACAAATCAGCCTTAAGAGAAGGTCTGTGGAGCTCTCTGTTCCTCGACGAAGAAATTACACCTCGGAGTATCACTGAGCCACATCCGAATTGAATTCTCCTAGCGACAATACAAACAGCCTACCACTCATCAGGCCTTCTGTGAATATAGAAGCGTTACTCATCTAAAACCAACACGTTACTCTATTCGTATTTAGTCCACAGCGTCCCCCAGCGAATTTCAAACGAGCTCTATGATGTTCTCTGTTCTACAATGGCCTTGAAGCTGGTCTTAGTGTTAAAACTCTCTTCAAAAAGTCTTCTTCTAACAGTTTCAGGACATATTGCTACTCTCCGAGTTGTACGGAGAGGTTGAGCAGTCTCAGTAGTAGTAACGATTCCGAAACATGTGTAGTACAATAAACCGGTCATCTATTGGCTCTGCCACTCATGGCCGACCTGAACCGGATCTACAACCTGTGTTATGCTCTAAGAACAACCAGTTTCAGGGAATACCAATGCAGGGGCAGCTTATCTTTGTATTTGACCATCTTCCACTAAAGCAACAACACGGGATACTTGCTTGACCTTCATAATTATTTTTGAAATTACAAAAAAAAAAACTTAAAAAAACTATTTACTAAATTTTTAAATATCAATTACACAAGAAATAAGGTATATGCATTTATTTGAACCCACTTTGAATCCAAACAGCAATATACACTCAGTCTGGTCTAAACATTATTTATTTCGCAATGCTACTAGTATTTTCGGTCTCGTTCTAAGTGTCTAAAACCTAAAAGTATTCAATATAACATAAAGTTAAAATAATACATGAAATCATTAATACAGCTATAGAAGTTGAGACTTTTTAGATTCTTAGATGTGTTCTTATAGTCACCAAAAGCGATCGTATCAGTAATAAATAAATTTTGGGTAGACCAGAGGTAAGGCTTATTTATTGATATGACTAGACCACAAATAAAAACTAATTATTGCTGTGACAGAAACAATCATAACAATAAATCACACCAAAAGAAAATGCATTTAAAAATTTAGTTATGGAAGTCCATATTTGAGCTTCTGTACAAAGGATGAGGATCGACATACTGGGTCTACTGACCTCACATCATCAAGCTTCAGTTGTGGAGGGAGCTTCAATGCTTGGCCCGAGTCCTTAGCCTTAGCTCCTTTTGTTTCAAAATTTGATTGTTTGATAATGACTGTGGTTAATCAATTGTGATAAAATAAAATAGCTAAAGTAGAAATGTGGGCGCGGCTACGTGGCGACCCTGGCGGCGGAGCTAGGCGACCCGGCTGGCCGCAGCCTCAGTCGCAGGCGAACCAGCTCGAAGACAGTAAGCGGTGGGCTTTGCCTGTACTCTCCGTATGTCGGCTCTCTATCGTTGTGCTCTCTTGTGACTGTGTTGTTTGTGTCTGTCATCTGCCACCTGCCATCTCTGTCCGCCATGTTGTTCGTCATAAAGCTTCTGGTCTGCGTCTTCATTAACTCAGGTCAGCCCACTTCACTTATCACTGTTGCCATTCTTATCAGCTGAGCTGTCATACACCTCCTGTAAGCGTCCATTCCTAACGGTATAAAATTTAATTAGTGCAATTGAATATCCTACTTCGGCTTCAACAATGTTAAAAGTAACATATTATTCCGAATTTCACAAATTTATGAAAAGTATCGAATTACACTACCAAATACTGTTCCAGTAAAAATCCTCCAACTTATTCTAAGTTGGTAGGGGAATGTTTTGAACCCATGAATTTCCTAAGTTTCCTTAAGAGAATTGGTTAAGAGACTTTCCGGGAAACCTTCCAAAGAGATTACAGTGAAAGGTTTTTAAGCCTAATTTCTATAAAACTTTTAAAAACCTTTTCCATTCGTCTTGGCTGTAGCTTTGGAGAAACTTACTTTTCAAGTTCTTGTGATTCTTGTTTGATAATTGGATTTTAGGATTGTGACATATGTTTTGTCCATGTTGTATGAGCTAGGTAAATGATAGGTAATTTTCTAAATGTTAAGTAATAGCTTTGAATCTAAAATTTTACGATCCTAGAGGAAATTTGAATTTCTTAGAAGAAAGTTTAAGCTATGCTCATCTGGCAAAATATAAATTTCAAATTTATTATTTTTTATGTTAGCATTTATTTATTTTATGATCAATAAATTAATCCATATTGGATCGGTTAGGGAAAAAAAGTTTATTCTAGTTGTTTCTAAATCAGCAATTACTTCTGAAGAGATCCTCTTTACCTTGCTTTAACGATACATCTGTTTCTTCTAAAATAGAGACGTACATGTATTGATTGATATGGACCAATTAGTCATAGCAAAGAGCTCAATTGAAATTTAAAAAGAGTTATGAATTGGAAGGGGACCATAAATATACCATAAAGTGAACCATCCATAACCATAAAGCCGAAACCGATCAAATCAATCAACACCTCTAGATTGATATGGACCAAGTGATCATAGCACCGAGTTCAATTGAAATTTAAAAAGAGTTATAAATCGGAAGGGAGCCATAAATATACAAAACAAAAACAAAACATTGGTTTTTCATGAATAGAAAATAAAGTAACCTCTTTAATTAACAAATTAAAACATAATCCTTTTATGGACGGTTTCTACTTTATGGTTATGGATGGTTCACTTTATGGTATATTTATGGTCCCCTTCCAATTCATAGCTCTTTTTAAATTTCAATTGAGCTCTGTGCTATGACTACTTGGTCCATATCAATCAATACATGTACGTCTCTATTTTAGGAGAAACAGCTAGATCGTTAAAGCAAAGTAAAGAGGATCTCGTTAGAAGTAACTGCTGATTAGGAAATACCTATAATGAGTTATAGTATAAATACAACACATAAACACTTTTTAATGGAAACTACAATGAGGTTTGAGGTGGTGTGTGTGGTAAGCATCACCCGTCATGCCTGTCCGTCTCTGACCCTCTCTCCGTGGTTTGCTAGAGTTTATGGTGGTATCCAATTTTACCTAAATAAAAATTATAAATAAATTATATCTTAATAAGTTGTTGACTTAATTTACTAATGTATGAAAAAAGAAAACATACTAATTACTCCAGTATAAAATATACAACTGTCTGCCAGCGAATCTTTGTACTCTGCAAGATTGGAACCTGAAGACTGTGATCTGCTGGGGAGATGACTCAGGTTTCCACTTATCAGGAAAGTTTGGTTCAGGAAACAAATTTGGGATCTAAATTCCATATGGGCGTAAATCTTACCTCTGTTCTGGGAACTTCCTAGAAATCAAATGGTTATGCTACTGATCCTTGTGTATTTCCAATTACAGGGCTGATACATTCGATTAAGCCATGAAAGCATTGTATAATAAGTTTACGTTGTTCTTTTTAATTTGTTGAGTGTTTGTTCTACATGGTTTTGATTCCTACAGGATTGCTTAATATTTTCCTTCTATTTTAGTTTTTGATATGTTATTCTTGTGCTTTATATAAGAATAAACGAGACGATTAAAAGTTTTAATACCCGTTTATTTATTTATTATTAATTTTTCATTAAATCTGAAACAATGATTTTTTAGTTACATCCTTTTGCTTCTATTTTAGAATATCTGCAAACAAACATACGAATAATATTAGTATACGCTCAAGAAGTCAAATGACGTGAGACCAATAAACGAACAAAAAAAAAAATTAACAGAAATTTTAGTGGTGTTTTAAACCTCATATTGTCAATTTAAGGGTATATATTAATTTTTAGTCTTACATCTAAGATAATGCACCACAAAATAGTTTTGTTTAGTATGTTAGGGAACTTGCAAAATTCTCCGTTTCTGTTAAACTTCATATTACACCAATTGTGTGTCTTTTATCCGTAAATAAACTGCATTCTATTTAATTTCAATATTATGTAAATTTCTCTTTTAATTCAATAAATGAAATTTAAATATATTAAAACATATGTCTCGTATTATGTCGTCATGCAAATCCAGCTAAAATTGTTTGTGTTTAAGAAAGGGCGCTGTTATGGAATCATTGAAAGGATGGAATTCTTAGGATCCATAGAGAGGGGGTAGTTTTGGGGTGGCAGTTTGTAAATCATTAGATCCCATATCTCTCAGCAAGCTTAGTTCGACAAATATTGACAAGGGATGCCTTAGTGTACAATTCGACTGAATTAATATCTGTGTTGGAGCTGAATATGATCCACTATTTTCTGTCTACATGGACCGGTGTGAAACCTGTATTATTAATAATTGTTATGCATAATTATAATCAATAGAATAATAATTTGTTAAAATGATAAATAGCCACTCTACAAATAGCTCTAGTTTCATTGTGGTTTTTTTTTTTTTTTTTTTTTTTTTCCCCACCCTACCTGAGGCTGAGCCTCAAACGGGCTTGCCACAAAAGCCCGTGAAGCGGGCTCGTGGGTTTACGTAGCCTGTGGTGCGCGTATTCCGGTGAAATGGGATTGTTGCACCGGTCAGCGCACCTTCGGTTATTCTGTTTTGTTCCATTTATTCTCAAAAAAAAAACACATGATAATAATATATAAAAAAGAAAGAAGAAAACACAAAACTAAAGTAAAGAGAAAAGAAACACCTCTAATAATATATTTACAAATCCTAAACTAGCTATATATACATGTTTTTTTCTCCCTTCTTATAGCTAGTTATCTTAGTACTATTTACAATTTTGGATCCGTGTTCTACCTATACTTAACACTATATTTACAAGGGGTGTGCATCCTCCATCCCCCTATAACTAAACTTATGTCTATACCATATACTTCTCAGTCCTACCTTATATCTATATATACATATTTACAGTGACTCCTCTGGAACCGGCGATGCATTGTTGGCTTCGGGTGAGCCTTCCCTAAGACACGGCTGTTCACCTCGAGCCACCCCACTGGATATAGTAAAGTGCCCAGAGCCATGAACCCTTTTCCACTCCCCGACGAAACTGCAGAACGCAGATTTATAGAGGTTATCCGGAGGGAAACCTGGGACGAGTTCGCCTAACGCGAGTCGGAGAAGAACCCCTGGGGTATTCCGTACCGAGTGGCGATGGCCAGGGGTGGCATTTCCAAGACACTCGCCGCGCTGAAGAGCGGCGATTGGCGGGCCACCTCCCCGGAAAAAGAGGCGGCCTTTTACATGGAGGAGACATACCCCAGGGATCTAGAAGAAGACCACTCGCCTGAAGACTCTCGGGTAAGATCCCAGACAGAGGGCCCCCCTCGCACGGACCTGCACCCACCATGGGACATCTGGGACCTGCGCATCGCCGTGCAGAAGCAGAAGACCGGAAGAGCTCCAGGACTGGACGAGATTGACGCGGCCATGATCAAGGCATCGTGTCCACTCATAGAGAGGAGACTGCTCGAGATAGTGAATGAGTGCCTCGACCACGGGAGATTCCCAAGCCAATGGAAGGGAGCGGAGCTCAGACTCATACCGAAGGGAGCCAACCGGGACCTGAATGCTACCAAGAGCTACCGGCCCACCAGCCTCCTCCCAGTCCTGAGTAAAGTCCTGGAGAGACTCATGCACATGGCGTTGCGGCAGACCTTCGAGAAGGTGGACCACCCAAGACAGTACGGCTCCTGCAAGGGCAGGAGCACAGCTGATGCCTTGGATAAGATAAGGGACGACATGGCGACTCACTCCAAGTACGCGCTGCAGGTCACATTTGACATATCCTCTGCTTTTCACAGGGTGGGGTGGCCCTACGTCATGAGGGAATTGAAGGAGCTGGAAGCCCCGAGAAATTCGTATGAGCTCGTGGGCAGCTACCTTAGCGGACGTATCAGAGTAGTGTCCTACGACGTCGAAGCACCAGTGGAGCAAGGGTGTCCCCAAGGCTCAGTTCTGGGCCCTGCCCTTTGGAAGTTAGTGTTTAACAAGGTCCTCGTGACCCTAGAAGAGCGTGGGCTCCCCGCGGTGGCATATGTGGACGACCTTGCGGCGACCATCGTGGGGAATTCACGAGCCGAGGTAGTTAGAAGAGCGTGCGCCTGTGCCAATTTGGTCAAGGAGTGGTGCGCCAGAATGAAGATGACCATGGCTGCGGAGAAAACAACAGCGACGTTGATACGGGGCAAGATGGACCGTGCTCACCCTATGTGGTTTAGAAGAGTTAGGGTGGGCACGGAAGTAACGTACCTGGGGTGAGACTGGGGAAAAGATTAAGCCTCTCTCCCCACAACAAATACCTCGGAGACAGAGTCGTTACAGTGAGTAACTCCTTCGCGAAGATAGGAGGGGGGAGTGGGGAATCAAGTTCCCAGTCTCAAGAACCCTCTACCAGGCAGTCATCTTGGGAATCATCAAGTACGCCTCGAAGTCATGGTCGGCGCACCTTAACAAGGGCCAGACGCACGCCCTGAAGAGGATTCAGAGAGCGGCTTTGATAAGGGTCTCGAGGTCCTATAGGACGGTGTCTCAGGACGCGATAGAGGTATTGGCAGTGGTGGCACCAGTAGACCTGGTCCTCCTGGAGCAGCGCCTCAGGTCGAAGATGAAGAGAGGGCACAATGAAGATCTTCCACCTCCCATACGGAGAAGGATTGAGGAAGAGCCCGGGAGGTGGAAGGCCCTAATTGGCGAATGGACCATAGAGGCTTGGGGCGCCAGGTGGACTGGCTCGACCAAGGGGAGCACCCTGAGGAAGTACTTCCCCTCAGTCCAGGACAGGCTGAGGGCAAGTTGGGTCTCGCCGGATTACTGGGTGTCACAAGTGCTCACAGGACACGGTGGATTCCGTGCCAGGCTATACGAATACAAGAGGGCAGAAAACAGGTCCTGCCCCCATTAGGGATAGAGCGATACTGCGGAGCACGTCGTGCTCTATTGTCACGCACTGGAACCGGCTAGAGCACGGCTGCTCCGCACGATAGGAGAGTACAGCCTGGGCGAGTCCGACCTGCCGTCACTGGTGAATGACGAAGCAATATACATTTAAATTTATCTCCTTCAACAGTTAAATAACTTAACTTAAGTCTACCCGCAGTTTTTTTAATTCTAAAAATAAAAAAACTCAAGGTTCCACCCAGACTGGCTCTCATTCTCTCACGTCGAAAACTATCTGTTGCAACACCTCGAACTATGCCGGTTAAAATGCAATTGTGGGAATTACGTAAAACAAATTGAACATGTAACATTTTTTAACATGGCCCGGTCAGAACTATTTCAAGTTCACAGTTTCCGCCAGAAAAGAAATAAAAAAGGCAAAAGTAACATTGTTTTATTGATGCTCCAAGATAATAAGTTTTGAGAGCTAACAATAACAATCGTGCACCTAATTCGTTCCAAGTCGGCTTTAATATTTCATTCATATCTGGGAGACGCGGTATCAAACAGCCGGAGCGGGATACATGATTGAAAAACAATGTTTTGTTAACTGAGATAACTGTTTAATAAATTGTAAGCAGTAAAATGGGCTAGTAAGGGAGTGAGCCTTCTCATCACTTCGGTTTGTATTCTGCCAGTCACCACAACAGAATGCCTTGCCTGGACCTTCCGTCGGACAGTTAAAGGGTGCTTGCCGCTAAATGACGCGTTTGAGGCGTGTCTTTGGTTATCCGTAACTGCTGATTGGTCCAGTTTACCACGCCTTCCTGACGAACTGCCGCGTTCTGTGACTGCGACTCTGTAGAAGGAACCGTAAACGGTATCAGTTCTAAGTATGAAAAAAATACCACCAAAGTATGGTTTGTGTTATATTCTTGTCGTTATGAAACGAATTTCATTAGTAATTCAGATTCAAGAAAAAGAAACATTACTTAATTATTTACATTATATCATTTGCTTACATCAAAATGCTCACGTTAATGAACAATGATGACATTCATGCCATGAACATAATAATCACATAAAAGTAGACGCATATAACACGAGGGAGTAAAATATAGTAATAATAATAAAATAATAAGAGAGAAAAACTGTCAGCATACTTTTTAAATTCAAGTTATTAGCCAATAACAATAATGGCTGTTTTGGATATCAACAGTAAATACTAGTAAATAAGTAAACACTAGCAAGCTCACAATTTATAAATGTATCATGCAATACAATTCAGGTGACGCGCACATCACAACATTCAATTACATCATTACACCAGTTACCTTCCATCCCACTAAACTCATTACGAAGTTTCAAAATGTAAGGGTAAGTGATTGATCCATTTGTTGCTGTTACCTCAACCTAACCTTTCCCATTGGTTTCCCAAATGCGGCGATTGTACTATTCATAACTATTGCTGTACTATGTGTATCAGCAGATCCCAACGGTAGCTTTCAAAGGGAATACGAACATAGTATACATACCTTGGCAAGTCACATCGGTACCAAAAAACAACTGCCTTGCAACATTGAAAATAAATACAAACATCGATACCATTGCAAGCCAGGTCACCGCAGCTAAAAGTTTAAATTTGACTTTCATCATTAACACTTGATATCAGTGTCTTGATTCAAGTGATCAGATATTTTGAACAAACTATGATGTGCAAATTTATATGTGCGCTTGTCATCGGTAGATCGCAACCTTTACATTTGGGATCTAATTTTAATTGGTTCATCTCTTCCTGCTTTCAGAACTAAATCACCAATTTAGAAAGGTATAATTTTTTCCCTACCTTTATCAAATTTTTTGTAGCATATTCTGCGTTACGAATGATTTTCTGGGCCACTACAGTTATCACGAGATCAAAAAATCTTTCCAAACATTAACTTCAATGGTGATACCCGTGTAAAACGATAAGTGATATAATGAGCATATATATATATATAAATATATATAAAATGAAAGTGTTCTCTCTTTAACTTGAATTTGCCGCGCTGCTTCCACTGGCTGCCACCAGATGGAGCAGCAATCAGATAGAGAAGGTTATGTTAGGTAACAGAACATGTAAATAAAGAGTCGATAGTTATAAGCTGTAATTGTCGTTTCTTTGTTTACAGGTAAGATTGTGTAAATCAATATTAATAATTATTATAATGTAATATATAGTGAATAAAATTGCTAACTTTGTTTACAGAGAAACTGATTTCAGTTTATTCACCCCACCTTCAATAATTGTCTTACAAAACGACAATAGGAGTTATAATGGCGAAAAAACTGCAAATACTTCACCACACTAGATATAAATTCCGCTTTTTGGTCAATTCCATTACGCATTGAAGAAAACAGGTTTTGTCACACAAGAAGGGCACTTCCAATGGACATGGCTACCCTACGGTTTAAAGACATCACCAGCTATTTTCCAAAGAATTTTATCCAGCATCTTAAGAAAGCACAATTTAAAAGACTTTTCAAAAAATTATATAGATGACATCTTAATTTTTTTCAAAATCATTCACAGAACATATAGAAAAAGTAATAAAAGCAATAGTAAATGAAGGTTTCAGATTAAAATTAAAAAAATGTACATTCGCAGAAGAATCAGCAAAATACCTTGGACACATAATACAACACAATACTGTTTGACCAATAAAGGACAACTTAATTTCAATAAAAAACTTTCCAACTTCAAAAACCCAACAGAACATCAGACAATTTTTAGGAAAAATTAATTTTTATCACGAGTATATACCAAAAAGCTCGATATTGCTAGATCCACTGCATAAATTATTAAGGAAAAATGAAAAATTTTTATGAGCGGAAGAGTGAAAAATCCTTTGCTGAATTAAAGAAATTGCTATGTTCCCAACCAGTGTTAGAAATGATTTACCAATAAGAATTTATACAGATGAATCTCTAGAAGGTATCGGTGCAGTTTTGAAACAAGTACAAAACAATGGAAAAGAAAAGCCAGTAGCATACTTTTCAAAAAAATTAAGCGAACCGTAAAAAAGAAAAAAAGCAATGTATTTAGAGTGTTTGGCAATCAAAGAGGCATTAAAATATTGGCAACACTGGTTAATTGGAAGAAATTGGCAGTACAACTTTTTGTTACACGGTGAAATGTTGTTTTAATTGTTCTTAAACCATCAGAAGAGACGCATGAGTATAAGTTAATTAAATTCAAGGTGGTTAAGAAAACATTTTAACTATTTGATGAACTATTTGAGTGTTGATGGGCACTTTGAGTACTGAATTAATATTGCATTTATACTGAGCTAGGGACTGGAATTTCATATTCTGCATAGTAGATCTCAGACAAAGAGAATATGTCCGGTGGTTTAGTTGTTCTAGGATTATATACTACTTTGGTTGTAGCCAGATTGGACAGAATCATAATCTTCTGTACACAGACATTTCTTCCTCTTTCATCAAATCCAATGTCGGATATAGGACGTACAATGCATTCCACTGATTGCCTTTCTTTATAACCAATGAAGCATTATCAGGCACAGGGGGGGGGAGAGAGAGAGAGAGAGAGAGAGAGAGAGAGAGAGAGAGAGATAGAGAGAGAGAGAGAGAGAGAGAGAGAGAGAGAGAGAGAGAGAGAGAGAGAGAGAGAGAGAGAGAGAGAGAGAGAGAGAGAGAGAGAGAGAGAGAGAGAGAGAGAGAGAGAGAGAGAGAGAGAGAGAGAGAGAGAGAGAGAGAGAGAGAGAGACGAAGAAATAATCTGTAAGTTATGAAACAAACATTCAGTAATATTAATTTGTTTTTTATTTTGTTTTACACAGGTAATGAATTAATCATAAGTAAAAGGTTACAATGAATTAAAACTAATAAAAAAAAATTTGTTGAATTATCTGTGCGAATGTACAGTAAAATATTACTTGCACTAACTGCACGGCCCGGTCAGTAGAATGGCTGCAAATGTAGTACTACAGGCCTAGTATTATGTCATCTAGAGGAAGATGCGAAAATAGGTGGGAACTTCATGGATGACCTGAAAGGAACGTCGAACTTGCAAATCATAATAAATGTAAATGTGGTCTAGTCTCGGACACTGGTTTCTTTGTCGCAGCCTACTGTTGTATGGTACACATTACTGTTGGATGTGGTTGTTTCGTGTGATTCTACATCGAGCGTCTCGCTTGTAATGCTTAAAAGATGAGTATCAGATAGTTAACGGATATACTTACCCTGTGCTATTTTTTCAATGCATGTTTTATGTTTAATCTCACTAATAGTAAGATCTCACTAATGCAATGGTGTACTCGCGGTTGGGGTGACGTTGCGCCTAAATTTAGTTATAAATTACTTCAATGTTTGTCTGAAATGGTACGTTAGGGCGCAACTTGTGAACAAATTATTACTTTAGGAACATTTCATTTTTAATGATGAAGTGAGCAGTTAAGTTTGTCATTTTTTAATTTCTCTTATGACTTGGTTATATTTATCTGTTGTTTCAGAGTACAAGTTTTCAATTTCATAACTTCTATCGAAGTATTGTGAACACTATGACACGTTTTATTCCAATCGTAACTGTTCTCAATTTATTAATATTTTTACGACCATCAAGCTAATTCACGAACATTTTTTAGTTTATTAGTTTTAATTATTATAAGCTTTTACTTATAATTAATTCATTACTCACTAAAATTAAATAGCAAAACAAATCAATATTACAGAATTTCTCATAACTTACAATTAGTTTATCATCTCTCTCCCTCTGCCTGAAAAGTCTTCATCGGTTATAAAGAAAGGTAACCAGTGTGATGATTTGTACTGCGACCGTTGCTTGGTGTGCAAGTTCGTCTGCCGGAGGCACATCAAGTTTTTTGACTCGTTGCAGCACTTCACAAACCTAGTGTTCAACACCATGACCCCACCAGCACAAAAGAAGCTTATCTGATCAAAACGTTAAGAGTGAGAGAGATAGACTTATTTAAAGAGTATACATCCACTTAGTTCATGTCAAGAGAATCACTATTAGTTAAAATAAAAAAATCTGAACTTTTAACTCCATAGTACGGAAACTACGGAAATAAAAAAAAAAATAACGATTAGAAATTAGTTTGTAACAAAATTATTACTTGAAAATTCTTTTTACAATAATCTTTTCTTATCAGAACTGTAAAATCAAAGAGATATTTATCTTTTTGCACTAAACAAACTTCCTTGTGTAGGATAATTAGTTTATAAAGTAAGAACTCCCCTATATCTTGTCTGGGGATCTACTAGCCAAGCTGCCCTGCTTTGAGTAACTAACTTTCCAATACTGCCTTCGGCCAAACTCATGCTGACCGAAGGCAGGGTTGAGACAGACGGCCTAATATTATCATTATAGTTGCTTATAATAACCGTATTAGCTTTAATGGAATCCATAGCTGTTCAATAGTTATGTATAAGTCGTTTCGTATTATTGAGTCACAGGCTGCATTAAAGTCGGTAAGCTGCTTTTTCGTATTTTGAACAAGCTCTTCCATGCCACCTTCTGCTTCAGGAAGATCATCTTATCTAAGGCCCGGCTGGATCAGAAGCTACTTTGATCATCAGTTAACGTTAGTATAAAGCCATTTATACTACGGTTATATGGTACCAGTCTACGGTTATAGACAGCACGGAGTACCCCAATGGTTGTTGTAGTTTATTTATTATTTAGCACAGACATTTTCCCTTTAACAACCATTACGATATCTCCCTTACTTAATGGTTTTTCCCTGACTGTAGTTACTTTCCTTAGTAATTTTCTTGCTTCGTCACAGATTTTTTTTATTTAGGTTTTTTTTCACCTTCTGTTTCTCTACAGCTTTATTAATTTATACCCAAACTTCATGGATGAAGTTTGCTTTAGTCTTATAGAATAATAATAATAGGTGTATTGGTATCATTAGTGCCACCAATTCTAACTTAGAGGTTTAGTGTTCAGCAGTAATGTCTCCTCAAGCCTTCACTCCAAATCACGATTGATTGAATCTCGAAGGAAGTAGTCGTCAAGGATAAGTTTTAATTTGAGAATCTGCTATATAATAATCCAGAAATTTCAGAACAGAGTTCTCCGCACCTCCCTCAAACCCATTCATACCCCGTTCGACCGAATGAAGGCAGACGAGATGCATAAAAAATTTGAAGTGCTCACCATTCAAGATTTTATCAAGAGAAGGCACATCAATTTTTTTGACTCACTCAGACATAGCCACAACCCACTATTCTCCGACCTTCAACCACCACCAATGCCCGTCAGATGGAAGCACTGCTGGACCGCCGAAGCCTGGAGGATGATCGACGTCATTGTACCCGATGACTGAACGAACTACATCCACCCAGCCGAGAGATCGAAGCCGATCTCCCGGCCTACTAAACCGAATCCACAATGACCCCATCTACCTGTGTAAGCAGGGTCGACCTTCCTGCCGAGAGGCTGACTCATTTCAGGCCCCTGCCGACTTGAAGGCTTTGCCTGGCCGACTACAATCCATTGCCTAGGTGCCCCTAGGCTCAACCCTTGGTAGACTCTCACTACCTTCCTGATTCCATCCGCCTTTTTAGGCATTCCACACCCTATATCCTTCTCATACATCCTTCAAATGGGGGAATCCCCTTAGTGAAAGGCACTCATTAGCCCAAAATAATTTTTCTTTATTTTTTCCACATCCTATTTTTATAAGTTTGAGAGCTAAGAAGAAAAAAAAAAAAAAAAAAAAAAAAAAAAATATATATAATTATCAATGGAGAACCCTATCACAATGCCAGTTTTAAATTCTTTTCATTCTTCACTTCAAACTTAATAATTTTTCATCCTTTGGTGCATCATTGCGATAACACAATTATGCGTTCTAATGTGTAGTTTTTAGCATAGCACTCTTTTAGTTAGTTATAGTGAGGCCACTAAACCGTAGATTTACTAATCAAGAATTATTTGTATAGTCTTTGATCCCGGTTAATCAGAGTTGACAATCATTTATGTCACATTTCATTTGCTCCTAGATTGAAGGTATGTAAGATGGTGTCTTGAAGGTTATTTCTTCTACAGAATAACTTTCGCACAACTTTTAATCTGTTCCCTGTTGTAAGATCAAGCCTTGTCTATAGTCTGCTTCTCCTGGACCGGGCACAAGGCCCATCAAAAGTTAATTACTTAAGCCTGAGGAGGGACGAAAGAGCAGACGGCTGGCACACCAAGTCGGATATCTCGCCCCAAGCAAGAGCCAGCTCACAATGGCCCGGCTTCTGGCTTAATCTCGCCAAGAGCACTCTTTGTTTACGAGTTCTCGGCTACCAGCCTCTGTTCCCTGTATGGCTCCAGTCTCTACCTTTTGTACTGCGTCGCTACATAAAACTCAGCGGTAGCTAGCGCTTCTTCCTTCCGACCGTCTTCGCGTATTTCTCAGACGTTCCCCGAGGGCAGACTTACGCACATCATTTCGATTCGAGTATTGCGTGTGTATTCCCTTTTCCTATTATGCAAACTATTTTTACCAAAAAATGTATGTTCTACAGTTTTTCTGTAAGGTTTTTTTTTTGTAATTATAGGTTCGAGAATAAAAAGTAACTGAGACGGTTTTTAACCACCTCTTTATCATTAAGACAGGAATTGGTTCAAAAATTTCTGATGGATATTTGGGCGCAATGAAACCATGAGTCAAAAGGCGGGTTCACAATAACTCGTGTCATATTAAACACTATTTTGTCCTTGGAACCTCTTTCTCTTGTCTTGGAATCACATCGGTGGGCTTTCTAAAAATTGTGTTGATTAAGCTATAAACTACAGGTTTTGCCAAAAAAAGTAATGAATGGTGAATATTGGTTGAATAACGATAAAAACACGTAAAAATAAAAAATGGTAAACTCCTCTATGGTCTTTCATGCGACTGAAATGTATCAGATCGTAGCAGAATTTTCAAATTGGATATGCTAGGAAACCTATCTAAAATAGTTTGACCCCGTCACTTAATTTTTTGTCTTTCATGCCTTACTTTAAAGTTATTTACGAAGCTTGTTACTAATTCATAACTATGTCCATTAAGTTTTGGATGATTTAATTTTTGTTTCGCACTTTTATTATTAAATCACACCTGTTATATTAATGTACAGTCAGGAAATGTGCTTTCTTAATATGACACAAAATTGAAATAACATTTTTTACCTTATATTATGGTCTGCCGATGAATACCTAATTATACAAGGTAAAATGCATAATTGTTGAAAATGGGTACGAAGGGTGAATATTGTTACACTTTTTCCTGCATTTAAATGATTAGTTATTGTAAAGTAGATTCTAATTTTCACATCAATTTTAGCCGTAATTTTACTATAGTTTGGAAGCATTCTGGTTTCTGTAAACTATATACGTTAAATTTATTACAAAAAAACAATAAAACAGTAAAAATAATCGTTTGAAAGGGACATAACAAAGTATAATAGTAATAAGAAAATTCAGATTTTTTTTTTAACAAATTAGCCATGCGAACCAGAATTATATAACTTGTACTAGGTGGGAAAAACACTATATTATTTCTTATTGCTCAGTATCCGTCTTCGGGGAGCGATGCAATTTATTTTACATGGTTAATAATTCAATAACATACCTTTGCCGACCTACATTAATTTGTTTGAAAGTACATACTAAAATATTTGTCTTAATTAAACACACTGCATACACAACACGCTCACACGCACAACACATTACCGTACTCTCACACTGCAGATATTTCTACATAAAACAAATTAAACTTAAAGAATATGCAGGTAAGGCAAATAATATAAGTAGGAACATGGTCTAGAAACAATAAATTTAATTTAGAATCATTGTCTAGGAACGACAGTAATTTTATCTAAGGAGAAACTATAAAAAAATAAAATAAAGTAATAACTCTCAGAAGGGAAGGCGACACCGGAAACTAACCAATTGTTCGTCCACCGTTATATAAGAACTTGATTTGTAGTTTTCGAAATTGTTTGGCCAATTGAGCACCCATTCGTTGGTAACAGAAACTTAACCCCCTACCTTTACTTCATCTCTTCCCTGGATAATAAGTCGTCAAATCGTAAACAATTGAGTATACATTTGAAGCTTATCCCAAACATTACATCATGATAATTCTATCTTAAGATGAATAACTAAGAAACAAAATTCCTAAAATAACCACCAATTCGTCAATTTCAATGTCAAATGTTGCTTTCGACACAGTAATTTTTTTTTTTGCTCAATTTCTTTGTTCCATGTTTTTATGTGATACCCTACGAAAAATCTGGCGGAAAATATCAAACGAGACCTATCTGATCTTGATAGGGAGTCTGTTTTCCATTCAAAATCGTTACGCCTCCTCATTATGCCATCTCTCCTTTCACAACAGAATTATTATAGGACTGTGTAAGCTCATTCATCATGGTTTTCTTTTGTTTAATCGTCGCATTCAATTTTTCTACTTCATATTTGGAATGGGGGGGGGGGGAGTTTGTAGCTATGGCCTAGGCCAGTGTTGTCTGAGTTTATTATTGTCTCATCATGGTCGGAGTAAATTTGCCAGCCATGATTGAATACCTAACATAATAAAATAAAATTATTCACTGATTATGGAGAGGACACTTCTGCCTTTCCTCAGCGGAAAATATTGAAAAATTAACTTTGTGAAACACATAGACCACCCTTCGCATACACTGAGGGTGATGGAGTGTGGTGTTACCCCCCCGCCTAGGAGGAAAGTACTATCCCCTACCTCCGGCGTAAAAATTATGCATTGCTAAAAGTATGGACTACATAATTTAGTGCATCTCTTATTTATCTCATTTTGAAAAAAAGTATCAAATATCGAAATACATACGTTCACTTAGCATTGATTCACAATCTTACTTCGATTTATAGCAAAATTATTTTCTAGAAATCTCTGCTGCCTTTCTGGACATAGATCAAGCTTTTGACAGGGTCTGGCACGCAGGTTTGCTTTACAAGCTCAAAGGATATTTACCGCAGACCCTATTCCTAATCCTACAATTCTACCTTTCAAACCGTTTCTTCCAAGTTCGCTGTGGTTTAGAATATTCTAACTACTAACCTATAAAAGCAGGATTTCCACAGGGCAGTGTCCTGGGCCCCATCCTCTATAACCTGTACACCGCTGATGTCCCCTCTACTCCCAATACCTTCTTGGCCACATTTGCAGATGACACTTCAGTCCTGTCAACTTATCCAGACCCTGATATAGCATCCCAAAACCTTCAAAAACACCTTGACGAGATCGAGTATTGGTGCAACCAATGTTAAATCAAAGTCGATGAAGGAAAATGTTCCCACATAACCTTTACCCTCTGCCGCAAGTCCTGTCCGCCAGTCTTTTTAAGTTCAATTCCTCTCCCTGTGTCTGAGACAGTACGGTATTTAGGCTTGCTAATATGCTAATGCTAACTTGCGGCTCGACAAAAGACTTACATGGAACCCACACACGAGGCTAAAAAGACAAGAACTAAACAGACGCTTTGGACAACTGTACAGACTACTTCGAAGGACATCCCACCTCTCAATAGAAAACAAACTACTCATTTACAAAATTATACTCAAGCCAATCTGGACATACGGAATAGAGCTATGGGGGACAGCAAAAAAAGTTGAACATCAAGCGCATCCAATCCTTTCAATCAAAAGTCCTAAGAACAATAGTAAATGCCCTTTATTACGTCAGCAACCAAACCCTTCATAATGATCTGAATATACCCTATATTCTTGAACTCATCCCTTCCAAGTTCATAAAATTCCATAGTAACCTATCCAACTACCCTAATTCCCTAGCACAGTCATTGCACTGCACTCACCCCTATAATCCTCGTCGAAGATTAAAACGGTAGTGGCCTCGTGACCTGCTATAACTAAGTGATAGTGGGAGTCCTGGCAATGGCCAGTTTCTCTAATCATGTCCTGAGCGTCTGTGGCTCTCGCGCTCTTGGTCAGCCTCCGATGGCCCTTATCCAGTGACATGGCTGACGTAGGAGCGTGGGGGACTCCCCAAGACTCCGCTTCCTCCTTCGCATGCGAGGGAGGTGACAACCTTGTGGACTTGGGGGGCCTCTGGGCTGTTTGTAAATATTTTATGAATGAGCGAGTGAATGATGAATAGTAAATATGGTATGAGTTATAACATTTATCTTAATTACTTATTGCCTGATAAAAGGCAGATTGTAATTTTATCTTAATATAAATAGTTTTAGTAAAAAAAAAAATCTCTTTTGCCCACAATTCAGGGTAAGTTATTAGTAGTCACCCTTGTCTTTGAGTTTTTTGTTTTGTTAATTGTTAATTAGCTCGAGGAATTTCTATGAACGTGTTTTTTAATCAAATGAATTTCAAATCTTTTAGTGGAAGATTTATTTATGGAAATACTATTATATACGTATATATATACATATATTTTTTTTTTTTTAAGGTATCAACCACAAGGGTCATGATTTTGGTTCTTGGTTTTTTATTTACAACAAAGAATTTTTAAGAGTTAAGGTTTTAATAAACGTATATAATCAGTACGTAATACGTAATATAATAAGTATAAAGGCAGCAACTATATATCTTACGGTTTTAGAGTTATAGTTTATATATATATATTTTTTTTTTCCCTTAGCTCTCAAATTTTTAAGATTATGGATAAGGGAAAAATAAAGGAATTTATTTAGGGTGAGCGGATCCTATTTATATATTTTTGTTATAGTATTAGTTTAATATGTAAAATGGCGAAAACAAAGCTCCGAGGCCAACATAAATTGTATATTTAAATGCAAAAATGATCTTAAAATGTTGGAAGTTATATTAATCTATCTTGCTAATCATTGTAAGTGTTAGCGCTCTAAATAAAAAAAAATATATAAATTTAGTTTTAATAATTGGAAGAACCAGCAAGTAATTTATATAAGGCAAATTTTTTGCAATCCGCAAATCTACTCACCTTATATAAATTACTTGCTGGTTCTTCCCCCGAAGGACTATAAAATTAATTGGTAAAACATAAATGAGGAAAGCAAGGAATGGTAAACCAAAATAATTTTTCCAATAAAAGATTTCCAGATTTATTGTCACACCATTCTTTCTTTTTATGCATAAATAAATTATCAAAAAAAAACTAATGATTCTTCTTATTCTACGATATTGATCAATAATTATAATTGCTTCCGTATATGTACAATTAAATTCATAATTAATTTGATTCAAAATGGATACGTATCTCAAATGACGAAATGAAAGCGTAAATACTTATTAATTTTGTAGGCCTACGTGAATTTATCAGATAGTATTCAACATAATTAAATAAACAAGTGTAATTGCAACAATAATTATTTGAGCAATATAATTGTTACAATTAGCAATTGAATCGATCAACAAAAATGTTGATTTGATAAATGAAACCCAAATATAATTTTATCTGGCCAGATTGCTACATTAAAAGTTAAATAACATGAATAAATGTTAAGGTTCAATAATTTTTTATTCAGAGCTCTTTGTTTACGTTGTATGTCGTGACAAATAAATTTATGTCATGGCCAAATAGTTGACTGAAATACACGGCTCACGAGAATTTGAATCTCATAATTTCATGTTCCATATGAGAATGCAGAAAATTAACAATAGTAGTAAGAATGAGTACGGCCTGAAGACTGGAGATTTGCAGTAGGTGGATGGCCGATGTCGACATGGAGGTGAACAACACTTCGACGGGAGCTGATGACAGATGATTGTCTGTGAGCGGTCGTCTCTTGAAGTGTCCAATAGGTGTCTCGGTCGAGAAATGTCGTTCCCTCAGGATCTCTTCTCGATTAGACGTAATTAAATTCACAGAAAAAATTACTTTTTTACTTTAACGCACTGACTTAGTTTTAACAGTCTAGCGGTCGTGGGTTTCGTAGCCGTGTCTAACATACAACTGGTGTTGGTTAAGTAAGAGTCCGAGTTAATCCTCTATATGTAAACAAAGTAAGTCTTATTTAAGTGGAGTGCTTTTATGTTGCTAAGAGATTCATGAAATGCTCACCAGAAAATCGCCGAGCAAGATAGACTGATCGCACTTGTCTATTTTTGCTCCAGGTGGATCAGTAGCCGTGGTACCTTACTGGTGTGTATTAGTAAGAAAATTGTAGCATTTAGAACTCACCTTTACTAACCAGAAATTATCAATAAAATGGTTGATGTTTCGTATATTTTAGCCGATTCCTGTAGCTGGATCTCCTAACCTTAAGCTCAGATTTAACGAGGATATAATGATCGTTAGTGCATAATAAAGCTATGATGTAAAAGAGAACCCATGAGTGTTTTTTCCAATTTATTTTTTAAATTGTTTTTTACAGTCCTCGTATACCTTTTGGAAAATTTCCCCTGGGACCCTGTCGATAAATATCGGTGTACTAGAGGAAGAGCTGCCCTTAGAGGTGGCTGTGAGATTTACTATTATTGTTTCCCGCAGCATTGCCTTTGGTGCCGTTAGTCAACTCCAGGTCCTTCTGTTTATATTGTATCGTTTCCTTCTTGTTCTAGTCTGCGTTAGATCTCATTTCATGAACCCTATAGAACTAGTATTATAACTACATTTTTGATAGCAGTTGATTCTTAACGATGAATGTAAAATTTAAAAGTTGTTGTCATGTTCACATATTCACTGGCACGTCCACCAGAATTCTAGGATTCCACGACCATTGATTGAAACCATATCTTATGAGGATGAAGTTGCAGTACGTGTGACCAGTAAGGGTAGAGCATGTGCTTGTGAGCGTTCTTACAGTTATATAACTCAGTAGTTATATAATGCTAATATTATTTATAATTCTAAAAGTAGAAGAAAGCCCCTTCTGTAGTGTATAGCTGCTTCGTGACTTCATGGAAGTCACGGATGTTTCATGTTATTTTTTTGGTAAGCGACCGCATCCCTCCAGGACCTCCCTCCCTATTCCCAGAACTATCCTCAGCTTTAGCCCCAGACCACACTTGTTCCTTGACACTTGTTCCCACAGAGTCCACCCAGTATGTAGTAACTTAACTCTTAATATTGGTATATACCAGTGTTTTCCTTGTACTTCATAATAAAGCTTTTCTTTCTTTTCTTTTAAAAGACTCTCCTCCACAAAGATTATTTAACTGACGTCCCGAACAGGCACCTGGCAGTACACTCAGTAAATTCACGGTAGTCCACCATCTAGAGATCCCTCATTTGGCAACGGACAGTGAAACCACTCCAATAGCGCGATAAGGCCGATGCAAATACCTCTGGAAAGATACCTCACAGGTCAGGACTTCACTGATATTGGGTACTGATCTATTTCAATAGATTTTCACCAGGGAATCACCTAAGGAAGTGTGTTATATATCTGAGGAAGTTGAAGGAAGAATGAAAGCTGGACTTCATTCACTTGGGACCTGCGAACTTCAAGTCAGAAGAGAAGACGGTTCGTCATCAAGCCGAGAAAATCCGAAGAAATATTCTCTGGATCTGTGAGTAATTCTTGAATTATAAGATTACATAGATAACAGGATCTGGGATTGTTTGGCTACCACTCTGATGGACAGGCTATAAAGGCTCAAGGCAATATTAACAGAGCCTGGGGCTGTTCACTTGAAGGTGCGTTTCAAAGTTTTATGCTGGTTATACTGAAACAATAAAGTTAATATAGACCACACGGAAGACTTCGTTAACAGTAATAAAAAAGGCTTTAAGGTATTATTTTCGCATACAGTGTAATTTTATATTTTTATTTTTATTACAAGAAAAGGTATAAGAGATATTTTAGATAAAAACAGACGAATTAACGAATCAGAAATGGCTCTTAAAGACTATCATATGACTAAAGAAGGCTGTGGACACCTTCCACACTATAATGGTGATCCGACTAATTTATAACATTCATTAAACCACAAGAAAACATATTTTACAGTATGTAATGAAACAATCACTAATAGAATACATAACGAACAAAGACTCATACAAATAGCTCTTTCTAGACTCACTGGTGACGCGCAAAAACTATGCATGTATGAAGACTTCCTATCAATAAACCGACTTAAAATTACATTTAGTAAATCACTTCAAGGACAGTCGGACAACATCACACCTACAATATGAAATCTCTTAGATTTATATGTACAGAAACGAACACCCAATTGACTTTATTACCAGAAAAAACAGACTTTATCCCACATAAAATTCTAATTCAGAACCATTTAATAATTGACACCTCTATCTGTGATTAAGAACAAGAAATTTTATCACATAAGGTACTAATTGTAGACCACGTTCTCAGAAATTTCCCATCAAGACTTAAGACACACTCCACCATCTTACTATTAACGACCTGATACAAATGAAAAACGTTTTGTATCATAACTGTAGGATAATAATGGAAGATATGTATCCTCAACGAAACCCTAACAACAGTCAACAAGAATACCGACCTAAACAAAACTTCAGACAAAACAATTATAGGAGAAATGGCTATAATGGGCAACAATTTCAACCCCGACAGTACCAAAATAACTATAGACATAATTTTCAACAAAATAATGGGTTTCGACATCGCAATAATTCCCAAAATAACTATAAACATAATTTACAACAAAACAATTACTTTCAACTTAGCAGTAACTATCAGCAACGTTATGAACCCCGGCAGAACTTTAGAAATAATCAACAACGACTTAACTATTAAATATCTCAACAAACATCATTCCCATCACAACCCTTTAATCCACATTCACAAAACACCGTGTCAATGCGACCTGTTCGAAGTAACGAAGTGCATCACTTAATAAACGAACCTCGCCCACTAGAACAAGAGAACACAACATTGAAATAGAGAGTTAAAGGCTTGGAGGACAAACTTGAACATTTTTTACGACTAAGCGAACCACAACTTGTCCCCCAACATCAACTAAAACTAGTGAAGGAAACTGCAAACCCTAGAAACATACATTAAATTGGGACCGAATTAGGAAATTAAAATGAATAAAATAAACGTAACAATTAATAATGGTCAAATGATATATAATGAATTATATTAAGTAAAGAATGAAAAAGAACTAGAAACTCTTGTAAGACACGAACATACAACTGTGTGTAAACAACTTTATTATGATGAAATTACAATCTGCCTTAATACTCAATAGGCAATAAATAATTGAGATAAATGTTTTCATTCACACCATATTTACAATATGGTATTCACTCGCACATTCATACAATATTTACAAACAGCCCAGGGGCCCCCCAAGTCCACACGGTTGATGCCTCCCTCGCATGCGAAAGAGGAAGCGGAGTTTTGGGAAGTCCTGAATGCTCCCCCACCAGCCACATCACCGAATACGAGCGAGGCTGACGAAGAGCGTGAGAGCCGTATACGCTCAGGCCATGATTGGAGAAACTGGCCATTGTTGCGCATTTATAGGAGGTCACGAGGCCACTGCCGTTTCAGTCTCCTAGGAGGATTATAGGGATGAGTGGAGCAGTACAATGACTGTGCTTCGGGATTAGGGTGGTTGGATAGGTTACTATGGAATTTACCTCTTGCTCTTTACAAGAGCCTAACCCAGAAGTCATGGAAGACGAAATTAGTGTACTAGTGACACAGCAAGACTCCCAACGCCAAAATTCTTGTAACGAACAATTTTTTATAGCCCCTGACAAAAAAACAATAAAGGTTGAAAAACACCCAATTATAATAACCAGAGGACATAAAAACATACAATTTACCAAACCGTTTAATAAAAGAAGATGTGGCATTTTTTTCAATAATGAGGAAGAATTAGAACAAATTATACACCCAAAACATGTTTATGGAATTTATTGTGAATCGAAACTCAATGTAATGACTACTTGGTATGATGAACAATTCAATACTTTATCAAGAATTATACAGAAAAAATACCCTACTGTTAAGATAAAAAGATTAAAAAATCACGTGCTATACGAAACGGACTCATTCATTAACTCATACAATTACCAAAGAAAGGACCAAACCTAAGTTCAATCAATCTTTTACCTGCGCCTGTACGAAATGGCAATAATGTATGTAGCGACCACTAACTACATAAGATAAATCACCCTATACTCTATTGTATATATATTGTAACAAATGTAAATAACATTACCCAAATATAAATCATTGTAAATATGTTAAACAATAAAACATGCTGCCAGGGCCTAATTAGTTCCATGAGATGGGACACCAGCTGTCAGTAGCCAGGTATATGGATGGGCCCAAACAGCCGGCAAACCCTTCCAGCCTCTGCCAGGGAACAAAGGAAAGCCACATCATTGGCCACTACAATGGCGATGCTATTGGCTGCGGGCAAGGCTAGCTGGGTATTTAAGCCGGTGGTTTGGCCCATGTAAATCATTCTCCTGTCAACTACCGGCCCGTGGCTCCAGCTTGAAACTCTGAAACTTGACTGCTTCTTTATGAAAAACCTCTGCATCTCTTCTCTCCTAACCTCGCTATGTTTTAGTCCGGCGTTGTCAGACCCCACACCATCCTAGTGGGTATCTCTGCCTTCGTCACGCTAAATCTAGCACCTCCTTGGAAGAGACCTCTCCCTAGTGGACAACGGTTGTCGCGGCTCTGCAAACTTACCAAGCAGTGTCTCCCGTGACAATTCAGTCTGCCTCTCTCCGGTTCACACTCGCCTTTGGGATCCGGACGGTTTTCGCCTACCTTCAGATACCGAGTGTGAATTCGTGGTCATTCCAAGACCACAGAAACTACCTACCTACCTAGTCTATACCTCTTCTTCTGAACATAGTGCATTGTCGGGGCACATACCTATCAAAAAATGGAGTCAGATAGTAAAATCGTCATGAAACGATTGTCCAGGTTATAAACTCAAACAATCCGATCTTGTCACCAGGGCTAGGGTGATCAGGCCCCCCCCCCCTGGTGACGACCCGACATTCATAAAATGAATAAAAGCATGATTGCAGAGTTAAATGACGTCCAGCCCAAAACTAGCTATCGTACACCTTCATGAAATGCCAAACAACAATTACTAATAAGTAAGTTAAGCGAAAACTATAATAAACCCGGAAAACGACGCTGTCACCAGGGCTAGGGTAACCAGGCACCCCCTTAGTGACGACCCGACAATGTAATAACCACTATAGTACCAAACAATTTAATTTTGTACAATATACAAAAAAACCTTTGTTGTAACATGTAACTATATAAAATCCAATTCATTTTGTATTAACATGAAGAATATTAGCAATGATTGCATATCTAACGCATTGCATAAAAACTTAGATAAATGTATCACCACAACTATTGTAACTCCTACTCCTTTCATTCAGTATTAAGATTTTATAGATGTATATTTAACTTTTAATTTATGATATATATTCATTGTAAGCAATAGTACCTTACCTACACACTTACCCTTCTCCTCTATCGTTAAGTTAGATACTAAGGAAATAATTTATAACCAAATTCATATTCATAAATGTTATTTCTTAATATCACCATCCTGTCCAGGAGTTCAGGAATTAAAAAAGGGAGAAGTTATATAATGCTAAGAATACTATAATGCTAATATTATACATAATGCAAAAAGTATAGCTGCCTCGTGACTTCATGGAAGTCACTGATGTTTCCTGTTATTATTTTATTAAGTGACCGCATCCCTCTAAGACCTCCCTTCCTATTCCCAGAACTACCCTCAGCTTTAGCCGCAGACCACACTTGTTCCCAGATTCTTGTTTCCACACATTCCACCCAGTACCACATTAGGGTAAGAATTGAACATGGAAGACTTGCTTTCTCTGATGCGATTTTCCAAATTGGGTTGAAATTTGTAGATGGTGTAACCTTGCCTCCCCCCTAAAAAAATAAAAAATATAGTACTACATACAATAGTTTTTCCTACTACTTACTGCATTACACTTAATACTTGAATAACTTTTGATATTATCTAATTAATTTATATATATATATATATATATATATATATATAAGTTAACTAATTAAATATATTTAAATATATATATATAAGTTAACTGCCGGAGGTTAAGCTTTAAGAAAGAATAGGAAAGAGGGAAACGAACTACACTCTCGAACTTCTGTAAAGAGACTGCTTTATTGTTTTTAGTAATCCGACCTACATAGGATCGTATTAGTTTACAACATAAACTTGCCTCTGGCTTTTACTTATATATAAATATATATATAGCAAAAAAGCGTATTTTTATGTATCCAATTAATTCCAAACCGGTACTTAACTGGCTAAGTCGTCTTACCCCAATATTATTCCTTGACAGAAGTTGTTATCCTCGTGTGAGCAATTCACCATCTTTCACAAACAACATGGCAGTTATTGTTTTTGGTAGTTTCTGAAGTTGTGTTAAGCCTTTCTCTAGTAAATTCTGCCATGTTTAACTTGTTAAAATAAAGTAGAGACTTATTTAGGAAAACATGTTAAACTGTCGACTATTCTGTTATTGGAGAGTATTTTTATCCCACAAGAGCTGCTGTCTTAATTTTGTCCTATATCTGTCTCTGTATGTAGTAGTGTCTTCCAGGTAAAGGGATATGACATAACAGCTATGATTTTAGGTAGCTGACTGGTAAAACTGCACTGTAATAAAAAGGCATGATGAGAATGGTTAAAGGTACCATGAGTTAGAAACATAAAAATATAATGTAATAATTAAATGATCTCTATTGAAATTATTAGAAAATTAAACATAAGTTTTGGTGAGAGTTTTTTTAAATATTGAAATAAACGTAAATGCAGAGCTGCTTGTGGCCCACTTGTAGTTGATTGGGGTAACTTCTTGTATTTTTTTAAATAGTGCTAATTCTTATCTGTACTAGAACCATGTATTAATTTATGTTTCTTCCGTTGCTTAAAATTTAGGTTGTATTTGTTTTTTTTTTATGTATTCACTCCCAGGGATTTCACACACCTTAGTGGAAGAGTTTGTCTGAAAACTTTTGAATGAAACACTATTTCCAGTTTAAGAGAAGTTCTTCTGACCTGAAAATGTAAGGTCAGAGCCATTTCGGAAACAGTGTTAAACAAACAGTGCATGAAGTCCAACAAAGGAGGATTTTCTATTTCGCTTTTTAAACTTCGCTGAAAGTTTATTTATGTGAAGTGCATTTGAAGAAAGTGAAGACCTACCTGCCTGTACCAGCTGTAGTCCCTCTGGAGTCCCAAGGCTATAAAATCCTCAAAGGTTTTTGATTCTACGAGGGGAAATGCTGTAATGTCCCTTCTTTGAAAGTCTGCCTCTGCCTGAGTTGCTGCTCAAAGACATTAGGCACTCTCACTTTAAGACTGAGGTGGAATAAGAAGATCTCTGTTCTTCTTATTATTTATCTTAACTTGAGCCTTATACAAAACTACCTTCAGGGTATTTGTTCTAAAGCATTAAGCCTAAGGACCAAACCGATTTGCGACAGTAATATTTTTTTTTCAGAGTTAATTTAAACTATTTCCCAGTGTAAATTGCCTGAAATTTTTCAATTTTTCTCTCAAGTGATGCGAACAAAAACACCTTTCATATGGTTGGCCCAGTAGCATAATAAACATTTATCAGTTAGAAAATAGTCACTATACTTTTATCTATCGTGTGAAGCGTAAACCTAATTCACGTCTTCTCCTAATTTGATTTCAACGAATTTATATTTATGTTAATTTGGAAAAAAAACACAATTTCTCCAACTCTGTCTCCTCTAATGATTGGAGCTATGTATAACTAAGTTGTTTGTCACCTGAACATTCATTAAAGTTAAAGCATTTAGAATAATTGATTAATATTTGTTTAAATCGTTGAGACTTTTAATTTGACTTCCTCGTTTTCATGATCAGAGAAATCAGTTTTTGACTTACTAAGTACACATTTAATTGCTTTTATTTATGTTGGTTATAGTTTTAAGGAGCTTTTGTTTTTACCACCGGAAATCGAGTGGAACTTCCATGCCAAAGTTTATACCATAATGCCAAAAAATTGTTATGCCAATATAATTTACTGAATTGTCCATAAACGAAAATTATAAACTAAGTATGGGGAAATCAAATTTTTCAATTTGATTGCATAATCAACGGATTAGGTTGTCATTCGATGACCAAGTAATAAATAATAAGGCCTTAAAATCTGAATTTGCGTTTAATTTTAGCATCATTTGGGCTGTACTTCTGGATACTTTGTGTCATCTGGCAACATTTGTAGTGAAATTATGTGCACTAGTGGCAGACACATCACACAACTGAGCTCTATTGTACGTGTGAAGTGTTTTAGTGCAATGCGTGGACGCGTTTATCCAAGGAATATCACTAAACTTTGTTTCTCCATTCACACAATGTTTCGCACGGACGATAGACAATAAAGAGACTGCTTGCTACCCCATACGTATGATAAGTGACCTTGCCCCGGAGATGATGCGATAGCTCCTCAAACGACCATAGCCGACATGTGCCGGGCCCAAACGACCAGGCACCTGGCGCTCCCTTAATATCCAGACTCCTCAGGCTGGTCGAGAAAACGATATGCCATTACTGCGCCACGCTCGCCAGACTGTGTAAAGACTACAACAGTCGCAGTCATTTTCCCTTCACGCTTCGCAGCCTGCAGTGGGTGTTCCAGTATAGCGCTCGCTAATTCTCATAAGCGCTATCGCTGCCCGTCTAAGCGCCCTATAATTGGTGACTACCTCACACCAGTTAGTTACCGTCCTGTTAGGCGATGCTAACTGGACCGCGGATGGGCTTTTAATGGATCCTTTCCTACGAAGTGTTAACAGGAGGGGCACGCTACACTGATTCTACAAGATGTTCGTATTATCCATATATTCCTATTGTTCATAAATAACTGATGTGACAAATTTATTCATTTGTTAGCTCGAGGACAGTTCTATCACTGGGTTCATTCATGTCATAATTACAAATAACAGTAAATAATTATTATTTACATATTTACGACATAAATTTTACTTATCAACTTAAGAGTCCTTTAGAAATTGAAGGAATCTCTATGAAACAGTACCGTCCCCGTTTAGGAATTCAATAAGGCTGGTCGGAAGTCTGCGATGTTCACTTAGTAATTAGTGTCCAAAAGACCAGTTGGTGAGGATATGGGCAATAATAAGTTGCTCCCAGCAGTAATGGGGCATAGGTGGATGTTCGTGGCATGTGTTCCTGGGCAGGTTGTAATTCTCCTATTCTGGGGTGACAAGTGGTTCAATCGTTCTTCGTTTGTGGACCCCTATATCACTCCTCAATCACACTTTTAAATTGCACAGTGACAAGTTTAACTCTGATGTGAAGGAGCTATATCCACGTATTGATTTCGGATGTGTTACTTTGTTGGTAACAAAAGTAATTTAATTGAACTGGTGTTAATAAAGCAAGAGACCGTTTTTGAAATTTGTCCTTTCTAACATCATGAGATTAAAAATTGGTTGGTGTATTTTTCCTGATGTCGTATTCCAATTATCCAATTACAAATATGAAGTCCCGTTGAATTTTTGAAAGGGTTGAGTCGTAGCATATTTTTCCTACAGTGCTTTCGTCGGAAATTTTTAGTTAAATATATTTTTGTAGAAACATTTTGAAAGGTTGCGACTCTGCGAATTTGTTGAAGGGAATGTTTGAACTGACCGTAGCGTAACATAAATCTTTGTTTTTGAGTATACAAAGCTGAGCTACATTCAGTAAGCAAATTATGGAAACGTTTACAACTAATTTGACGATAATCTGTCAACTGTTCATGTCTAACTAATTTTAAAAAAAACAAAAAGAAGTAAAAAAAGTTAATGTTTTAAAATAGGAAAATAATAATGTATTGAGTCTATTACCTGAGTTACAGTGAGCATCAGTTTGGGATTTTCTTTCACACCCAAATACTTTCTTTATGAAGGGCTTCAGTCCATTTCTGTAAACTTTTGGAAAAACAAAAAGAAAAGCCCCTGTATACTTTCTTTAGCAAAGCATGGCACCTCGGGTCTCATGTGGTGTTTTTACTAACAAGGATTGGTCGCGTGAGTACCATAAATAGATGTGCCAGACCTCCTAGGTTTCAAAATTAGTGAAATCTCAAATTTGATAAAAATGTTACTGATGACCTTCTATCATGAACCAATTCACATGTGCAGGACACACTCTTTTCATCAAACTTGACCTCAACATAATTAATTATCCAACTTTTTACTTTGGAAGAATGACTTGATCTCACTTTTGGCATGATAATGTTTCTTTTAAACCAGTGTTTACACATGATATTAACTAAGACTGGGCGTAAGGAACACAGATGGAAGGGAAGGAAATTATGGGGATTAATTGGGTTTCCACGAATTAAAAAAAAATAACCTTGAAAAAATTTGAGAATTTCCCAGATAATTACAACTTATTTACAGTTTTCTAAACTGCGCAGAGTTCAGGTAATACCTGATTACTAACCTATAAATATTTTTTTTAATCAATTTAAAATATTCGATTTTGCACAGTAAAAACATAATATGCATAATTTATGGGAAAATGTTGAAAAGGTATAATAAAATAAATTTTAAGCATATTAGACAGGACGACTTAATTCATGAAAATAAATTTTTCATAATCGATTTAAAGGGACTTAAGAAAAAAGAGAATTTTCACGAGAATCCATGCTCTAATCATAATATGTTTATCAAGTCATCAGTAGAATTCCACTATTATTATTTACTGTTTATTGAGTCACAGCTCCTCTAAGTCTACAATTTGTGAATTCTATTACTTGAGATTCCATTATTACATGTCATTCATGTAATGTATCCAAGAGACTCCAGGATCCCCCAGTACATAAGCAATAATCGGGTCCCAATTATTGGAGGAGGCGGGACTTAGAGCTTTGGCGGGCATATTGTTCTACTGAATGGGCGTTAATGGTCCATTTGGGCAAATCTGTTCCCGAGCTTAACATTTACTGGTTATCCCTTCTTAATATGTCATTTGTCCTTGTATTGGATAGTCGTTTTCAACGGTACAAACGTGGGTCATTCTATTGAAAATTGCTCATCAATGATCCGTCTCTTTCCAGTCAAGTCGTTGAGATTTTTTCCATTCTATTTTGAAATGAAGAACATAATACAATTAATCGCTGCGTTGAAACAAACTTGCAGTCCATCCTTATGGGCTATAATATTAATTTGTAATATTATTTTACAACCACTATCAATTTGTATTGTTATTGTTTGTGGCAATTATTTTTTTTGTAGCACGCATGCTGTGCACGGCCATCAATGTAAGGTCTAGCCGACTCCGGTTCTACATTAGTTTCCTCTCAAACTAGATGTGGAGAAGTGACGAATCTCTGCTAACTATGAATTTCCCCATCTTTGTCAGCCGGCTTCTTCGATTCGTCGCCACCCTTATGGCTTATGTTTCAGGAACCAAATTAGTCTCATTTGTAAAAGGCTGCTCGACTTTCAATCAAAAGTGAGTAGGTGCTTTGATTTTAGCAGCACATTGAGAGAACGTCATGCGAAAAGTGTGTCTCTATCGAAATATAAACTGCCATTACATTTCACGCAGTCACTTTTTATCAGTCCAACTTCTTTTAACTGAATATCTCTTATGTTTAATGAATAACTATTTCATGAAGATATATTTCATTTCGTTCAGCCAAATGTAAAGGATAATATTTTTAAGACTTATAACTTTATTTTATTAATTAAATAATTGTCATATATAATACAAGTTTTTTTTATACATGAATTAGGCATTCATTTTTGAAAGGCTCTACTGCCATCACAAAAGTAAAGTGTAGTCTTTAGCAGGAAATTGTTCTTGTTCAAATTCAGCCTTTAAAACAATATTTTATTTATTAATGGTTAGATCTAGCATTTTTTTAAATTTATATTTGTGAAGATTGGCAGGGAATATATTTTGAGAGTTATTTTACCCTCTAAACATTTTAACCTTCTAAACTGTTGGAACTTGTGCCATGTTTTTCAATTTGTTCTGGTGAATTTAAAAGCATTCGAAATTGCCCATACTTCATGTTTCTTTGTAGAAACTCACTCATACTGAAGTTCACATAAACGCTGAAACAGAAGTTGTTTTTTTACACTGTTCGTATTTTCATTTGATTTAGGAGTAAGACCGATTATACCTTGAATCGATAAAAACCAGATTTCATCGGAAAGCTTCTCGCTAAGCCGATTATGTTTATTGGTGTTCAATATATTATTTTTGTAAATTAATTAAAGTGTGGGCTCGAACGATAGAAGAAATATAATGATACCCCAGTAGCTCGTCGAAGCAGCTGGAAGTAACGGTACCGTAGTTACACTTTTTGCCCCAGGCCGCCGCCGCAGTTTTTTGTCTTTAAAGTTTTCCGTCAGCGGAACAACTGGGCCATGGTGATTGGGCGATCTACATCAAAAGATTGTCACTTCCTACCGAAACTGTGACTCAGACTCAATTTATTTCTTACAAAGATGTTGAAACAAAAAACAAATCTGCCTTATTGATGAGGAGAAAAAATTAACGAATTGTAAAAAAAAAAAAGCACTTGACGAAACTGGAAGAAAGCATTAAACTTTTTTTGGAACCCCAAATGACAGTCTATTTTTAAATATATTTAGGGCAATCGTCTTTATTACGGATGTTCTATGATAGTTGTCATAATAATGATTCAATCAATTCCGTGATTCAATCTGAAATACAAAATAATGTTAAGAAACCCAAACGCAAACCTAAATTTTTCAAGTAACAGCTCCTAATCTATCTCATATTTAAATTTCTAATTTTTTTCCTGATTTTGATAGTGGCTAAGAATAAGAAATGCTCATTTATTGAAGTTTAATGAAAAAATATATTTTTTAACTAAAATAAAAATGACAAAACAAAAATGAATAAGAAACTTGATAAAAACCCGTTTTTATCTCATAGTATCTCTTAGTAACATAGTATAAACAAATTCTTTCTTGTTTACTCAGTTGGATTACCTTTTAATAATACCTATGCTCCTTTAGTTTTTCACTTTACTTTTATTTCTTGTCTGAGTGTGAAATGGTACCTGGTGAAATGGTATCTTTATTATTCCTAAACATTCTTTACAGATTACTTTGACAAAAATCTAAAATTTAATTAGATCATATTAATCATTACGACATATATGGCTGTGGTCAAAGCAGTGTTAATTGATCAAAATTCCTTATTATATATATTGGAGAGCTGCATGTCTTACTTTGATCGATCACACTAAATTAACGCCTGGTACTTTGCATACGTTCCAATGTGTACTATAAGGCTAAGTTAGATTCTGACGTGAAATATGTGGACTGCTCAATGATCAATAAATTACAATATGTTTTTAAAAAGCTTTCTTAAGAATATCACGGAAAGTTTATTTACATATAGAGTTTGGTCCATCTATTCCGCTAGCCTCTTGACCGGTCTGAATGGGACAGAAATAAAATAGTATAAGCTTTGAATCTTTGCCAACCATTATAAGTCAGTTTTAAGATGTTGCTCGGTCCATTCATTCGTTGGAAATGTTATTTTTACAAACAAACTGTATTTTTTTTTGGTATTATTAATAGTTTAATGGTAATTTACAATCACAATTACAATTTTTGTAATGATGAACCGCTGTTTTAGCCCATTTATCTTTTTTTTTGTTTCATTTGGTGACCTGTGGACAAATAACGTAATTAATAGATTGATTATTAGATATTATTAGTATAAAATAAATCATTTCCGGAATTATATCAAGACTCCAAGTCTAACGCTCTTACTATAAAAAAACTTACTATATAAAACAAGTTCCCGCTGTACTACTCCGTACTTAAGCTTTGTGGGAAATACAATGTGGAACCATTGGGAAGTACTAAACTTTCGAATATCCACACTATACAGAGATTTCAATTATATATCGAAACTTCTTTATTGTGCTAAAATTACGATCTGCCTTATTAGGCAATAAGTAAATGTGATAAATGTTCTCATTCATACCATATTTACAATTCATCATTCACTCGCTCATTCATTCAATATTTACAAACAGCCCAGAGGCCCCCCAAGTCCACAAGGTTGTCACCTCCCTCGCATGCGAAGGAGGAAGCGGAGTCTTGGGAAGTCCCCCACGCTCCTGCTCCTACGTCAGCCGCGTCTCCGGATACAGACCAATGGAGGCCGACGAAGAGCGCGAGAGCCTCATACGCTCAAGACATGATTGGAGAAACTGCCCATTGCCAGGCCTCCCACTGTCACGATTTATTGCAGGTCACGAGGCCACTACCGTTTCAGTCTCCCAGGAGGATTATAGGAATGAGTTGTGCAGTGCAATGACTGTGCTAGGGGATTAGGGTGTTTGGATAAGTTACTTTGGAATTTCAAGAATTTGGAAGGAATGAGTTCAAGAATCGAAGGTAAATTAACATCATTATGAAGGGTTTTTTTGCTGGCTCAATTAAATGAACAATAACAAAACTCTTGTCATGAGCATGATAAACACATAATATTAAATGATGGAGTAAAACATAGAAATAAAACGAGTGCCTATAAAAGCAGCAAGAATGTTTTAGAAAGTGTCAGAATATTTTTAAAATCATGTCCTCGTTAACTAATAAAAACAACGGTAGTTTATCATAAACAAAAGTGAACACTGGCTGTCTAGCTCGATATTAAAAATTTAACATAGAATGCGCGATTCTTTTGACACGTCATCACACCAGGTACCTTCCATACCAGGAAAAGGTAATGAATGCGTTAAAAACTTTAAATAAGGCCATGTTGTTGATGTGTGGTGCTGTTACCTCGGTTTGTCTCGACCTACGCTGTTACTTAATATCCAAAAAGTGACACTTGTACTACTTCAACAGATTCCATCGATAGCCGAGAAGGTACTGCGAACATTGTATACCCCTTGGTAAGTAGTATCGATAGCCAAAAAATTAACTACTTACATATTACTTTACCTTGGCAAGTTACACCGGTAGCCAAAAAGTAACTGCCTACATACACCGTCTACCTTAGCAAATCACATCGGTAACCGAAAAGTAACTGCCTACATTATTATGCCTCGCCAAGTTACAGCCATAGCCAAAAAGTAACTAACTACATATACCGTCGACCTCAGGAAATCACATCTATGGCCGAAAAGTTCCTGCCTATAGGACCTGCGTCTACCTCGGCAAGTCACATTGGTAGCCAAATAGTGACTGCCTACATTAGAAATACATTGGTAGTTGAAAAATAACTGCCTACAAATACTAACGCATGGAGAAAGCTCCATCCATCAATCAATCGCTATTCTCGAACAGTGAAAAGAAACAAAGACTCAATCCAGGTCCCGGATGTGAAAAGTATTAAATTTAACATTTATCATAACCACTGATATAATAAAATCATGGTTCAAGCTCACAGGCATCTGAAATCTCTCACAGACGATCATTGACAAATTTATACCTGTACTTGGCCACATTGATAGATTCATATCGATTATTAATAATAACAGTAATATGGATTATTAGTAATAACAGTAATATAGATTATTAGTAATAACAGGATGAAATTCACGAGTCCTTTTTATTTTGGATCTAGTTTTAGCTGATTTTCTCTTTCTGCTCAAGATGAATTAATCACCTATTTCGAGGGGGGTACCTTTGGCTTTGCCTTCATGGAGTTCTTGTTTAGCATATTCTGCATTACGAAACAGTTTTCTGAGCCACTAAAGCTCTTACTTATCTTAAATCCACCTGAGTATTGTCATTGACATGTTCTCTAGCTATAATTAATTGACTAGGTCGAGAACCCCTTCCTTGCACCAATCCTATAAGTGAACCTGTAATACACGACGGGGTGTAGTGTTTAACGTGAGTTGAATGTCTGCGACTGACTCTGACCATGTGCAAATATCATTCATCTCAGATACTGTCAACATATCTTCTAATGTTCCCGTCAGTCTTTTCACTTGATCATTAGAAGAACCCGTAGCTACAATTGAAGTTCTGTTAGAGCATTATAACGTTGGTAAAGTATTGTCCTTAATTTAAGTCAAGTCGCTTAATTTGACCAAATAAAAAAATAGAAGAAAAACGTTGATCGAATTATCAGCTTCGAGTTTATGAGTACGGAAAATAAAACAATACTTCGTGAATGAATCCATAAAGACAAAGAAATAGTCACGCCTATCGTTTTTTCACCTTCTCAATTGTTTATTGGCATTAGCATCAGTAGTGGCTAATGGTGTATAAGGCAGCCATTAATGATCTTCGCTGGTCCAGGTCAACCACCATAAAATGTCAATTGATGTTGGCAAGTTCCTCACTTGTGCAAGGCCCCAGTTGGTCCGACTGGATATTGGAGATTCTAGCCCCGATCCAGCCAGTATAGATTTACTTTCCTCAATAGTTAATACCAATATTAGTTCTGCACCACCATAAAAATATTTTTATTTGTATATCCCATCCTCTAGACAGAATATAAAACATTTGAGTATTTTTTGATATTCAAAGAAAAAAAAATGCATATTAGGTCGTTAAAACGGTTTGAATTCGTTTTCGCCTTAGTCGGGTCTCGGCTGGTGTTAGAGACATAATCCTTTGTTTATATGATTGTAATCATCTGTGTGTATAATTCTATGAGTGTGTTATTGACTTAGATTTTATATATATATATATGTAAGTTTGAACGTAACCGCCAAACTTCGGCACATATGCGAGATGTCCCGACAGAGGGCGCTCTTATCAAAGGACGCTCCGAGCTGTAACCTCCTGAATATGGGTACTCTTGATAAGACAATGGTCAGCACTAATTATCGACAATTGTATTGATTCAGGTTAGTTATAACTTTTATTTGTTTATTGTAATATTTGTAGCACTAGCTAATGTATACATATGTTTAATATTACAGTTCTAAACTGCATCTGCAAGTGTTCGATTTATAACCTGAGAACCTCCTCCTCCTTTGAGTTTCTGAATCCGAAACTTACATATATATATATATATATATATGTAAGACAATTATTGAAGGTGGGGTGAATAAACTGAAATCAGTTTCTCTGTAAACAAAGTTAGCAATTTTATTCACTGTATATTACATTATAAAAATTATTAATATTGATTTACACAATCTTACCTGTAAACAAAGAAACACCAATTACAGCTTATAACTATCACCTCTCTATTTACATGTTCTAACATGTACCTAACATAACCTTCTCTATATGATGGCTGCTCCATCTAGTGGCGGCCAGTGGAAGCAGCGTGGCAAATTCAAATTAAAGAGAAAACACTTTCATTACATCTCCCCTCTCTCTTTGAAAATTTTCAGTCTGGTAATATTGAAAATAGTGTTGTTATGTGAAAGAATCCAGTTTCTTGCTTTCCTCTTCCGGCATTTATTTTATATATTGAATTTTATATCTTTTCTGTTATTTCAAAGGGACCAATTTTTAATTCATCTAGTTTTTTCCTGTTTAATTTGTTGCCATTCTCTATATATACTGTATCTCCTGTGTTAAATTCCCAATGTTTTCTTGATTTATCAAATATTTTCTTGTTATATTCATGAGACTTTTTTGTTCTTTCTAAGGCTAATTTATTGTCATCATCCAGTTTTCTTTATTGTTTTCTTTTTTTTAATTCGTTAGGTAGAATGCTTGTATCTGTGCCATCTAGTAAATACTTGGGTGGAAAACCAGTTACTGTGTGTTCTGTTTCATTATATTTATCCACACATTCTTTAGCAACTGTTGTCCAGGCTCTTTTGTTCCCTTTTTCGTTCATTTTACATCTGATTTTATTGACTAGAGTTTGATTTAGTCGCTCATTTAAACCATTGGAAAAGGGTGCATTAACTGCTGTAAATATCAATCGAACCTCCTTTTCCCTTAGGAAATCTTTGAATTCACTTGAGTTGATTCCTGGGTATTGATCTGTAAGTATTATTCCTATTTTGTCTGTTTCCAGTACATTATTTACTAACTTGACATAGTCAGTGGCCCTCTGAGTTTTTGATATATTTGTGAAATACTTCCGCCTCAACGCCTGAGCCGTCCCTTGTTCTCTCCTGTGGTTTGTTTTGCCCTGATGATGCGCTAGCGTGATCTCCTTCTGCGTTGGCTCATCCGGGATGGTCTCTACCATCATTGTACACCATACAAATATTCGGTCAATCCCAATCTGCTCCGCCCTCCACAGACGCTTAATTTTTTCCCATATTGTTACGTTCCCGACGTAAAGAAAATGGGCCTTCGCTGGTGTGGAAGCAACATTGAGGGCACGACTAATTTGGTCATTGTTCACCCCTAGCGCCGACCATATGGTCGTGGTGGTCGATCGTGGAGAGCTATCATGTGCTATTTTCATGGGGCCGAAGGTCTTCGTCTTCCAGACTATCTGGTGGCGCTTATCATTGATCATTTCTTCCCGGTCTTCCATGTCCACAGGCCTGTCGTCCGTTGAGCTCACTCCTCCTGCCGATGGTCCACATCCGTAGACCCTGGTTCCTGTTGGCCTTCTCCTCTCTTCGGCGTCCATTCTGGCAAGAACTACCGTCCATCCCGGGAGGATTCCCCCTGATGTTGGTCGAGTGCGTTGACCACCATCCCCCGGGACAACCAGTCCACCACGACGTTTTTCTTACCGGGCTTATATATTACCTCCAAGTTGTAATGGCTGAGGAACTCCTTCCAACGCATGACCCTCGCCGACGACTCTTTTAACTTACCGACCCACTGTAACGTTCTATGGTCAGTATGCACCCGGAACCTTCTCCCAAACACGTAGGGCCGGAAATAGTCTATCGCTCAGACTATCCCCCCGTATCCAGCAGGCACCGGATCCCTTTAACGTCCGACGGAACCACCATCTTCTGAATCGCTGCCACCTTCCCGGCATCGGGTCTCACTCCCTCCTTAGAGTAGGTCCCAAAAAAATGATAACCTCTTGGTCTAGACGGGACTTTTCGTCTGACAATTACAAGCCAAATTGCCTCACGCGATCGAAGACCATCCACAGGTGATCCGCATGTTGTGCGTCGGTCGCACTGAATATCAAGAGGTCATCCATATATATTAGGCATGCGGACTCGTCTATCCCTCGTAGAAACTCATCCATGAGCCGCTGGAACATAATGGGTGCATTCTTCAGGCCAAATGGCATCCTCGTAAACTCATAGTGGCCTCCCTCAAACGTGAAGGCCGTCTTGTGTCGGTCTCTAGGGTGCATTTGAATCTGGTGATACCCCGCTTTAAGATCCAGAGTGCTAAATATCTTCGTCCCGCTCAACCTGTCTAAAATGTCGTCGAACCTGGGGATTGGATATTTTTCATCCACCGTATTCTTGTTGAGTTTCTGTAGTCCACTACAACTCTATATTTGTCTGGGCCCCCACCTTCCTCATTCTTTTTCTTTAACACCCACAGGGGGCTGTTATATGGCGATGTACTGTCCACTATAATCCCATGCTTCTTCAGGTTGTCCAGCTCCTCACGAATGTGGTGCCTCAGAGCCTGCGGATACCTGTGCTCTTTCACATAACTCACCATGTCTTGCTTGAGCGGAATCTCGTGTACAGTTCTACCTGTTAGCCCCAATCGCTCGCCTTCTGGAGCACCCTACATTTCCTACGCTCCTTTCTCACGCTATTACTCTTTCTCTTCCACCGTACTCCGCCTCCTTCTTCTTCCATGCGATGGGCGTGGTTTTGGGCCTTCTATGCGGCACTCTTCCAGTACGTTTCTTCCTCACCAACTGTGGTGTCTTCCTCTCTGGCACTGGTGTCCACCATTTCTTGGGCACATTCCAAAAATGTGCGTTCTCTCTGTAACCCCCCCTTTCTTCCAGTTTCCTTCGCTAACTGTACTTTCAGGATAGTTGATAAAAACGCCATCCTGGCTTCTACTTCCGCCGCACTTACTGTCTCCCGCATCTTCTCCGTGATGTTGCTGTATCTTGCCAGCATCGTTCCGGCGTACTGCCCGTTCGTCTGCTGGTGTCTCTGAAGAGTTTAAAAATGTCCTCTTCCGGGGTCCATTTTCCCCCACCGAACACTTTCTTCAGCCACTCCTTCACTACGTTCCACGAGGTCTCCTCGTCGGCCTGGATCATGTTCAGATCACTCTGCACACCAGAGCTGCCCTCAGCGATTCTGTGTCCCCTTGCGTTATCAGGTCCTCCGACCGTTTCCCCTCTATCCGCGTAATCAGGAGGTCGCCCCCTTTAAGGAAATGATTTACTTGCCCTGTCTCGCCTGCGAATCTTTCCAGATCCAAAATCGACTTCCTCATGTCCTGAGCTGTAATCGCCTGGATCTTAATCCACGACAATGTATTTGGGTGAGGCACTGCCATGATCATTTGAGGTAACTGCGGTATATCTGTTGCTGCACTAAGCACCGCGGGTCGTAACACTCTCTCTGGCATTACATTAAAAAAAAACGTGAAGCGAAAGAACGAAAAAAAAATAAAGAAAAGAAAATTATTACTTTCCGCTCCGCCGTACTAGGTTCCCGGGTTTCGGCACCAGTTAATCGTCGGTGGTTAAGGTTAAAGAAAGAATAGGAAAGAGGGAAACGAACTACACTCTCGAACTTCTGTAAAGAGACTGCTTTATTGTCTCTAGTAATCCGACCTACATAGGATCATGGGTTGTTTACCTCCCATGATCGTATTAGTTTACAACATAAACTTTCCTCTGGCTTTAACTTATAAATTTTACTATGTGGGTTTTACATCATACATATTACAATGTAAATAAAATACATGCGACCCTGGCGGGCATGCAAATCAGAGGTTAAAGGAAAAAAAATGTTTTTTTTTCCATTTAAACCATTCTATTTTTATTTGGTAAAAATAGTGTGTGATGTGCTGGAAAAAATGGTATGGCCGGCCACTGAGCATTGCATCTACTATTTAACATAGTATAACTATAAATTTAAAACTATGAACTGTAAAATAACTCATATTTTACAATAAATGCATTGAAAACTTTGTTACAGTTTTCACTATCGTAGTTGTTGAATTGATATGATTAAAGAGTTGTATTTCAAAAATAAGAAAAAATATTTTCCAACTCATTCATCTCCTATTAAGTGATATAAATTAATAATAAAAAAAAAATCATTACGATTAAAAAACTGTAATAGTGATATTTTGTCAACTACTATCTAACTACTGACAAATACTATAAGTGTAATATCGCAAATCCAGCTGCAGACAGGCAAAGAATTGCTGGAAACTCTCGTATAGCAGCGCGAGTATAGCACCCGAAACCTTCCAACCCGAGGTTATTAATGAAATCCCTCGACCCTTACCAATTGGCTATTAATTTGGAAGCAGGCCGTGATTCATCACGCATAAAGATAATTAAGATTAAAATTAATTTGTAACCCGGGCTGAATAAGGTCTTTTCATCGATATCTTCCCCGTTTCTAATTAGTTTCTTTGTTTTGTAAAAACCGGCTCATTTGTAATTTGTGTTGGTCTGAGTGGCTGTTGGGGTTCCGAAAAAAATACTTCCAACGTGCCCTCAGTTCAATGAATAGGAGACATGAAAGACAACCAAGTGCTATAATTAAGCCAATAATTAACTGTAATTACCTAATCGACTTGGTATGTCTCTTTTTCCTTTCAATTTGTTTACTTTTTGGGTTCTTGGTTCCTGGTATATTTTTTAATCTGAATTTACGTTTACATGTCGAACAATATTGGAGTTACTACTTGAATATAAATTAAAAATTATGAAATTAAATGTGAACTTAAGAAAAATAAAAACACTATTATACTAAATAAATATACGAAATAACCAAAAGCTTGATAAATTAGCACCTCTCACTGCTGTATCCACAATTTATTTGATCCTAACACTTTCGACTGATATAACATTATCAAGTCTCTTATAATTAAAATGATACAATATGACATAAAGGTTCTAAAAAAAGTTTAATTTAAATGAATAGTTTACGATGTCTGTTATAATAGAACCGGATATACCTTATTCTATCATTTTGATTATAAGATACTTGAGAACGGTGTTAAGGCAGCTGAATCTGGTTGTAGCTATTATATTAGTATAAAATAACTTATGTGTTAAATAGATAGTGATGAAATAAATCAGCCTTCCTACACAACAGCTGATGTTTCTTTTATTGATTTTGTATAACGACATTAATGTTGTAAACTTTATAAAACAACTGCCAAACCGGTACCTAAAGTATCTTTAAAATCAATCACTTTATGCTATTTTCAAACAAAGACATATCCAAATACATAAAATATTTATGTTATTTTCTTTGAAACACTTCAAAAATCCATGCAATATATGTCCGGTATTTCGAATTCTCTATTCCAGAGCTAGGAATCATCAATACTTGTCTGAATTGTAGTAAGAAAAGAACAACGGGGTCTGGGCAGTGCCACTTGTAGCTTCCCAATAGACCTAAATTTGTTGTAACCCCTTGTGGTATCATTAGAAGAGGATCATAGAAGTTAGAAGTGGAAAGGCTTCATTCTCAAAGGGACTGAGGAGAAATAGAACTACTAATGGACAATAATACTAAATGAGAAGGTCATGCGAGTAAAACAAATGAACCAGTGCCAAACAGTGCAGGATTGTTCAACACCAGAACCTGGTATGGGCATTCGGAGCTCAAAGTTCACGGATCCGTAACTTTCCAACGAATTCATGCAGTCGAATCTAATCTAAACCCACAATATTTTGTTAACGAGAGTTTCTCATTCACCAATCAAACATGTTAGAATATAGAAAGGCACGTTTCAATTTTATTTTATTGTATCTGAATGAGGTTCGTATTTCTACTGCCTTAGGAAGAACACTTCATAGATTTCATTGGTAAGACAGACCCTAATGCTAGGCAGTTTCAAGTGTCCGTCATATTGGAGTAGACACTAAGGAAGAAATGTAACACCGACTGGCATTTAAATGTTTTGGGAAAGAGTAGCAAGCTCTAGAGTTCCAACCACCAGGTAACGTTACACGCCTATTTTGATGAATAGTATCACATTACAATTTAAAATCAAACAGTCAAAGGATCAAATACGAATTTATTATCACATTGTTTATTTGTTAAATAGAAAATTGGCAATGGGTTTTAAGCCAAATTATATATACCTGTATAAATGGATCCAACCGAATCAGATTATACTAATAACGGGTCCATAATCATAATTGGTATTCAGTTATTAATTTCATTTGACAATGAATGCTGATCGAACACAAAGTGCTCAGGCAACTGTCATTTCCAGTTACTATTAATCGTCACTCTTTCAATCCTTTTGAAGGTTAATGAAATAATATTATTCAATACAAACAAAGATTATTATTTATATTCCAATCCAAGCACCCCTGTCAGAGGCAGGCGTCTTCACCAAGCAGTAAACCCTAAACTCTCGACAGTCTTGCCGGTTAGTGTCTCAGGCGCTATCCATTGCCCCACAATAGATTCTGCTGTTTCATCAGTTAGATCCATTTTTATCTCGTTTTATTTTATATGGACGAAGCGGTGAAAACAAATTGGGATATTATATACTGGAAAGATGAAATGATAAAGGGAGAAATCAGTAGATAATTTTCACCATTGATTACTTTTCTGGTAGGTCCTCTGATTAGTATCGACCCTTTATTTCATGGTGTCTTATTTTCCGCGTTCCAAGGAATTATTGTTTGATTGAAAGTTTAGCCACATTAATATTTACCAAAATTTTCATAAAAAAAAACCTAAATATATAGTTAAAAAAAAATGAATAATTGGAGATAATAACATAATTCAAAACTTTCTATTCAACTAATGTAGAAATACATTGAATGTATTGAAACGTCAATTCAAATAAATTTTAACGAATTAGACTTTTCATTAATCCCACCTGGTTCCAAGTGAAAAAATTCGAAATGTAAATATGATCTAGTATACTCACAACTTCAGAGAATTATAATTATAGGTTTATTTAGTTTAGAACAAAAGAAAAAGGAATTGAAAGAAAGAAGATATTTGTTTATTCGTAGCAGAGTGCAAAGGTTCTCGCCATTCACAGGCCATTAGCCTTTAGCCATTAGACTCGCTGTTACACAATAATGACTTTATATTTGTTGTTTCAAATAACGCTACTTAATATTTAAAAATAAAATTGGCGTAATGGAATTCTGAGAAATGTAAACAAATAACCGGGCCCGTCAAACTGTGACAACTAAATCTGATGCTCAATTTTATGTGGAGGCGGAAATAAACAGGACAAACGTACTGGGCTCTAGTAAGCAATGTTTAATCGTAAATTAGCGAAATCTCGAAATAAGTGAAATCGTTTGTCCAGATGTCATTTCATCAGTATTTCGTAAAACTCATTGGGAATTCGAAACTACTTTTATCAACAAGTTTAAGATGTCTTTATTTAATTTATTGGGTTCCCAGAATCAGTTAAAATTCTTAAAAGGTTTAGCTTAAAAAAACATCTATTTGAAACAATATTTAGAAATTTTGAATTCTCAAAGGCATGTTCCAAAGCTTTTTGGTTCATCGATAAAATGATCCAGCTGACTCCGAAAGAGGTATTTGGTAGGAGATGTATGGAATGTAGGTATCATGCGACATCCTCATAACCTATATTTTTTTATTAATGTTAGTCGTGGGACATGGTGGTTGTTTAATTCGTAACAAATCCATTTTCCAGTTAATTTGCTTTACCGATCACATCGAGATGGCGGTCAGCAACCATAGTTTTTTTTTGTTAACAACAATTTTAAGATAAAATTACAATCTGCCTTTTATTAGGCAATAAGTAATTGAGATAAATGTTATCATTAATACCATATTTACAATTCATCATTCACTCGCTCATTCATTCAATATTTACAAACAGCCCAGAGGCCCCGCAAGTCCACAAGGTTGTCACCTTTCTCGCATGCGAAGGAGGAAGCGGAGTCTTGGGAAGTCCCCCACGCTCCTGCTCCTACGTCAGCCTCGTCACTGGATAAGAGCCAGTGGAGGCTGACCAAGAGCGCGAGAGCCACAGACGCTCAGGACATGATTAGAGAAACTGGCCATTGCCAGAACTCCCACTGTCACGCATTTATAGTAGGTCACGAGGTCACTGCCGTTTTAATCTCCGAGGAGGATTATAGGGGTGAGTGGTGCAGTGCAATGACTGTGCTAGGGAATTATGGTGGTTGGATAGGTTGCTATGGAATTTTATGAACTTGGAAGGGATGAGTTCAAGAATATAGGGTATATTCAGTTAAGTCTCATAGAAATCATAAGCTACATCACACACAGCTGATGAACCTATATTTTCTACCAATGAGCATTCGCTTACTTGTGAGGTAAGGCTTTATACCTTGATTTATGCTTGAAAAGTTTTTGGAACTTTAAGTACCACGATTTTTAGTTTTAAGTACGATTGTATTATGAACCCCAGTGAGTCTATCTCTTTCCATTACTAAGCTATCACTGATTCCTTGTTTGCACGCAGCACGAATTAAGTCCTAACATCGCCTCTCCACCACGCCTGCACACAGGGTTAGACACACCGTATTGTTAGGTTTAAAATATACACGCCGAAATTTTCTCACGTTTCGCATTACACAACTTATTATTAGAACGAAGGTTACACGGTTTTGCCACATCTCTAACTTATTGATACATGTTCTGGCGGTAAGATGGTTGGTCTTAGCAATTATTAAAATTAACTTAATTAATTAACCGCCTCGTGACCTGCTATAACTAAGTGATAGTGGGAGTCCTGGCAATGGCCAGTTTCTCTAATCATATCCTGAGCGTCTGGTGCTCGCGCTCTTGGTCAGCCTCCGCTGGCTCTTATCCAGTGACGCGGCTGACGTAGGAGCGTGGGGGACTCCTCAAGACTCCACTTCCTCTTTCGCATGCGAGAAAGGTGACAACCTTGTGGACTTGGGGGGCCTCTGGGCTGTTTGTAATATTGTACGAATGAGTGAGTGAATGATGAATTGTAAATATGATATGAATGATAACATTTATCTCAATTACTTATTGCCTAATAAAAGGCAGATTGTAATTTTATCTTAATAAAAATTGTTTTAATAAAAAAAAATTAACCGTACTTAGTTTCCGTTCAATTAGAACTAGATCTTATTATAGGGATGTTTTATAAAACCAATTACCCTAGTGTCATGGGAATCATATTGCTGAATGATTATCACCTGAGGTATAAATAGAAAGGTTCATAAGGAACAAGAATTATTATTAAAACAGATATGACACTTCCTGTTATTACCATTGAGTTGACTCTTTAGTCTCTATAATTATAAACCATTCACTCCAAATTAATAATATTTTAATTGAATAAACACTTATTTTGACCACTTACCATTATTATGTCGTTTTTGTTCTCAAACGTATACGTGTACCGTATAGAATAGAAAGGTGAAGAAGCATCACCCCACCAGTATTTAATAATGGAACTTTCCTTTCTACATACATGCTTTGGTAATAAACAATTACGCGGGCTAATTTTTAACCTATTTTTTTTACAATTACAAATTTTTAACTTATGATATTTTCTACTCTTTATAGTATCACTATGTGTCTATGGCAATTGCTTAGTATACAAATAGAAGTTAGTATACTTTTATTTTTTTCTCTACCCTCTTTAAATTCACAGTTAATTATTTACAATTATAGTTAGTATACAAATAAAAAGTTTCACTTTTATATGTCGGGACTCGTATTCTATCCTATCACACAGTACCGGAACAATTTTAAAGACATTTTCATTCCCGACTACCCTGGTCTATTCTCATTCCTCTAGGCTTAACTTTAGACTGTTCCCTCACATTTGAAAACCACTTATGCAACCAAAGTAAAAACCTCATTAGTAAAAAGTCACCCCACAAAAAAATCAAAACTGATATCTGAAAACAAATTAACAGTACTTATATCTGTAATCTGCCCTACAGTGAGATACGTTGCACCTGTTTAGAGTTATATTTGTGCTACAAATCACCAGAAACTAGAAGTCGTGCGAGACATAACTATGCGCATAAATAGCGCTTACCCACGATACACCTAGCTAACAGCTAACATACCACCAATTGCCCACAATTCAACAGTATGTACACATCCAGAGAAAGAATTTCTTTTTTTCCTACTCCCATCCAGCAAATAGGCAATTACAGCAAAAAATACATCCACAAATGCACAAAATATACATTGTTGGAATATAATGAACCAAATTAATTTTTTTATCTAATTAAATAATTCTGTTTGCTTATCATTATTATATTTTATTTAGTATTATTTTTTTTTTTTATTTTCTTATGTAATATGTAGGTTGCATTTTTATAAGAAAGCTGTGTTCACATGTTTACAGCCTCAGTGACCAAATTATGTATTCTTTTATTGTGTTACTTAGCAAAATTTTAATTACGTAAGAAATAAAGTTAAAAAAAAATATCTTAAAAATTCGCAGACATGCCCTCCGGAGTCTGGGGTAGACGAAAGCCCTTCATTCGACTACAGCCCTCTCTAGTTTTCCACTACTTATTGATTACTACGAATGATCCGGTGACTATGAATTGGTGACTATTTGCCTTTGACGCAGCTCTCTAGCTCACCCTCCGGTGGGTGAGGTGCAAAAGGCAGATCGCCCACGTCATTGACAATAACTGGAAGCACCTGGTGACAGGAGTGACGGTTCATTATCGACAATTAATTATGTCCGCGAGGACGTGTAACTGACAGCTTCCACTCCGCTCCAGGTGTTTTCATTCCATAATGACCACCCCACGATTTCTGCTGTCCGTCGCTGTTGTTCAATTACATTTGTGAACCGGTCGGCTCTGTACATATCTGTTTCAACAGTTTGCCCATATCTCAAGCTTCATGTCTACGTAATTGTTCATTTATAACAAATCTTCTGTCACATTTTTGCTCTAGTTTAGGGGAGGTATATGGCAATTGTGCTCAAATTATTGACGAGCCTGAAGAGAGGTGGCCTACTCGCAGTGAGGCACGGGTGGGCGTTCGTTTTAAAACCGTCAAATAATGTGAAATATGAATGAGTGATAATATATTATGTTGAAAGTGCTATACATACTCATGCATATAAGTAAATGATAACAGCTATGATAAGCAGCGTGGGAGACAAATCTTCAGAATAACGATCTTGGGAAAGATGTAAATGTTATTGATAATATCAACAGAGTGCTATCACAAGATAGGAGGCACAGTTGTTAACAGTGTGATTATTACTACATTATTACTCTAGGGGACTGTACAAAGTAGTTCCAACGATATCTCCCAGTGGGGTTATAGGGAGATGACGTAATTGTTATGACAAAATGTTATTAAAGAGGATTGTAGAAACAACATAACAAATTAAATTAAATGACCCAGATCGGGCCAGAATGAAAATAAGTGGACTGTATATAAGGTATACATTTACATAATTTTTATTTCCCTTCAATTTTAGTCAGTTAAAGGATCTCTTCAGAATTTGGAAGCTCAGTAGGGTATGATGGTGATGTTTCCTGCACTACATTATGATGTAAATATTAGCTCTTTGTAGGTAAACGATTCCTGGAGAAAACGGTGTCTGATAATTAACACGTCAGACATTTTTCAATTAATTTTTATTAGTAATAAAATAAAATATATTTTTGGTATTGTTAGTCTATGACAAAATGTTCTTCGACTAGAAAATGTAGTTAGCAAATAATTATTCTATAGACAATAATCATAAAATTATCTAGTTAGTTTTAGTTGATAAAATATTATCCATGCTTGCAAAATTTAAAAAAAATCAATACTTGCACTAGAATTCACGGCGTGTCGCTACAACAAAACGGTGTGACAAAAAGTAATTTAACATAAAAACAGAACGAAACGTGGATTTTCCAAAATAGTATCCTACAGGAAATATAATTTTAAGAATACACTTTTTCTATAATCCCAGTGATCAAATTGTTAGAGAATCAACATTAGCCATAATAGATGTTTTCCGATCAGCTGTAGTGCTATTATTTTCCCGGTGCGGGTATTTGCAAAAGCACGGTCCTCGTTTTGACTCTAAATGACGCAGTTAAATAAGCAAATGTGTGTATTTGTCCCGACCTGTAGTTGTGGATGTTATCCTAACAGCGAGGGTAGGGGAGGGGGGATTACCCCATCGAGGAAATTCAATTTGATTGTCCGATCCGAAAGCTAACTGGACCGATGCGATCAAAAAGTCACCCGCCTGATGAGGTCTCTGTTTTTCTCCTGTTCCTTTGAGGAGCGTCCCGTCTCCCTGACCGTTGCACCTCCACTTGATGACCGTTCTTCCCTTAATTGAAAAGTATGCTTCATCGACTTCCTCCGCCCTGTCGCAGTTCGATCAGTGGAGTAACGGTACTCAGTTAATCGGTGCGTCCGGTGACTTGACCAGCTTACGGTTAACCTGTCACGGATCTAGAGCGGACTATGACTGCGTATTCTTCTGCTATTTCATCAAATTTCCACTGTGCTCCTAATGGTTCAATCATGGCGAAAGTCATCCGGTTTTTTCCGGCATAAAAAGTATTGTATGTATTGAATAGTTCCTCTTTATTGTGCTAAAATTACAATTTGCCTTATTAGGCAATAAGTAATTAAGATAAATACTCTTATTCATACCATATTTACAATTCATCATTCACTCGCTCATTCATACAATCTTTACAGACAGCCTAGAGGCCTCCCAAATCCACATGTTTGTCACCTACCTCCCATGCGAAAGAGGAAGTGGAGTCTTAAGAAATCCCATTAAGATGCTCCAACGTGGTTAGCTAGTTCAGTTAAACCTAATTATTGAGGAATTTTTAGAGGCGTACTGGTGTGTTGTGTAGGATTTACCCCAATAAAAGTTTTACCATTTTAGCCAGTTCTATTGGCTTCTCCACAACCGGGTGTGAGAAAACACGTATCAGATACAATATAACATTTGTGGTTACATTGATTTTTGTGAATTGTCACGCATATTGTAATACCCCCTAATCTTAATTGTTAACCCTTTTAATTATATTTTTATAATTCTTTATTTATATTATTTATGTAACTGTAGTTAAATTATGACGTTGTTGCTGTTTTTTCTTGTTGTATAATTTTTAGTATCACCGACCCTTGCATATTAAAGAATAGTTTGTGAAGAGAAACGAACATTGATGTTATTTCTAACTTCAATTAATAGATTTGATTCTCCATATAATACCCTCTCGGTTAAAATATATTGCGTATATAAATATAACATTATAAATATAACATATATAATAAATTATGTATATAAATTGCGTTCAAGGACAATGGGGTCATGAGCTGTAATATACATATAAAATTTTAATTTTTTGTTCAACAAAACCACAGGGTGTATGTATGCTGTATATGTTTGGGGAAGACGATTCTAATTGCTGAGACCAATATTTCTTTAATGGCCTGCCATCTCTGATTTTTTAAGTCACAGCTCAGATTTAAAAATGTTGAAGATTTAATGTTCTGATTTCTCTTCTGAGACAGTTGGTGGAAATGTAAAAATATATGTTAGAAAATTGTGATTTTTCAGTTAGCAATATAAATCACAGTTTTAATGTAGATCAATTCAGCTTTTTATAAAGTTCATTTTTAAAAAGCCAATTATTATCGCCGTCCTGGATTTTTTATCAAAGTTACCAATTAGCTGTATTGAAAATCATTTAATAAGTTCGTTAGGATCTTTTGATATCGTTTCATTATTTTTTACGTTATTTAATTTGTTTGTCTAAATTATAAAAACTCAATTTAGTTTTACAGTCTAAACAAATAAAAAGCAATTCTAGTAATGATTGAAAGGCAGTTGCTAATATAATAACCTTAGAATACTATCCTGCTTATATTTTAGTGCAACCAAAATCCTGCTGTACATATTTAATAAGTTACTTTTTTAGTTATAAATTCTGATGAAATTAGTTGACAAAACCTGTCGCTAAATAAACATTCATAAAAATATTAAATTCTGCAAATTACTTTTGTTACTAATTACTTATGTTTAGTATAGAACAGCAGCTCCCAGATACGCGACTGAACGGCCTACGACTGAAACCCTACAAGGTAGAAAATAGAGTAAAAACTCAATAAACAGAAAAATGTTTTGTGACCTTAGCAACGTAAAGACTCAAAGACGAACACATTGTTCGAATTACCTTATTTGGTCCTATTCACTTGGGAAGTATTTTCCCCATCCCTTAAAAACATTGATGAAATTAAAAAATCCTATGGATCAGAAAAATTCTATCTTAACATGTTGTTTTTCTCAAATTATCAGTTAATAGAAAAAAAGTTCTCTTCCAATGACTGGCATAGACCAGTCCACTTTAGATCTGCTAATAGGACTCGCATGCCATTGTCACCGGACTCATTTTATCGATGCATTGGTATGAAAACATCATGATGAGCAAATGTAATGTGAAGCTTCACAAGTGGCGTGGTTTGTTTTTGGTAAATTGCATCTGATGATAGAGATCGCTGATTACCACGGAAGAGAATGATTAATTTATGAGTGCACTATAAATTGAATTTTCTACTGTCACGACGTAAGTAGTTCATTATCAGGAGGTAAAAATTGTCAAATAAGTGCTCTGTGTAAGCTGTGTAGAAAACTTTAATTAATATTGGACTATAAATAGTTGAGTAAATTACATCGTAGTAAAATCGGCTCGCTCCTCATGTACGCTTTTTACAGAAAAAAAACAAAAAAATAAACGGTTTACCTCCGAAAGTACTCTTGAGAAGAAAGCTTGAAATGGATAAAACTGCATTATAAATAACCAAGTAAAATAAGATTGAAAGAAGGAACGAACAAGTTTTGAAATCGTTGGAAGGAATGAGTTTTGCTTAACACCAGCTTGGAGCAGAAAGTTTTGATCCATATTTATCACCTATTTTCAAGCAATTATGTGAGGCGAAAGAAACATGACTACTACTGGCTACTATTTACTACTGAAAAGGATATTACAATAAAATTAATCAAAATCATTTGGTTTAGTTTTTTTTAATGACTTTAGAATAGTATAATCAAAGGAATAAAACACATTAAAAGAAACATTGACCCTGGGGGTTGGTTTCCTTTTTAGCAACATATGTAAATTAAAGACTAGCATTAACATGCAAAATATCACCTCTATGTGTAAGAAACGTGTTGAGCTGAACTTACGAACTCCAGTTCAATGACTATGTATTATTTTAATTCTAAAATAAAACCATACTCAATATGATGATATCTATTCTATTGTATTTTATGTATTACGTTATCGTTGCTTCTAGGTAAGTAAATTTATGTATCTTGTTCTAAATTGTATCTCTAATGGTTCCTTAATAGTCAAAATTATATATCGATACAAATATTTATTTAGAAAAAATCAAGCTCATTTTCTAACACATTCATCTGAAGTGTTTGGTAAAAACAGTGTGAGTCAAATAGACAATTTGCAGTTGACACGTTTTATAAAATTTAATTATTTTTTATTATCACATTAGTTTAACTTAACCATTAAGTAAATATATATTATTATGATGTGATATCATTGAAAATTGAATAGTAAACATTAAATAGTCAAGGAAAAATTAAAACCATCCCATATAAAAACTCTTTCTATTATACCTTAGGTCAGCGGTTGGGAAACTTATTAGCCAAAGAGCCAAATATGAACATTACAATAATTTAAAAAAAAATTGGGAGCCAAATCTGCTTGTTTAGTAAACTTTTATTACACTAAATAAGTAGTACACTAAATAAAACTAAATTTCATACATAACAAATATTTATTAATGCGAACAATGTGCTTGCATCTCCTTGGAAAGTTTTAGTAAGTCAGGTTTGTATGTTGTTGTTTTTAATTTTAGGCATGATTCCAAGTTCTCATCAATAAGACGACTTCTCAGTTTACTCTTGATAATGTTCATGCTTGAAAAAGATTGTTCGCATATATATGTAGAACCGAAGAGGGAAAGAACAGCAAACGCGAGCTTTTTCAGCTAATCGTAAGGGTCAGGAATACTGTTCCAAGCGTTGAAAATGATCATGCCTTCCTTCTCCAGGCCATTCAAAGCAGACCACTTGAGTTGTGAACTAAGATCACTAACATACGAACAATTTCAGCCGGTAGCTTGTACATGGTTTGTGTTTACGTTTACAAAAACTAGTAAAATTAAACTCGATGTTCGTTACGTATTTTTACAATATAAAATTACCTATCTATATTTTAACTTGAGCAAAAAATTATACATGTTCTCGATTTATAGAAGAATTTTAATTTATCAAAATAAGATGTAATTTTTTTCTTACCAAGTTTTTTTTTAAATGAAAATATTATTGCGCCTTCCGTGGATATTTGTGCCAGAGCCACACTTAAGGAACCAAAGAGCCACATGCGGCTCTGGAGCCGCACTTTGCCGACCACTGCCTTAGGTTAATTTATCAGTTATATTATTACTAAATATTTTATTGTATTATATTAATTAAGCAATCCGTCGGTTAAATGTACAATTGTGATGTGAACTAGTTTAAAGAAAAGTGAAATCAAAGGGAATAAGATTTGTTTCATGTTTGAATCAGGGAATTAGGCTCTTAAAAAACGTGTTTATTGCGGGTCGGCTGGCAAGCGAGGACGAGCGAGACATAAATTCCAAGAAAAAAGGTACCTGGAAGAATGACCTCAATAGACAGGTCGCTTAAAACAATGTCCAATTCTCCAATTCACAGAAGGCGGCAGCGAACAAGCCAACATTATTTTCAACCTCGCCATACGGAGGGAGAAGGAACCACCAATGAACTTTGAGAACAGAGGGCGAGATAGGGGAGGTCTTCCGTCTTCTGCCTGAGTCGAATGAACACCTGACTCTCCAACAACTCTACACCAGAGGACGCTTTTAAAGATACAATCTCCACTGGACAAGACTTCCTAAATGAGTAAGGGCGCAATTTCATTCAAGGGAATATGCAACGAAATCAATTACATTCAAATACAGTTATATGGGGGTTTCAGTTTATTTTTAACTAGTTAGATTGATAAATTTTTTGGAACATAATTTTCGTTTGTAACATTAATTTAGGCTTCTATTTTTGCAATTTATTTAAATTCAATTTCAAATATATAAGTATACAATAAGTAGAAATAATTAATTGAGTTCATAATAAAGCTTTCCTAGAATTCTATTTATCATTGAATATTATTATTGCATCGTCTTCTCTCTAATAAACAGTAAATTAAAATCAAATCTTCACTCAAGGGACGTATTCCCAGAGATAGCCAACGACCAATATATTGATAATTAGTAAATTAATTAACAAAAATTAATTACAATAAAAAAATTAATTTTAGAAAAATAAAATAAGGGCAGACGAGAGAGGTACATTTAATAATAATAATATACATATATTTATTTGTTTATAACTTGCTAGTTAACTTCAGTGTATGTTTCATTTTGTTTATTAACACAGTTAATTGTGAATCGTTAGGGATAGGTGGTTTAATTGTATTCTGCTAATTTTCAGAGGCAACGCTCACTGGAATGCAGAGTAAATCTATTACTGCCCAGCTTTTATTTGTTATTTTTCGATGAATATAATCAGCGTTACATACACCAACCGGTACAAGAATTTAATTAAAACGCTCGCAATCACAGATGCATTTAAATCCCCCATGCGAAACTGAGAGTTGTTTTTAAACTGCGCCACGTAGGGCTGGGCTAAAAGGGCCTCAGGCTGGATGAAGGATCACCACAGCCTCTGGAGAAAGGCTCTTTATCGGCAAAGCCATTTCGTCTAAAAACTTCTATACACGTGCCCCAGGCCACTCGCACAATCCCCTTTCTCTGGACTATTCAATACTCGGCCAATCTTCTTTATACTTAGCCCTACTATGGGGGAGTCACTCGTTAGTCATTTCGGATCTGATATTCTCCATCCATCACCCGGCCTCCAGTGTTGGCTAGGTTACTGAGTGTCACCTCTCATCTTGCCTTCACAGCCAGTGCGGTCAAATCTTTGACCTTACTTACTTCTTTTTAAATTTATTCTGTCCGTAATTTACAATTTTTCTCAGAAGCACAAGTAAAACACTACTTTTTTTGGTCACTGAGACATTTATACACTGCATTTTTTTAAAACTCATAATGTAATAGGTGGTTAACAGCAGGACAAAAAAAAGAGAATCTGCATAATAAGTAATAATAAATAAAATAACTTTTATTTGTCACCTGTGGCATCTTTGGATGATAACTATACGTCCCTCGTATCATGAGTCGAGAACCAAGAAGCTAATACCTATGCATCCCTCGCAGATGTATGGAAAAGCAAAGAACTCCATGGGAAATTGTACCACACTAGTAAGCACGGGAGTGGAGATTCCCTGAAACAGAAGGGACTCTTATACAAGGGCAAGTGATTGCTACAAGATTTAGTGGAGAGGGGTCGTTAGTCAGCTTGGGTGATGTTTAGCCATACAACTGTTTTAAGCATTGAAAACCATTCTGGTATTGGTGGACTGTGTGTAGTAATGTCTGTAAGCTACTTTATTTCGTATAAGGCTAAATTTAGAAACACGTTTAAAAGTCTTGAGAGCAATATTTATTTTCCCTATTGATGTAGGCAAGTGAACCCTTCATAACGATCTCAGTATACCTTACAACCATTATCTCAGTCATGCCAAGACCCTATCCAATCATTCTAATACCTTATCACGATCACTATACACACTCACACACCCCTATAACCTTTTTCGGAGGATTACTTAGACAGTAGCTGTGGATTCATAAAAGTTGGAGTACTGGCAATGGTTAGTTTCTCAAATCTATTCCTGAGCGTCTGTGACTCTTGCGATCTTGGTTGGTCTTCACTGGGCCGTATCCGGTTACGCAGATAATGGAGGAGTGTGCAACCTCTATTTATTATTTTAATAATAAAAGGACATTAGCACTATGTACTAAAATATAATGAAAAGGACTACGTGTACTTGGTTCTTAGTAAAAATATATATATATATATATGAGATAAATTTTTTTTTTTGCGAAACAAAGTATTTCTTTTAATAAAAATAGAATTTATTAATTCAGCACAATTAATTGTGATTTTAAAGCTCATTGATACTTTATACTCAATTCCACACACTAATCCCTACATTCATAAATTATGTGCCTACTAAATCTGCCCAGGAGCCCTAACGCACCAGAGGATTACGCCAATAAAACTGGTGGGGAAATCTAGGGCAATGGAGCTCCTGCTTCATTCATCGGTCATTTCGTCATGTGGCTAAAACCATAAGGAAAGCAAGGGAGCCTTAGACGCTCAAACAATGATTGGGTATAATAGCCAATGTTATTCCAGTGGACCCCACTTCACACTTATCTATTGTAAATAGGTCGCAAAACTATCGCCGCGTTAGGTAATAAGGAGAATCGTATGGATGAGTGTTACTGTATGAGGAGGGTTTGTCAATAAAATTTGGATGTAGCCATAAGTTTTCTTGGTATTCGATAAATCTTTCTATTTATAAATATTCGAAGATATTTTGGTAAATTTTATTGATCTAAAACCCCGCTCAAGTGTTCAGTTCCCGAATTCCCATTATTTTAACAAGTCTGTTTCGGCTTACGGCTATCCATCACTGAATATATTTATATATATTTTCGAATTGGCCCATAAAAAAGTATTAGTTGGGAATAGATGATTCTGGCAGGACGTACACTTGGGAGAGGACTGAGACTGGCAGGTGCAAAAAGAGGCCAAGACCCGGAAGAGTAATGGCCCTGCTGGATTATTCCATGAGCTTCCGATGTGTTGGTGTACACCGGCCAACACACCCCAACAGGAGCAAAAACCGACTCAATTGTACGCTGTGTTTGTCCAGCGCCAGTGCTTATCTCGGAATATAGCTACTTCCCTATTATACCTAATAATGTTTTCATAGAGGCGTTTGTCTGCGGATTTCCGGTTCCGACAATGTTTGTGATTAAATGGCCGTCATACTTTTCCACTGTGATGATTTAATGAGCTGAAAATTCTCAAGTACAACCTCTACGTGCAAGTAGTATCGTTGCGCTTACGAACTTATTTTATTCCTAAATGAAAGCTTAAATTACAAACAAGAAAAACTCTATATATGCCAAAGGCGTAATATTGAAATGTAATATCGTTCAATTTATTGAAAATAATTGACAAACAGAAGCAATGAATGGATCACCATTAAAGGTATGAAAATGCAAACATTCGTGGATTTTACTGTTGTATCTAAGTTAGGTGTTTTACAATTTTTTTATCAATACCCTGCAATCATACCTCACGTCATCATAATTTCTCTAGCCACTGCCTGTCATGTAAAACTGGATTGACTCTTGTGCCACAGCCGGTTGAATGAAGGCTGTGCTCTTCTCTAGTACATATCCTCCGGGCTCGAACCAGTGTGCTCCTCAAATGAGTTTCAAATACAAACAATTGTGTTGATGCCCTGAGAGCTTAAGCCAATATAAAAGAAAGAGCCATTAATGGTAAACATACAACATTCATCGTGAGCAAATTAACAACTCTCAAAGTACTACAAAGCAATTGTATCCCCGAGTGACATAGCTCTCTTAAATGAGCTGAATTAAAGTTTCATAAATTCAAAATCAAGTTTTAAGGGTTTTTCTGAAGTTACTCTAAAATCACCAATAATAAATGCTACGGAAAGAGCAGTTTTGTTTTTACTCGTAGTAATTGTAATCCTCTAACGTCTCAATAAACGATTTTTTTTTTCAGAACACCGACCAGTTTTTTAGACAGCCAATAGAATCGGAACAATTTTGATTCCGAAGCTAAAAATTATTTAATGAACCTTCATTCGTTAGAAATACAATTGCTAATAGTTATTATTTATTTTATAATATAGATTATATCCTTGATTGGGGAGTTCCGTGGAACTTACATGCAATATTTTATGGTTAAACCTCAAATATTGGGAGTGAAGAGATGAAACCTTAAAGTATCTCCAGTTGATGTCGGATGTAGGATAGACAGTGTCCTCGGCACCTCCGGGCAACGCTGGTTCTTATCGCCAGTATCTTAAATAGCTCCGATATACTGGGAGGACTTTTGACCATTGGTGAACATTGGTTGTACTTGGTTGGGTGGCTCTCGTGGTTTTTATCGACTCCCACCGATCATCCCTTGTGTCCTACAAAACACTAACTATAATCGCCGCCTAATATGTAGGCCTGGGGTTGCCTTCTGGCAGGGGGTGGCAATCAGGGGATTGGGTTAAGGGGCCTGGGATTTGCTCTCGTCTAGTACACTCTAAGATTTGTTTATATAGGCTCCCCAAACGACTTTAAATATACAATAAATGGCTTTTATTTTTTTTTAACGCTGAAAAAAATCCCAGAAAAATTAACTAAACGTTTTTTTTTTTTTGTTTTTTTTTCGAAGCTCTCTAGGTCGAATTTAGGATGTGGGAAAAATATAAAATATTTGGAGTGATAGGAACCTTGTACTAGGAGTACCTTCTTGAAGGTGGTTTGAGAGGAGTTAGGAATGTGGGAATCCTCGGTGGAGGTTGGTTAAGTCAGTACAGTAGTGAGAGTCTACCGGTGGCTGGGCCTAGAGTCTCTCTAGGCATGTAGTGTGGTCGTTGTTAGTCTGATGTCAGAGTGAGGGTGCCCCTTAGAGGCTTGTTGTCAGTGGGTCAGTGTAGTGATGTCTACCATTTCCTCTGCTCTACCCGATCTTGCGAGTTGCCATCGTGCCGGTAGCGGTGGTGGTGTCATGTCTCGGAAGAGCGGGTTGAGACTGTGCCTCATCGAGTCGAAGAATTTGATGTGTCTTCGTCTGATGGCCTCGGTGATGGTGGGGAGCTCAAATTTTTCGTGCATGTCGGATGCCTTCATGTCGCGAAAAGGAGTGTGCCAACTAAACTAAACTAAACTGAAAACTAAACGTTACTGAATCTCAACCAATTGTACACAAAAATGACATTTTAAATTTCGGGAGGTAACTATTTTCAGTTACGTAGTTCACTAAGGGAAATATTAAATGTGAAAAATATTAAAACCAATATAAATAAAGTATCTTTAATCATGATTTTTATTGTATTCTTTAAGGTAGTTATTCAGTTTTGCATATATGTACAAACAACTTTAACATACATTAAGCCGTAATAGATGAAACAGTAACGGTTTTACTTAACAGTAAAAAATGAGTGTCGAGTTGAGGATTTTAAACAGGGACACAGCTGTGATCCGGTCAGGGAGTATTGTGACGGTGAATGGCGCGGCTACAGACTGGCACAGATGCTCGATACTGAATTTCCCGTCCATTTATTCACCGCGCTTTTGGTCGACTGCTGGCTGGATGTATTTTGGCCGAGCTGGCTTCAATTCGTTAAATGGGTCGACAGTGGTTTTTTGGAAATGGAAATCAAATATTGCAAAAATAAATTCAATTGTTATTCTGTAGTATAGGCTCATTCAGGATAATCGGTTATGAACATTTAGGGTTTATAAGTGACCACTAACTTATGAAATAAAGATATAAAACAAAACTATTACCTTTTCTGTTATAATACAGATCGCCATGTTCAATTTTGACCCTAGCGTAGGGTGGTAAGGAAGAGGGATTAAATTGAAAAGAGATGCCGCCTCAAGTTATATACCACATAAATGACCCTTTGATCGTTGAGATATAAGCATTTATCCCAAAATCATAAATTTCTTATTGAATTTAAATTAAATTTTAACTGCTTTGTACCTGCACCACAATTATCTCCTTTTTCGTTCACCGGGTATGTATGGAGGCTGATACATTATAATGGAATTGAGCTATGTCTTCATAACATGTGAGGAAATACATAAAATTAATATATATATATATATATCGTAGGGAGCCAGCCTAATCCTTAAGTCATCGGGATGTAAACATCCCGAATGTATTTAGGGAGGCTTTAAAAGGCTCAAATAAAAACAGTCTTGTGACAACTCTCGTTCTGTAACTACATTCAACCTCTTTCCTTTTTCTTCACTTTTTCGTTGACGATCATTAACTGGTGCCGAAACCCGGGAGCGGAGTGGGTTCGAGTCATTAACGTGATAGTTGGCCTTTGTTTTTTTTCCTTCTCATTCGCTTTCGCGTAATTTAATTAAAGGAAGTAATGGTGGACTTGCGGCCGGCAGCGTTTGAAGCTCCACAGTTACCTAAAGAAACCATGGCTGAGGCCCATACGAACTCGCTGGCATGGATGAAGTTGCGGGCAGTGACGTCACAGGACATGAGGAAAATGATCTCAGACCTCGAAAAATTTTCTGGGGAAATGGGTGAGTTGAATCATTTTCTCAAAGGCGGAGATAGAATTATGGAGAGGATACAAGCCAAGATGTTTTCTCCAGAGATGTTGACCCCAGAGTAGGATATCTTCCAAATGTTTCCAGAAACGAAATCTCCGAGACAGAATAGTGGACAGTATGCTGCAGTCCTGGTAGTCCGCTACAATAAAATAAATGGGAAAATGAGGGAGACAACTAGCGCCGAGGAAGTGGAGGGGAGGATGGGGTTCCTGTCTACGATCTTAAAGGTGCAATTAGCGAAGGAGACGGGAAGGAAGGAAGGGTTCCCTAATGAGCGAATGTTCCTCGAATACGCCCAGGTGATGATAGATGCTAGTGCAAGACAGGAAGAAGTGAAAATGAACGAAGATGACAGCGGTTGGAGCCGGATCCCGTATAGCAGAAACAGGACCCCAAAATCGGTGTGTAAGAGACAGGCCTTTTCCCGGTAGAGATAGGGGAGCGACGGGAGAGAGAAGATTGGGAGTGACGAGGCCTAGGTACGCACCTTGGAAAGAAGATAGTAAATGTTATGGCTGTGGAAAGACGGGCCAATTGGTAGCTCAGTGCCCTCGCACTAAGTGCTTTGGGTGTGGGGAAGAAGGACACATAGCAAGACAATGTCCATACGTGATTCGCAGAAAGGAATTTCACAGAGAAGAACCAATGGGGGTATATAACCAGGAAATCCAGGAGAGGTGGAGCGCGACACTAAGATAAAATGGATCATTGGGCGACGAGTCGTCAGGGACGTCGGAGACAGACGGAGAGGAGTCGAAGCGCAACGGGAGCAGAAGACGATAGTGGCAGAAGAATCCCTCACGCAGATGGGAGCAGCGTACGGAGGCCTGAGGTGAGTGGCAGCAGAGAGGCAACTGCATCCTTAGGTGCAATACAGTGCGTGAAAGGATGTGTGGGTTGCCAATTATTGAGTTCGGGAAGGGGGAGAAGTGCCTCATTGATACTGGTAGTACCAATACAATAATGTCTCGTGGTGCGTTAGAGAGGTTGCGTGGAGGAGAGAGGGCACACCAGATCAAGGTATGTAAGTGTAAATTACTTGGGGGACCCTGCGAAGTAATGGGAGAAGCGGTCGTGAGGCTGGACGAATGGGCGAAAGTAATGGGTGACATAAAAGTACACGTCGTGGAAGACATGCCGCGGGAATACCAGATAATAGTGGGGTGTGATTTACTGGGAAAAGTAGGCGCGCACATCAAAAACGAGGGTGAGAACTGGGGGATCAAAATAGGGAAGCGAACCTATCAAAGCCGGGGGGGGGGCGTCAGGGGCGAAACGGAGCAAATAGGAGCGGTTAAGAGAGTGGAGGATTGGAGGGAGAGTCTGCGGAGCGAGTTTAGGGATATTTTTTTCGCTGAAGGGGACACGCTAGGAGCAACGGGGAAAACGCTACATGAGATCCCGTTAAAAGTAGAGTGGGTGACGTATGTGAAGGAGAGGCGGTATCCGCAAGCGCTCAGACAACACATTAGAAAGGAGATCGAGGATCTCATGCACCTAGGTATTATCAGAGATAGCACATCTCTGTATAATAGCCCTTTGTGGGCAGTGAAAAAGGAAAGTCGACCGGGAGAAAGTGAGGAAAAATACCGAGTCGTGGTGGATTTTCGGAAACTTAACGACAATACCCTGGACGAAAAATATCCGATACCGCGTTTCGAAGACATCCTAGACAGACTCAACGGTGCGAAAATTTTTAGCACATTAGACCTAAAAGCAGGATACTATCAGATCAAGCTAGCTGCACATGACCAACATAAAACGGCGTTCTCGTTTGAAAGAGGGCATTTTGAGTTCACAAGAATTCCGTTCGGTCTCAAAAATGCTCCAATAACTTTTCAGCGTCTCATGGACGAACTTCTGAGAGGAATGGACGAAAATATGTGCCAAATTTACATGGATGACCTGCTGATCTCAGCCGAACGGAATCGGAACATATTCAACACCTCCGGAACGTATTTAAGAGATTAAGGGATTTCGGGTTGAAACTGTCAATAGACAAATCGTCACTGGGGCAAGAGCAGATTAGTTTTTTAGGGCACACAATCTCACAGGAAGGGGTTCAACCAGACTCGACGAAAGTAGAAGTGAGCCAGAAAATGGAGGTGCCAAAAGACGTAAAAGGGATTCGGAGATTACTGGGCACGCTCAATTACTACCACCGTTTGTTCCGGACATGGCGGAATATATGGTACCCATTATTAACTTATTACGGAAAGGAGCACGGATAATGATCACGACGCTCATAGGTGTCATCATATTTTTGGTGGGGGATGCAGCGGACTATTCAGGAGGTAATCGGAGCATGCGAAGTTTGCAGGATATCGAAATATGATAGACATCCCCCGCAGGGACTCCAGGAAGAACCGCCCACGGCAGAAGCACCATTGACAAAGATTCAAGTGGACACCTTCACGTGGCGGGGTTTTAAGTGGGTCACTATCATCGACCCATTTAGCAAAGCGGCTATGGCCTACGCGGTGGGGGACAAGTCATTAGATTCCATATTATAAGTCCTCAACACATGGTTTCAATTCTACGGCATACCGGAGAGGATCTCGTCGGACGGGGGACGGGAGTTTGACAATGCAACCGTGAGAGCCGAAATGCAAAAACGGGATGTGGCATGGCATTTTAATACCCCCGGGCATCCCAAGAGCAGGGGGAACCGAAAGGTTACACAGCACCCTCAGCGACCACTTACGCGTGTACCAGGTGGATAAAGGCCTGTCGGTGAACGTAGCGATGCCCATGGCGGTGGCGGCATACAACCACTCGATACATGCCACGACAGGGTTAGCACCCTTCGAAATTTTGTTCGGATGTCGAGTGAGACCGAGGAACTGACCAGAGACGGTGGCGGATGAGGGGATGGTGGCACAGCTCCATAACACCCACATACAGCTCGGAAAGATATGGTACAAAGTACGCGATAAGATTATGCGCGACAAATCCAAGCGCGTGGCATGGGCAAATTTGAAGGTGCGGGATCGCATAGGAGCAATATCGATTGGGACCGTTGTGTACAGAACAGTCGTATAAAATTGTAGTAAGGAACTGGTTCGGTACGAGGGGCCCTTTAACGTCATCATAATTCGGGAACATAATCTCGTGACCATCGAGAGTATGACCACCCTAAAGAAGAGGCGAACCGTTCACATTGAACAGTTGAAACTCCCACCACAGGGGAGAGGGTGTTGAATGTGCGTAAGATAGTGTGCCCTCGATCCGACACAGAGCAACTGATCCGGAATCATATACTTCACATGTGAAGCTCAGAGAGAGTTTTTGTTTTCATTATTTATATTGTGGATAAGTTCCATTTTTTTTTTTTCACCTGGCAGCCGCCGGGTCAAGGGCGAATGTATTATGTTTTATTATTATCCTTGTTTTATTTCTGTATTATCTCTTTTCTTTGTGCTCTGTTGTTTTGCGTGGACCATGAATATATTAGACCGTATACGTGATGTAAGGGATCACAGGCTGTGTGCTGCGTGCGCCGGACCTTAGAGATTACGAAGAGATATGCGTAAACTGGCAGGGGGGAGTTAAAATTCGGACGTCGTAGGCAGCCAGCCTAATCCTTAAGTCATCGGGATGTAAACATCCCGAATGTATTTAGGGAGGCTTTAAAAGGCACAAATAAAAACAGTCTTGTGACAACTCTCGTTCTGTAACTACATTCAACCCCTTTCCTTTTTCTTCACGTTTTCGTTGACGATCATTAACTTTTATATATATGAGTTACGGCTAGCGGTACGGCAATGTTAAGCCTAATACCACGTAGCCTAGGCTAAACAAACCCGTAACGTGTGTATAGAGGATCAGGAGGAAAATAAACCCAGTTATAAAACAAACCTTCTTATTATATCATCTACCTCCTTAATCATTCCATTTTCTCGATCGTCTACTGCTGGGAGACGATTACTGGTGCCGAAACCCGAGAGCTACGAGTATTCTGGTAAACAACTGTGAGTAAAATTTTTATTTTTTTTTTCCTGTTGCTTTATTGGGAAAAAGTGACCTAGTTACATGGTTAACTACGGCCTGCGGCTTTTGAAGTGCCCAAATTACCTAGGGAAACGAAGGCCGAAGCTCATGGATACTCCCTGGCTTGGATGAAGGAGCGAGCGGCGACGTCACAGGACCTGAGGAGAACAATATCGGACCTACAGAAATACTCAGGAGAGTTAGGCGAATTGAACCATTTCATCAAAGGTGGTGATAGGATTATGGAAAGAGTAGAGGTGAAGGCAAGTGAGGGTTTACTCGACTCTGGTGACGCAAAATCAATAAAAGCGGACCTAGTGTGTAGAATAAGACGGAGCGCACTAAACCTAATACAGGCCGACGAAGACACCCCATGGACCGTGGTAAAAGAAAGACTAAAGAAGGCATACGAAGGAGTCAGATAGACGCCAGAAGAGGACATCTTCCAGATGTTCAGGGAGACCAGACGGCCCAATCAAACGAAACATGAAGTTTTTTTGTTTGTTTTTTTCTTAGCTCTCAAACTCATAAAATAGGATGTGGGAAAAATAAAGGAAAATTATTTTGGGCTAATGAGTGACTTTCACTAAGAGGAGTCCCCCATTTGAAGGATGTATGAGAAGGATATAGGGTGTGCCTAAAGGAGGAGGGTGGAATCAGGAAGGTAGTGAGTGTGTACTGAGGGTAAAAGGGGGAGCAAGAGTGAAGTGCCGTAACGAAATATGGGATATTAGACTGGGAAGAATGTTATACCGGTTTACGGGAACCGTGGGGGACGGGAAGGAGCGAATGAGAGCGTTCTATCGGGAGGACAACTGGGAACGTGCTATTCGGCGAGAGTATGCCGATATATTTTTCAACGAAGGGGAGAAACTTGGAGGGACAGGGGAAACGGTCCATGAGATCCCACTGAAGCAGGAGAGAGTGATATATATATATATCAAAGAGAGACGATACCCGCAGGCGCTGCGACAGCATATAAGGGACGAAATCGAGGAATTGAAACGACAGGGCATCATAGTAGATAGTACGTCTCCATACAACAGTCTCCTGTGGGCAGTGAAAAAGAAAGGGTCGTCCGGTGACGAAAAATACCGCGTAGTAATAGACTACAGGCAATTAAACGACAATACTATAGACGAAAAATACCCCATTCCTCGCTTTGAAGACATCCTGGATCGCCTAAGTGGAGCAAAGGTATTCAGTACACTGGACCTGAAGGCGGGTTACCATCAAATTCGGATGCGTCGTGGAGACCAACACAAAACGGCATTCACGTTAAAGCGGGAACATTACGAATTCGCCAGAATGCCGTTTGGGCTGAAAAACGCGCCAATAACGTTTCAGAGGCTGATGGACGAATTTTTAAGAGGGATTGGGGAGTCGTTTTGCCAGATATATATGGACGACCTCCTGGTTTTCAGTCGAGATGAGGTAGAACACCATGACCATCTGCGACAGGTTTTTG